>SJYO01018757.1:88267893-88781024 GCA_006410555.1 Capra ibex
GTGTGTGGGGGGTGTGTGTGTGTAGTGTGTGTGGTGTGTGTGTGTAGTGTGTGTGGTGTGTGTGTGTGCGTGTGTGGGGTGCGTGTGTGGGGTGTGTTTGGTGTGTGTGTGTGTCGGGGGGTGTGTGTGTGTAGGGTGTGTGTGTGTAGTGTGTGTGGTGTGTGTGTGTAGTGTGTGTGGTGTGTGTGTGTGCGTGTGTGGGGTGCGTGTGTGGGGTGTGTTTGGTGTGTGTGTGTGTCGGGGGGTGTGTGTGTGTAGGGTGTGTGTGTGTAGTGTGTGTGGTGTGTGTGTGTGGTGTGTGTGTGTGTGTGTGTGTGTGTGTGTGTGTGTGTGTGTGGGGCAGGAAAATTGGGTCGGAGTTTTATTGACGGGCAGTGTCTTCTCAGAGGAGGCCTCGGACCGGAGGTGAACCCTCGGGAACTGTCTAGTCGACAGTGTAGAGGATCAGTGGTCTATCGGCACGAACGGCGAGAGGAAGAGACAGAAAGACACCTGGGACTCCGTCTGGCGCACCGACCCGCGGGGTACTGGATCTGCGAGGAGAGACCACTGAGTAACCCTAGGATCGATCCAGTCGGAAAGCACAGGCGGGAAGTGAGGGTTTCCAATCTCTTCTTTGCTTCACAGGACTACTCCGGCAGTGACACAAGGCGGGTCGTCCGTCGTTCGCACAACCACAAAAGAGTCTAGGTAGGAAGACAGAACATTTGTACATTATTCGGTTCTTCACTAACTGGTGTCGCCGTCAGGTCGTCCTCGACCCGAAGTCCGGGGTCGCCTGGCCGCCCCACCCTCAACTACACCCGTGCACCACACACTTGTCTGAGTGTTCCCCGACTCCGGTGACAAGAACGGGCACCGGTCGACGGATGGACCAAAAAGGACACTTTAAGTCGTAGGTGGAAGTCGACCGAGCGGGTGAGTTTTTCGCACTCGAAGAGGGAGAAAACGGAGTAAAAGAGAGGACACGGGTCTGTAAAAGGGGTATTAAACTGTAAGTAATCATATGTCGGGACCTTGAAACGATACCCCTTCAGTACATTTCATATATATGTAACTACGTGCGTGCGTGTGTGTGTTCATAAATTGGGGATGCAACAAATGATCTTATATTATTTATTAAATAACACTTCTCCGTTCGGAGTTCGGTTCTTGAGTTAACTTCTACGAAGAAAGGGTAGAAATAAATTTCTCGTCCCTTCTCCTCAGAACCCTATGCATGGACGAGGAGCGTCGAGACTCAGAGCGTCTCACCCGCGAAGGAACTGACACAGGGTAGATTCGCGCGGAAATCCCACGGACGACACGCAGGAGACCACAGGGGAGGTCCCCGACCGAACAGGCCGAAGAGACGGAGGACGTCACAAGACAGGTGAACGACGGGTAATTGGACGGGGCAGAAGTAGACCTACATGACAGACGGGAGACCAACCACTCAGTGGAGTAAAAGTACATAAAATGTTCAAAGGTTCATGACTCCATTCTTGAATCTTATGGAGGGCGGGGTTGGACGAGAGAACCGGTGTCCCTCCAACCCGAGTCGGTCTCGGAGGAAGGGAGTGTGACGGGAGACAAGTTCACCTCAAAGACCTAGACTTATTCTATGCAATCCAAAATTGACTTATTCCTCATTTATCCGTGTTACCTCAATCGTCAGGACACCAAGTCTAAGGTTCTAAGTAGAATAAGACTTGGGGTGAGGGGTAGAGGTATGTTGAGACTCATGCCTGGTAGACCTAGTCCTTCATCCCCTCCAAGACAAAACAAGACGACCTCACCATTACACGCGAATTTCCTTTTAACTGTTGTCTAAAGACTCGACATTTTGACTCTCCTTTACTAACGTAAAATCAAACATTTGCTAAGGGTGACAAAAAAAAAAAAGGAGAGTACAAAGTTTAGACATTGGAAAAGGTCAAAAGGATTTGTGTGAATGTGAAAATTGTTCGGTACTTTGGGAAATTTGGACTTTGGAAACCTCTCTCAAAAATGAGAATCTTGGTCCATAAAAACATATATCATTCAAAAGACTAATTGTAGATAAGTATAGTCACTGGAACACAGTGGTTTGGTTTGAACTCAGACGAGTGGGTGTACGTCGTTTCGGTTAGAGGACTGTGGTCAAACACCACTCCGTTCCCCTCGCAAATGACGTCCCGGCTCGTTCCTCTTGTCCGCCGAATACGAGCTTTGGGTGTCACTTAGAAATATCATCTTCATTGCAGTAGGACCGAAGGGGTCACCGAGTCTGTCATTTCTTAAACGGAAGATACTTCCTCTAGACCCAACCTAGGGACCCAGTCTTTCTAGAGGACCTCTTCCTTTACCGATGGGTGAGGTCAGAAGAACGGACCCTTTAGGGTATCTGCCTCCTCGGACTGTCCCCAGTGTTTCTCAGTCTGTGTTGACTCGCTGATTGTGAAAGTTGCAGTAAGACCGAAAACATAAACAGTACTCAAAAACAAAACCTTCTCCTTACGTTCTGTCAAAGGGTAAGACATTTCAAACACGCCCCTCACTTCATCTGTGTGTACTCTTTACCAACACTGCACCTCCCAGTCCTGAACCTCGAGACCTGAACAGACGTAAATTGAAATCCAATAGGAAATTGAAAAGTACTTTAAAATCTTCAAATAGCTGAAGGGGGGTTTTCTTTAAAAAAAACAAAAGTTAGTGACATCGGGAGATCGATCCGTGTTTGAGGTCGATTGCGACGACTTTACAAGGGCCAAAAGTAACAATTGTCACTTCAAACCAAAAACTACTTCCCGTACGTCCCCATTTCGTACTTGGGAAGAATCAAATCGAAATGACCAATAGCACTCCCACGTCGGCGTACTCCGTACACAAACGGGTCGCAGAGAGAACGTCTACGTATTCTGTCTTCCGACAAGACCTTACGTGTTAACAGAAGTCAAACAATCCTAATTTCTACTCATTCCTGGTGGTGTGGTTTTTGTACGTCCCCTAGGTGACTCACAGGACAGACACGAGGTCCATCCTTCCGCTTTATTTTTCAACCTAGAGTCTCTTGTAATTCTTATGTTTTCAACAACTTAAAAGATTGGAATAGACACTTCTTGTTCAGTTTGGTTCGGAACTTAGTTCTACTTCTCCAAATAAATCGTCAAACTTCCAAACGGACTTCCTTTGGAGTTTTGCTTTCAATTTTGTCTATTTAGGACTTAAATGTGTAAAATTAAGAGAACATGTGAGTTGTGTAATCGAGGTAATAGAGAAAAAAAAAAAAAAAATTACGTTTTATCCCGGTGCAAAGGGATCTCCTCCTGTATCGTTAGGTGAGGTCACAAGAACGGACCTCTTAGGGTACCTGTCCCCTCGGACCACCCGATGTCAGGTACCCCAACGTATCTCAGACTGTGTCGACTTCGCTAAATCGTAAGTACGTACAGTAAGAATTATAAGGACGGTCGTTTTCGACACACACCGGGCCGTATTTCCGTGAGTGATTTACAAATTCAGTTTATATATCAAAAAAATCATAGTCATTATACACACTCAACTATATGTCATATAGATTAATTACATCGTTTTTACATTAAAGGTAAGTGACAAAGAACTTTCTTGACGTAACAAAGTGTTTCATCGACGTAAATTCACTCTTTCATTGTGGACGAGGTTTGGAAACATTTCTCTGGACCACGGTAGGAAGTAGAAGGACCAGGGTTACGTGTAGTATTGGTTCTTCTATTCGAGTCAAGAACTGTACTTTTTCCTGAAACTCCGGTCCGACGGCTTAAAATAAGGACACGGAGGAGGGGGCGGGGGGAGGTCTGAAAATTTTGAAAAATAGAACATTACCCCTTATCGGCTAATTGTTACAACACCATCAAAGTCCGCTTGTAGCTTCCCTGAGTCGGTCTATGTCTGTACATAGGTAGGAGGGGGTTTGGACGGAGGGCAGGTCCGAGGTGTATTGTGACTCGTGTGAAGGGACACGACAGGTCAATCCAGGAACAACCACTAGGTAAAATTTATAGGTTCACACATGCACTGGAAAGGAAAGTGGGACCATTAGTATTCAAGCAAGAGATTCAGACACTCAGAGAAAGACCACAAAACACCCCAAAAAACATACATTTAAGTAGACATAGTCAATAAAAATCTAAGGTGTATTTTCCCTACAGTATCTCTCATACTGTGAGAGATCCTGGGAGATACAAAGACCACGACACGAATCAGTGAGTCAGTACAGGTTGAGAAACGTTGGGGTACCTGACATCGGGTGACCTGAGGAGACAGGTACCCCTAAGAGGTCCGTTCTTATGACCTCACCCAACGGTACGGGAGGAGGTCCCCTAGAAGGGTTTGGGTTCAGAGGGAGTAACGTCCGTACAAGAAACGGTAGACTCGGTGGTCCCTTCGGGGGGTCAAGTCAAGTCAGTAAGTCAGTACAGGATGAGACACTTGGGTACCTGACGTCGTGCGGTCTGAAGGGACAGGTAGTGGTCAAGGGTCTCGAACGAGTATGAGAACAGGTAGCTCAACCACTACGGTAGGTTGGTAGAGTAGGAAACAGCAGGGGAGGAGGATGGAAGTCAAAGAGGGTCTTAGTCCCAGAAAAGATTATTTAGTCAAGAAACGTAGTCCACCGGTTTCATAACCTCAAAGTCGAAGTCGTAGTCAGGAAGGTCACTCATAAGTTCTGACTAAAGGAAATCCTGACCAAACTAGAGGAACGACAGGTTCCCTAAGAGTTCTCAGAAGAGGTTGTGGTGTCAAGTTTTCGTAGTTAAGAAGTCACGAGGCGAAAGAAATATCAGGTTGAGAGTGTAGGTTTGTACTGGTGACCTTTTCGGTATTGAAATTGATCTACCTGGAAACAGTCGTTTCACTACAGAGACGAAAAATTATATGATAGATCCAAACAGTATCGAAAAGAAGGTTCCTCGTTTACAGAAAAGTAAAATACCAGTGGTAGACGTCACTAAAACCTCGGGTTCTCTTATTTCAGTGACAAAGGTAACAAAGGTATAAACGGTACTTCACTACGGTACTAGAAGTAAAAAACTTACAACTTAAAATTCGGTTGAAAAAGTGAGAGGAGTGAAAGTAGTTCTCCGACAAATCAAGGAAAAGTGAAAGACGGTATTCCCATCCCAATAGACGTATAGACTCCAATAACTATAAAGAGGGACGCTAGAACACCTTTGGACAAAGGTCGAACACGAAGTAGGTCGGACCGTAAAGTGTACTACATGAGACGTATATTCAATTTATTCGTCTTATTGTCATATGTCGGAACTTCACGAGGAAAGGGTTAAACCTTGGTCAGGTAACAAGGTACAGACCAAGATTGATCTTTACGGGTACAACGACGTCTACCGTAATAAAGCAAGAAAAAGTACCGACTCATTATAAGGTGACATATTTACATGTTGTAGAAGAAATAGGTAGGGAGACAGTCACCTGTAAATCCGACGAAGGCACAGAACCGATGACATTTATCACGACGTCACTTGTAACCCCAGGTGTATGGGAAAGTTTAGTACAAAAAGAGGCCTAAAAACGGGCCCTCACCCCAACGTCCCAGTATACCATAGAGACAGAAATCAAAAAATTCCCTGAAGGTACGACAAGAAGTGTCACCGACATGGTTAAATGTAAGGGTGGTTGTCACATCCTCGTAAGGGACGAGAGGTGTGGGAGAGGTCGTAAACAACAAACACCTAAAAAACTACCACCGGAAAGACGGACCACACTCCACTATGGAGCATCATCGAAACTAAACGTAATTAGATTATTCATTACTACAACTTGTAGAAAAGTACATGAACAAGGGAAAACGAACGGAAGAAAAATTGAAAAGTTTCAAGTCGAAAGACGACCCTGGAGACCTGTCCTCGTAGTAATTCTCTTATTACAAAACCCCTTCAGTCACGCAACCAACAAGACCCTGAAAGAACTACTCGGATGGAACCCCCTATCGTCACACTGCCACTGGGTCACTCTTTAGTCTTGACGGAGACCACAAATACGTCATTAAGTCCTTGTAGACTTGCACGGAGGGTCCTACAGTCGTCTGTCTTCCTTCTTGTTCTCCTAGAAAATCACTGTCTCTTTAGTAGTCATGTCTTTATGAAACGGTCCTTGTGTCATTTAGTAGTCATTTACAATTAATCGAATTTTTTGTCTCTTCCGTCATCGTTGGGTGAGGTCATGAGAACGGACCTTTTAGGGTACCCACCTCCTCGGACCATCCGACGTCAGGTACCCCAGAGATCTTCAGTCTGTGTTGACTCGCTGAAGTAAAAGTGAAAAGTGAAAGTATGTAACCTCTTCCTTTACCGTTGGGTGAGGTCAAGAACGGACCTCTTAGGGTCCCTGCCCCCTCGGATCACCCGACGGCAGACACCCCAGTGTGTCTCAGTCTGTGTTGACTTCGTTGAATCGCCGTCGAATTTTTATCACCGTAGAAAACTTGTCATTTTGTAATCATGGTGTTCCCGTTTACGTAATTCAGGGTGTATTACAAGTCATGTTGGAGACGAGAGTTTTACTCGAGGGTCTTACACAGTGTTGGTCGGTGCAATATGAATCTTTCAGACTACGTCTTTGGCACTCTTCTCCTCTCGTCCGGTACCTGGACTAGTGTACAGCGTAGGACCGTGTCCGTCCACACAGGGGTAGACAATCTACTTACCCGACGTCTTTACCCGACGACATCTCAAAGGGTAACGTCAGACATAGTATCGTATGTCTTCGTTGAACCGACAGAAGATTTTGTGGAGACCTGCAGGTTGGTATGAGTTCACCTCCCCTCCAATTCTATTTGTGGAAGGCCTCCAGTGAAATACAGTAGTGTGTGACCGGAGACTTCGGTAAAACTCCTAGACTAAGTATTCGTTCATTTAGGAACGGTCTTCTTTGTTTCGAAAGTCCTGTAGTCGACTTTCCGAGAGTAGACAAGAAAATTAAATTTACTAAAAGGAATTGTTGAACCATTTACAACCTAAGCCCCTTACAACGGCAAAACCGCAAGACAAACAATCTTCGTCTCCAATAGAACTGTTCAAGAAAAAAAAAAAATCAAGAAAAAAAATTTTTGAAGAAAAACGGTTTTCTTTTTTTTTGAGATCAAGACGTGTCGATATCTTGACACTACACCGGACTGGTGGAACGAAAACCACCGTGAAGAATGGTTGGGAGACTTCAAGTGCACCTGGCTTCTGAATTGAAGACCCAGGACACTCGTAGGAGAAGGATGAACCGCTCACAGGGAGAAGGGAGGACTCCAATCCGCCAGTGTCAAGAAGGAACACCCTTTATATCAAAGAAAAGACCCACCAGCTGGGTTCAACCTGAACCTCCCCCTCCCCTCTCTACTCCCGCAAAAGGGGCACTACCTGTACCGATTTACCCAGAGTCTGTCCGAGGTCACTAAAAAGAGGATTACCTGTGTAAGTCTCTGACGACCGACCCGTCGAAGTATACGAAAGTACCTCATTCGAGAGATCAAAAAACAAAACAAAAATTTTTCGTTAAGGGAAATTGTACTCTTTTTCCGTAGAACCGGTAACGTATCTTTCTTAAAAATAGCACCTTTTTTTTGAAGTTTAAAGACAATAAAAACATTGAAAAGTCAACCTGAAACTTTTTAATGTCTCACGTTTTGTGATACATAAAACAATAGTCAATCGTGGACTCGTACTTTATATAAATTCAGTCACACTCTAACTAGAGACTAATTCTTGTCTCCGGACTCTCAGGTGAGAAAGTAAGGGTCGGTATGTCGTCACTCGATCGTACAAAGGTCCAAGGTAAAATGATATTCTTTAAACTGGAAGGGGAATGGTGGTAAATAGTCTAACAGAAGTACGAAAAAAATACAGTCAAAAGGTTGAGTTTGTCATTAATGGATCCCATAGTCGAGAAAGACGGACATCGGGTTTACACTACCGTCGATATACATCTGTGTGTGTGTGTGTGTGTTACCCTCATTCAACGTGTTTAGGTTACTTTTAGGGTTCTCTCTAAAAAAAAGATTAGTCACACAGATACTTTCTCCGACCTCCTCCGGTTCGACCTTTGTACCGACACCACACACCGCCGCACTCCCCACACCTCCCTTGTCGTTGGTCTGTCATCCGAACAACTGCACGTGCCACCCGCACGTAGAGTTCTTCATACCGGACCGTGAACGGAAATTTCTACGACGACACTTTGAGTCAAAGACTCGAGAGATGTTACACTTATGCGTAGACACCGGTCTTTCTTTTGGACTCAGAAAAGACTCTCATGGCAACAAACACTTTTGGACAGGTTGAAGGGGTGAGAGGTCTGGAGCACGAAATAACTTTGTCGAGAAGGAAGACGCCAACCGTCACAACTGTGGTGCCCGTTGTGTCCCGAGCCTGGACCTCCCCAGGGCATTCTCGGGTCTCGGAAGGGGGGACTGGGGGTCGGGGACTCACATAGTGGAAATAAGGGTCTGTCAACACACTCACACACACAAAGTTTTTATTATAACGATTTAACTAAGTGAAAGAGACCAAAAGGATCGATCCGAGGTTGAAGACATAATATATGGTACACCCAGACGTGAGACTAGAGAGATCATTCAATCTCTAACAAAATCGGTGATTCGACTCCGAGAACGGACGGAATTAATAAAGTACCTCTATCGTAATCTTTGACCTTTACACTATATAGATATTTCGTTGGTAATTTTTAGTACAAAAGGTCCTTATGCATTACAGCACTTATCCTGAGTGTTACATTGTAATTTACCTATTTGTCCCAGAATTCGTTTTACACTTCATACTATGTCAATTTTCAACTAAATACATTCAAATATTTTTCTGAACCTTCTTTTAGTCGTTTTACAACGTTCACGACAAGAACCACCTTTTGGACATCTGACAAATAATAAAGAAAGGACAAGGGGGGGTATGAAAAGTCTCATTTTAGACGTAACTAAAGAATTAAAATTTTTTTATGTATTTTGACATAAAATCTTTGAGAATTTTCCTTGATTCCCTTCACCGTCCCCTCAGGAGACCTCTCTCCACCCACCGTCTTAAGCCACATGGTCCGGAGTAAAGAGGACTGAACTTCTAATCGCTCGAGGAATAGTCCCGCAGGACAACCACTTTTCACGGTGGGGCCACTGTGGTCGTCTATGTCTGAGACGGGACTCGGGTCCCTCGCAGTCCCTGTACGGTCGTAGACGACCCAACCGCCGGGGGTACTCCGACCCACAGTCCGTCTGCGACACGGATGTCAAGTCTTAACCTCTACCCCCCGGTCGGGTCGGGGAGGAGGTGGCGGGTCCGAACGGGTCGTGGTTCCCGGACCGGTTTCGACAGGGTTCTCGACAGGCTACTCCAGCACACAACACGTTGCACGAGAGGCTGCCTCGGCTCCACCACCAGTAAGGAGTCCCATTTCCCTTACATTCTGTCACAACCGGGTAGAGACCTCTCTTCTGGGGCGCACCTCGACCAGGGCGGATCGACCCCGAGTCCACAGTCCCGACACGCTCTTAAGCAGACAGTACAGATTTTCCTCCCAGCTACGGAGACACTCAGCTCACACCCCCGAGGTCGGTCCTGTTCTGTCTAGGGCAACACTCAAGTGAGTAGTGGGAAGGGTATCGACTCTCCTGGTGATAGGGAGGTCCCTGTCTCCGTAGGAAACAAGGTCCTCCACCTCCCTGTGTGCACACGCAGTCCGAAAGTCTACTCGTGCAAAGTGAACGTCGCAAACACACACACACATCAACACATCAACGATTCAGCATAGGCTGAGAAACGCTGGGGTACCTGACATCGGACGGTCCGAGGGGACAAGTACCCCAAGAAGTCCGTTCTTGTGGTCTCATCCAACGGTAAAGGAGGAGGTCCCCTAGTAGAACTGGGTCCTAGCTTGGGTGTAGAGGATGTAATCGTCCGTCCAAGAAATAGTCACTCGGCGGTCACTTCGGGGATTTGGACTAACACAAAGACAAAACGTGCAGAGAAGTAAACATGACAAAATTTAACGTGCATTCTCTACAGTATGTCATAACATGTTCAGAGAAGAGGTGAGAGCCGACGGGATTTGGGTACGTTACGACACCGTACCTCCACCACCCTTGTCGCAAAGGTCCATCTATTACCCTAGTAAGCGTCCTTTCGGTCCTTACGACAAAGGGCCTATCAGTACTGGTGACTCGTACCTCACGTCACATACTCGTCCTGAGGACTCCACCCCCTTCCCTGTCTCCCACCTGATCCACAAGAAACTCAAGGGTTTCGACCCAACCTTCCTTTTCTGTTCCCCTGTCTCCCTCAGACCAGTGACATTAGGAAAGAGGGAAGGTTGGGTCGAAACCCTTGAGTCTCTTATGGATCTCAAAAACATCGACGGGTATTTATCCACCTACTCGTCAACACTCCCCTGACGTCAGAAAGACATCGTCCTTACAGTAGAGACGTTTTTGTTCGGTCACGACACGAATCAGGGGTGGACTTGTGCCTTAGGGCAGGGTGCGACTACATGTACGGTCACGGGGGGTGCACCGAGGGTCGTACCACTACCCACCCACACCGAAGCATCTACACACGCCTGTTTCTCCCGCCAATCACCAATATTCTCGAGATCAGAGTGGGACAGAGAAACGGAACCCTCCGTGTTTCTCTGACCTGGAAGAGTAAAGTCTGACTGGAACTGCAAGGAGTAAAAAAAGTGAAGTCTAGTAGGTCAGGGAGGATCTTGAACTGGTTTTGTCTTCGTTCGAGTTCAACATGTAGTCTGTGGACTGGCGGGAGACGGTGCTGGCTCTGGGGGACTAGGAGGCTCCTGAGTGAGGTGGTCGGCGGATATTCGACCTGCTGCTGGTCCGTCGCACCCTCTTACTCGACGTCTTCTACTGGGTCCTTGTCCATTCTGGGGGTGGACCCGAGCCTGCTGTCGGAGCGGGTTCGGTCGACGAGACATTCAACTACGTCATCTTCGACGAAACCCCTTAAGGCCCAAGTCTTAGTTCTAAGAATTGTCCCCAACCAGGAAGTCATCTTTAATCCTCGGGGGTAAACTTCATTCAGGGTAAAACAAGAAGGAAGTCCCATTGAACGATTTCTTAGTCTTTCCCGACCAACTCTTCCGTCTCTGCCGAACCCTCTCATCGTGACTGTATGTGTTGGTGCACACTTTACCTCTCGAGCGCCCGCCGACTGCATACTGTGTCCCTCGGGTCGAGCCGCGAGACGCTACTGGATCTCCCCGCCCCATCGTCGCCTCCCCTCGAGTTCTCCCTCGCACGTATATATGTACACCGGCCAAGTGAAGCAACATGTCGTTCCTGATCGTGTTGTACTATTTCGTCAATACGAGGTTTTTTCTTTCTTTTATTTCAAGGGAGAAGAAAGAAAGAAGAGAGAGATTTTTTCTTCCCTCTGTCAATTCCCCGGACACTACCACCGGTGCCTGCCCTTCAGACTGGACGTCCTGGGGACTGTCCAGTCGACAGAGAGTCCTCGACACCCAGTACTGGATGACTCAAAAAGTTTATTCTCTCGGTACTCTACTTACTTAAATCCACTAGGGGAGGGGTGGCGGTGGGGGGCTGATGTAAAAGACAAATCACAACAGGCATTTTAGGTAGTCAAGAGAAAAGAAGGTACAATACTAAAAACTCAAGTCATCGTTTTACTCTTCCGATCAGGTCTCTGTTTTGGGTCCTCATTTTCTTCGTTCCTCTTGTCCTACTCCTGTCTCCACCTCTCGTCGACATGTTTCACTTCCCTTCTCTTCAACTCAGTTGGGACTCTTTATTTTTCTCTTTTTCTTGACCTCATCACAAGTTCACAAATAGAAGTCGACGAAAGTGAGGACCGACGTCTCACCCCCAGCACCACAGGGTCGGGGAGCACCTGCCACCAGCACTACAGTTAGCCGATACGCAGACGAGGTCTCCCAACTTCGGTACGAGACAGGTCGACTTACGTAGGACATACAAGTGACCATTACGCTCTCCCCTCCGACACAGTTTATCCTGTAAAGACACTAAGTTCCAACATCCGTCGTTCCTGTCGTCTCCACCAGTTATTCATACGACACCCCAGTGCCACCCTGACTGAGGGTCCACACCTGCAATGGATTTTGGTTCGTGTAAATTCCCGGACAGTCAGTGGGTGGACGAACCACACTACCTTTTCCGTTCCGGATGCAGAGTTTAAATCCCACAATGGTACCTTTAAAATGAAAGAAGAACTTTCTCCTTTTTAAAATGTCCATTTTAAATCTAACTTAAAGACTATCCAAGAAAACTATAATCATTGATACATCAACTTTATGGTGACCTTCGGGTGACTTTTGTCTCGTGTACCGATCAATTAAAATCTTTGAAATGAAGTTTTAGAACGTCTCTGTCCTGTAGAGTTTCGTCATTGTCACTATATAGTTGCAAACGACAACAACAAAAAATCAACGATTCAACACAAGTTAACAAAAGTTGGGGTACCTGATATCGGGTGGTCCGACGAGTTAGATACCCTAAAGGGTTCGTTCTTATGACCTCACCCAACAGTAAAGGAAGAAGTCCTCTAGAAGGACTGGGTCCCTAGTTTGCGCCCAGAGGACGAAACCGTCCGCCTAAGAAAGGGTGACTCGACGGGGTATGTCAGTTAATGTCCACTCCTTTACTCGAGTGACATCTGTCGGACAAGTGGGGTGTGGGCACTCGTTTATAGTACTCTTCCGTCTGGGGCCGTCCTCCTTGCAAACCCGACAGGTGTCCTTCTGACCTGTCGTGTGCACCCTACTGACGAAGGGGCCTCCTCTTCCAACACCTTCCCTGGTCGTGACCCTCCACTACCGTCAGTCTAATTCGGAGCCGAAAAAAGGTTGGGACCAACAGCCAATAAGATCACATTTCCCCTACATTTGATTGGGGAGTCAAATCCCGACATAAACTTACACTGGAGGGTCGGGTTTGAGGCGACTTTCTTTTTTTAATCCATTTTCTGAACTTCTTCTAACCTCATAATTTTTTAATCGTAAAAATTTCCCACCTAATGTGTCTTTTTAATTTTCTGTTTCGTACCTCGAGTCAATGACCTACTTCCGAAAACAGAGTTACCACTCCTTTGGACACAAAGAGAAAAGTATAAGATGACTCCTGTCTTCGTATGTACGAGTCAGTGAAGTCAGCATAGGTCGAGAAACATTGGAGTACCTGACATCGGGAGGTCTGAGGAGACAGGTACTCTGAGAGGTCCGTTCTTACGACCTCACCCAACGGTAAAGGAAGAGGTTCTACTCTCACATAAGTTAATATTTTACTTATAAAGTCAATCTGTATCCCTTCTTAGACTTACATCTTAACACTGGTACCCTGTTGAACGTCTCTTCACACAATTATCTTAAAGGAAAGCCTCTCTAAATCTTTGATGCCAACTCGGGGTCGGGGAGACACCAGGAGGGGTCGGGACCGTGTGGACAGTCGTGACACGGGCTAACTATGTCTAGTGGAGCAGGATGGTCATCTGTGCACGCTGGATGTACGACTCATTCACTTATAAAAAATTTCCCGTGAAAAACAAAAATTTTGGAATCATCGGGACCTTGAGATCCACTTCAGTCACAAACCCAAGATTTTAACTCGGAAACATTTGGTTCCGAAGGGTCCACCGAGTCACCATTTCTTAGGTGGACAGTTACGTCCTCGGGACCCAAGATAGGGACCCATGCCTTCTAGGGGACCTCTTCCTTTACCGTTGGGTGAGATCATGACAACACACCTCTTAGGGTACCTGTCTCCTCGGACCGCCCGATGTCAGGTGCCCCAGTGTCTCAGTGTGCTGACTCGCTGATTCGTGTGTTTGGTTCCTAATCGTCACCTCCCAACAAAAATTCGGAATGATTTCTTTACGTAAGTTCATTCAAGATCAATAATCGTTTCACGATTCTAATGGGGGTCAAGTCGTCCGTATCTCTATATTTTGTGATTTGTACTCTCCTCTTTTACTTTTCAATGTGAAGTAATTTTGAACTTTAAAGACAAGTAGTCTTATGACCCTCCTTTATGGCATCTATATGGTTTGATTCCTGAACTTAGCTCTTCTATAAAAATTTTAGTCTTTGTTTTTCTGTTTTGTCGTATTAAAAATTTACCCGTCTTCTGCACTTGGTTGTGAAACGTTGTCTTTTATGTGTTTGGTTCGTGTACTTGTGTCACGGGTGTAAATTTGTTTTCAGTGTTCCTCTGTCGTGGCGTCAGGGGGTCTTCCCCGATTTTAAGAGGTTCACAAGTACTGACGTACCTCGTCGATCTTGAGAACGAGTGACACGACTCGCAACTACAACTCTTTCTGACTCC
The DNA here is from genome assembly GCA_006410555.1 of Capra ibex. NCBI lineage: Eukaryota > Metazoa > Chordata > Mammalia > Artiodactyla > Bovidae > Capra > Capra ibex. The sequence continues at coordinate 88,282,217 of SJYO01018757.1, forward strand.
CGTCCTCCTCTTCCCCCGCTATCTCCTACTCTACCAACCTACCGTAGTGACCGAGTCACCTGTACTCAAACCCGTTTGAGGTCCTCAACCACTACCTGTCCCTTCGGACCGCACGACGTCAGGTACCCCAGTGTTTCTCGGTCTGTGCTGGCTGACTTGTCATCGGGTCCCCCGAGGACCCCGGGATTGACGGGGAATCCACTAACAAAGTCCGGAAGCTTGTTGGTCGAAGGTCTCGTTGAGACCTTTACCGGGAGGTGTCCTTAGGGTCCCGGACGGAAAAGCTCGTCCCCCACGATCTCTCGGAACGAGTGCCGGTGACTAAAACTGTAGGAAGGAACCTCCGACGTCCCGGACGACCACTGCAGCCACGTCTCACGGGACTTGTCTTGGATCATCGACCCGGAAAGGAATTTCGACGAAGTGTCTGTAATCCCGTATTTCACACCGAAGTGGGTACGAAGGCCCCCCGGGTCCGAGGGGCACACGATTCGGAACTTGTAGGTGACTCGGTCTGACCTGACCTCCAGACCCCAGAGGGTAAAACTCAAGATCACCGACACCCTTGTAAAAGAAAAGCTTGGGTCGCTAGGGTTCTCGAAAGTTTAGTGTAGTGTGTGTGAAGGGAAATTGTTTGGGTTTACTTACCGACAGGTCGGGGGACGCCAGAAGAGGCGCAGTCATGTCGACGATATAATAGTGCGAGACGGACGGGGGGGTTGGCACGTACCAGGAGAGATGTTACCAGTACCCAGGGGCTCCAGGGAGTCGTCGGGTGCACTGGGGTCTTGAAACCAGTCATGACCTCGGGGAAGGTACCGGGGAGACTTAACGACGGGACCCTCGAACATTTTCCAGTAAGACAGCAGAGTGGTCCCTCGGTCCTCTGGTGAGTCCCTTCCACAACTCACCCGTGATTCTTCCGTTTTTAGTTCGTTCCCTCCCTCGGAACGGAGGAGGGAGGGACAGTGTTCCGGGATCTCAGCCCCCCGGTACACGACCTACCTCTCACACACGACTGGTGTGCGGTGACGGCGGCTCCGGTGACGGGAGACAGGACGAGCCGGCGTCACTGAGCACCCGCACCCACTCGACATACGACCAAATCGTGAATTTGGAGTCGGTGTCGTCTCGCAACGAGGACGTCAGGGCTACCGGAGTCGCAATTTCCAGAGTGATCAACAGACCCACCAAACAATAGACAAAGACTAGGAGGGGGAGACTGTCTGTACGAGTTAAGACTCTCGGTTTGGTTTGGGTGACCTGACCGGTCGGTACAGGTGCCAAGGGTCTTGGGTCGACGACGGGAAACCGGGGACACCGTCTCTCTCTGCAAGAGGAGGCACACCCGTTCCGGTCGAGAGTCGCATTTACAGACACGAGTGCAATCAATTGTCCAAACATCCTCCATCACACTCCACAATGGGTGACTCTCAGACGGCCTGCCCTTAGGAATTTTAAGGTGTGACATCACAAACCGCACGACGTATTTGAGGAAAGTCTTACTCCTTTGTAAAATTCTCACCCAGTACCGTATATATAAAAAAAAGGTAAAACCTTGGCTCAGGTAATGTCGTGATTTTCTAACGTACGACGACGACGACGATTCAACGAAGTCAGTACAGGCTGAGACACGCTGGGGTCTCTGTCGTCGTGTGGTCCGAGGGGGCAGGGACCCTAAGAGGTACGTTCTTGTGACCTCACCCAACGGTAAAGGAAGATGTCATGTACTTTCACTTTTCACTTTCACTTTAACGAGTCAGCACAGGTTGAGTCACTGGGGTACCTGACGTCGGGTGGTCCGAGGAGGCAGGTACCCTAAAAGGTCCGTTCTCATGACCTCACCCAACGGTAACGGAAGAGGTTTTCTAACGTATTGTTTCACATTTCAATTAAAGATCTCGACATACTATGAGTTTAAGACACCACGAAGTCTTGGTATTTATAGTCACAACCTATCATAACAGAACCTTCCATATGTTCTTCGTACCTCTTTGTCCGTCATTATAAATGTATCATATCTTTTACACAAATTGTTTTAGATACAGGATTCTAAATTTTTTGTTTTTTCGGAGGTGTGTAAGAGTTCGGGGGTCGAGACAGGGTCGTTCACCCCTGTCCCTCCGGACCGTCTCTGGTTCCAGGTAGAGACGGATTCCTGTGTGACGTAGACTTGCGGGGGGGCGGGTACCGTCCATGGACCGAACAAGAAAGTCTAAGTGTCCCTCTGTCAACTGTTTAACATTCGACAAAATTCACCCGTCCCACCACTAACGACTGAAACACTTTTATAAGGGGAGTAGTTCAATTAAATAGTGGAGAGTAATGGATGGAAAAAAATCCAAGATACAAGAATCGTTTAAAGTCAATATATTCTGTCACAATTGTTGACATCAGTGTCGACCGAACAACAAACTTACCCTGCTATGTAGTCTTAGGAAACCACAAGACCCTGTAAAAATGTACTCTCCTAAGGTGGAAGAGGACTGAGAATTTTAAGTCGTAGAACCCTCGGTCAGTCTGGCGACAATTACAGGACAACATAGACCTCCCCCACAGACAAGGGTGAAGGCGGAAAACAGTCGAACAGAAGGTAGAGAAAGAGACAAGTGAGGGAAGGGATCGAGCAAGTCTCTGCCACACTGTGGACACAGTCCTATCTTAGAGACTCCTTCCTCAGATTGGACCCTTCAGTTTATAGTGTATCTTTTTGGGTCTAATAGAATCGGTCTCCGCTTATGAAGTCCGTCCTTTATGAAATCTTCACAGGTCTAAATTCATCCGACCTCTACTTTGTAGTCATGCAATCACTGTAGACGTTCAGGTCGTCTCTTAACAGTCTTTCGTCCTCAACCACCACCAAATACCATCTATTGATAGATTTGGGCCTGACAGGGTAGTGACAGGTACGGACCCAGGCCGGGGTCAACAGGGGTCCCTCGAATGAAACCCCCTTGTCCACAGTCGTCGACACAAGCCAGGGCATGTAGGTAACTCGGGTCAAGGGCACCCAGTGACCTGAGGTCCAACAACCTGAGTGTTTTGGTGCTGACTGGCATCGGAAGTCTTCTGCTATTCGCCGGGACTCACTGTACCCCTGAGACTTTAGACCACCAATCGCCCGTTCTGGTCTACAGGACACTTTGACCGGAGACTCCACCCCGGTCCGGGAGACAAAGAGAGACCTCGTGAACATACACTTCTGTCGTCTCAAAATGGGGGACCAACGACCGACGACCCCGTACCCCCTGCTTGGGACCCAAAGGACCCGGAGCCCAAGGTGGTCAGATGTGCTGTGACCGGTGAGCCGGAGGAGGCCGGAGCGTGTGGAAGGGACTTCCAATCTCTTGACTTGACGTTCAGGACAATCGAGGGAAGGTCCGCATACTCAGAGTCTAAGCCTTAGCCGGACGAAAATCCAGACCACCCAGGTGGCAACCTACGAAACAGCCCCGCCCCCAATCACATCTTTTGACTTGACGTACGAAACATGTCTATGTCCCAGTGGCGTTTGGACTACACGAAATGAGAGAAGCCCCGGCCCTTCAACGGTGTCCCGGAAGTCACAACCCGTCGTTTCTGCGGGAACGAAACGAAAATAGAGACGAGTCAAAAATTGGCAGCCTTCCGGATCGAGGAGGGGGTCCCGTGTACCGTGCACAAGTGGGTCTCCGGCACATCCCTCGTGGAGGGCACACGTCCCGAATTGAATTACGCGAGAACTGTCAGGACCCCACCGTAAACACTATAAGTGCGAAGCTCCCCGAAGTCCCGACCCGAAACGAGGGTGGAACAGTGGGTTGTACTCCCTTCCTCTCCTCCTGTCAGGAAATACAGGGGTCCGCGTGGAGTTCTTCCAGTGACACGTCAGAGCACAACAGTGATCCCTTGGCTGCCACTACCTAGGGCCACCACCTCACTCGCCTGAGAAGGGTCTAAGTAGGACCTCCTCGGCACTGTGGGACAAGTGAAGACCGGATTCGTCGTCGTCGGAGAGAAAGAATCCTTCTGTCTGGGTCGTAACGGCCCGTCTCCCAAGTAACGTTCCGTCCCTTCCCGCTCCTCTTCCGGGTCGGAGTCACAGGGTCGGTGGTCGTGCCGGTCAGTCGAACGTCTCAGGTCCCGTCCCACCGGCCGTCGACCCCAGTCCCTCTGGAACCCTTCTTTGGGCCTTTCAAGTTCGACGTTCGGGCCCGAACTCTATCTTCCTTCTCTCCCGAAGTGTCAAATGACATTAGGTCCCCTCACCAACATCCGTGTAAGAAGTTCCAGTCGAAGGTAAAAGGGACAATGGTTTACGGTCTCCCTACGGTGTTTCGTGTCTCCACTGGTTTAAGGACACCCTTTCATTTACTTCAGAAATGACGGACCTGTACTTCACACGTGGTACGACAGTCCAGGGAGACTGGTGCATCCAAAGTACAAAGTAAGTCGTCTATTAGTCCGAAGGGACCACCGGGTCTACCATTTCTGGACGGACGGTCACGTCCTCTGAACCCAAGTTAGGGACCCGGCCCTTCTAGGTGACCTCCTCCTTCACCGTTGGGTGAGGTCATAAGAACGGACCTTTTAGGGTGTCTGTCTCCTCGGACCGTCCGACGTCAGGTACCCCAGTGTTTCTCAGCCCGTGCTGAATCACTGATTTCTTGTTGTCGTCGTTTATTAATAGCGTCTTATGTATCGTCAAATAAGATCAACAAGTTTCTAGGTTTGAACCTAACAAAGTACAGAGGACCCAGTTATATCAAATTCGTAGGACGCTTGACCCCGACCCCCGATATCGGATCTAGACTGGCCCTATCTCCTGGTGAGGCTATCTCCTGGCAGTGGAGATGTTCCGAGGTCAGCAGTACAGGTAACTGTTGAGTTTGGAGTGCCGGAGACGTAGTACCCTGGAGCGACAATCTTTGGAGTTCAAGTCTAAGGACAGACGATTTTGGTTTGGTTCGTAGAGACACACTAAAAGGGCGGGTGGTGGTTGGGTCGATGTTTGTGCTTACTTAGACTCAGTGACGGTCCGTGTCGCCATAAGCAGATCAGTGCAGAGAATATTGGTAGGGAGGGCGGAAATATGGGTGGGGAGACGGGAGAAGAGAGAGGGGTAGGACACAGACGCTTGTGTTCCGGTAAACGGAACTTCCTTCCGAAAACGAGAGTAAATTCTGGTAGGACAAAGCACCCAGAGACAGTCGAGAGGGAACCGGAACTGACCCGACACCTCTCTCCGGCAGAGGTGGGACTGAGGGACTGGGCACGACCCGCCGCCTCCAAGACCCGGCGAAGGTCCCGGCGGTCGGGCAGGAGACGACGGGGGGACGGAGAGGTAGGACGGGTGTCCCAGGACTAGGTAGAGGGGGGTAGTCGAGACGAGAGACTGTACCTTCCGTCGCACCCTCGGGGGTGCCAGAGGGAGTGTCGGTAGGACAGCACTGTACAAAAACACCCAACACCCCGTAGAAGAGGGACGGGAAGGGAAGAGGGAAGGAGGACACGTACAACGAAACTCTTAGGTCTAACTCAACGACAACGTAAACACTAAGAACCGGGCTCAGGGAGATCTTTAGTATAATGATGAGACTTAAGTCGCTCCCGACCTTATCGATGATTCTTGTCTTATGTAATAGTATTGTAAGTCGTCTGTTTCGGTCTTTTAAGCACGGTCTCCGGTCGAACCATAGGACATGACCAGGGTGCCAGGTAGAAAACTTTTGAAATTGTCACACCCACAGAGTCACTAGCCAACTGCGCAGGACAATGTCCCAGAAGCGGCAGTCTGCCACAACTGAACCGCTACGAAGTTCAAATAGAAATTCTCGAGAACCTTTTCAACGCCCACAAGGGGGAGGGGGCCTCAATCGTAGACAAGGGAGTCAAGGAGGAGGTCAACAAAAAGCTAACAGACGAGACACGTCCGACGAAACGAGCCGTCGGAACCATACATTTTTTCTTAAGTAACTCCTTGAACGGCTTCGTAACCCCTTAATTTGTACATCGGTTAAGGACTCTGTGCTCTGCTTTACTTACGAAGTTGTTGTCACAAGTGAAGACTGTTCCCCGTAGAGGTCCTGTTTCCTATTCAATCTACCCTTCGCCTCCACAGCCTCTATTCTACCAGGTAGAGGGTCCCACTCCCTTGGCGTAGTCTTGCTTTCGTGTCTCCTACTGGTCCTATATGACCTCTACTTTGACCCTTTCACCCTGCCCTGTCTACCACCGGCGGCACGGTCTCCCTGACCTGAGACAAATATCCCTCCTTTAGTAAATTCTAGAACCTTCTCCTCCTCGTTTGAATTGGGTTGGGTAGAATCTTTCCCAACTCTGCCACGACACATGAGTCAGCGAAGTCAACGCAGGTTGAGAGACGTTGGGATACCTGACATCGGGTGGTCCGAGGACACACGTACCCTAAGAGACCAGTTCTTACGACGTCACCCAATGGTAAAGGAAGAGGTCTCTACCAACACTTCGACAACGTAATTCGTCTTCTACGATTCTAGGTTCTCGGTCCCAGTCCAAACACTGGTCCTCTAGTCTCTCCTTCTTCGATTTGGTTTTCTTTGCACCGGACTTTTCCTGCAAGTGTCCTTAAGGAGTTTTCTCCCTTACCGGAGTATTTGCATAAAAATTTATGAAGCGGAGATAAAAACCGAAGTGATGTATCTTGACGTTTACTTTTGTCGGGACAGCGTAACCACTCCAACGCCCCCTCCACCCACACTGGGGTCCCCTGGTCCTCCTACCCTTTACCAGTGGGAATGGACAACTAACTTTCAATCACGTCGACAAGACTTGTCAAACCACTGTACAGGTCTCGAAATTTTTCCTATGGGAAACTACGTCCTAAGATTCTTCTGTCGGTATCTATGCGTATCTAAATACAAATCTTTTAAAGTTGTGTGATTATAATTATCATCACTTTTGTCCGATGTAAAGATTATTAACTTAATCACTTGATTTAATATTATGTAGGTATTTTTCCTAATGTTACGTCGGGAAAAGTTGAAACCCAAGATCTCCTTATAAATTAGTGCACTTCTTGATAAAACATCGTGACAAAGAGGCACCAGTAAAACGACGAGACTCGAGAAATGTAAAGGAGAGCACGGGACTTAGTCGCACAGTCAGTGTGTGTGTGGACGGTGTCGACACTAACCTCACGTGACATAGCCGTCCATCAAACCCGTCTTAATTGTGACTATGTCACAACTCGGAAGGGTAGACCCTAACATAACATAGAGTTAAATTCCATGCACCAGTTGAAAGGCTCTCTCGACGACGATGACGATGACGACGATTCAGTGAAGTCAGCACAGGCTGAGACCCGTTGGGGTATCTGTCTTCGGGTGGTCCGAGGGGGCAGGGACCCTAAGAGGTCCGTTCTTGTGACCTCACCCAACGGTAAAGGAAGAGGTTACGTACTTTCACTTTTCACTTTCCCTTCAGCAACGAGTCAGTACAGGTTGAGAATCGCTGGGGTACCTGATGTCGGATGGTCCGAGGAGATAGGTACCCAAAAGGGTCCGTTCTCATGACCTCACCCCACGGTAACGGAAGAGGAAAACTCTCTCGTTAAAACCACTTTACCGTTTTTCGATTTAAGAATCTACAATTCCCCCTTTTACCCTTTGTCGCCATCCTGCACATCTCAATAAAATCTGCAGACTACCACTTACTTCCCTTTTGCTGAATCGTGTGCACGTGCACACTCTCCGTCCAAGTCTTCGAGCCCCACTTTCTCGGGGGCCTCCGGCACCAGTCTCCGGCCCCTCCCGTCTCCAACCCTTGCCTCAATCAACTACCCGGTCCCGGTCCCCTGGGCCTCCTCCTCCTTGTCCTCGCAGCACCCCAACAAACTCTAGCCCACACTGTACAGACACAATGGAGTCATCACTCAAGGAGTCCGAGGGCAGTAGAACGGTTGTTTCCAGGTAGATCAGTTTCGATATCAAAAAGGTAATCAGTATATGCCTACACTCTCGACCTGGTATTTCTTCCGACTCGTGGTTTCTTAACTACGAAAACTTGACAACGACCTCTTCTGAGAACTCTCAGGGAACCTGTCGTGCCTCTAGTTTGGTTGTTGCTCACTTCAACGAGTCAACACAGGCTGAGAAACGCTGGGGTGCCTGACATCGGGTGGTCCGAGGAGGTAGGTACCTTAAAAGATCCGTTCTCACGACCTCACCCAACGGTAAAGGAAGACGTCCCCTAGATTGGTCAGTTAGGATTTCCTTTAGTTGGGACTTATAAGTAACTTCTTGACTAACTTCGAGATTATGAAACCGATGGACTAAGCTTCTCGACTAAGTAACCTTTTCTGGAACTACGACCCTTTCTGACTTCCGTCCTCCTCTTCCCCTGCTGTCTCCTACTCTGCCATCTGTACTCAAACTCGTTTGAGGTCTTCTACTTCCTGCCCTTCGGACCGTACGACGTCAGACACACCCGTGTCTCGGTCTGTCCTGACTCGCTGACGTGTCGTCCGAGTGCCGGCGGTCGGGGGGCTCGCCAGACAGGAAGTAGTACCTGTCGTCATCGTGGGTGTGTGTCCTACGGTGGAAGGGTCAGTATGAGTCGGTGTAAAGGTTCAGGGACAAAGAAAAGAAAAGAAAAAAAAAAAATTAAAAATTTTCGATAAATAAACCAACGCGGTCCAGAATCTACGCCGCACACCTTAGATCAAGGGGCTGGTCCCTACCTTGGGCCCGGGGGACGTAACCCTCGTCTCTCAGAATCGGTGACGTGGTCTCTTTAGGGAGGGTAAAGAAAATCGGGTGGGATAAAAGACAGAAGAGATGACCTCGGTCTACCGACATGTGAGAATAAGGTTCTAAGGGAAGGAGGTCTCATACAATCAAGAGAATTCCAATTCATCCTTCTCCGGGTTCCGTGAACCCCTTCCAAAGTACAATCCACAAATAAATACCTCTTTCGTCTCTACGACTCCATACCCTAAACTACGACGATAATGGCCTCGAATACCCTAAGTACCCTTGTACAAACAAAAAATTTACATAAACCTTTACAAGAATCCCACCACCAACAAACAGAAATCTACGTTTCGAGAGTCGTGTATTGGGTTTTTTAACGTAGAGACATAGATCTCCCCCTCTAAGACACTTGGATGGGTGACGTATACTGATACCACAAAAATTCTTTTTGTTCTGCCATCACAAAAGTGACATGAAGTGACATCATGAACGTCCCCATCTTGACCGGACGGTCATAATCTTTTTCTCTCATCCTATACCACCTAGAATAACCGAATGAGTCGACTCAAATATAGATGATTGAACCCTAAACAGTGAAATTGTTTCTTCCCTTCTCCCTGTCTCCTCGTAACGTAGATTCTACCTTATTCGAAAAAGAAATTTAGGGGTTATAACGTACAGACACGCAAAACCCTTTAGGAAGAGACACGATTCAAATTCCCGGAAAAGAAACCCCTCCCCCGCTTCCTACCTCTCTGTTCGACCATTCAAGTNCATCACAAAAGTGACATGAAGTGACATCATGAACGTCCCCATCTTGACCGGACGGTCATAATCTTTTTCTCTCATCCTATACCACCTAGAATAACCGAATGAGTCGACTCAAATATAGATGATTGAACCCTAAACAGTGAAATTGTTTCTTCCCTTCTCCCTGTCTCCTCGTAACGTAGATTCTACCTTATGCGAAAAAGAAATTTAGGGGTTATAACGTACAGACACGCAAAACCCTTTAGGAAGAGACACGATTCAGATTCCCGGAGAAGAAACCCCTCCCCCGCTTCCTACCTCTCTGTTCGACCATTCAAGTCAAAACCTTCGGCCCTGTGTGGAAGGGAGAAAGCAGGCGCCCCAGAAGATGTACGACTTTGGTGTGTCTTTGACGGAAAAAAAAAAAAAAAAACGTACACGACACGTGCGATTACTTTCTGACGATTTATTGCTCCATGATTAGGGGGAGTTCTAAACAAGAGTGTGGGTACGACGTTCTCGTGTCGACAGAGTTCAGAAGCAAATCAAAGAAGTGCAACGGAAAGAAGGGATTCACCAGATTTCAAAATTACTGTGAAAAGGGCTGTGAGTCGTGAGGAGCCTGGAGTCTACTGATTTCGAAACGTAAAGTCTCAGTTTTGTCTTTAGGAGCAAACTCTTCGTCAAGGGCAAAGTGTCCTTTCCAACCAGAAACTCAAAAAAAAAGCTCTGTCCTTTATTGATCGTACATTACCTAGCTCACGGTCACCTTAGAGAGAGACGGGGCGACACGGGTGCGTACCACGACGAAGATCACATTCGGTCGGAGTTAGGGGTCTCTGCCTCTCTCTGGGCGGTCTCTTCCTCGTGACGGAGGAGGGAGGAGTGGGGAGACACAGATTCGTGGAAAGGGGTCCGTCTGGTAAGTAATCTACGACCCTTTCGTATCGGAAACACCGACTGGACCAAAAGGGGGACTAGAGAAGGTAGTGCGGACTGAGAGACCAGGAGGAGGTCAAGACAATGGGAAGGGGGAAGGCGAAGGTCGGGACTACTGCCGCCCAGTGCTAGTGCAAAGGAGAGTGGGACGTAGAGTCAGCATGGACGTAGCGCGAAAGTCGAGTGAGGTCAGACAGGGGCGACAAAACTCTTACTCCACGGGCGTCACCTCCGGTCTCGGGAGCCACCCGTAGTGTCTCTCGTACCTCTCCCAACCCCCCGGCACCCCCGTCACGGGTACGGGCCGGTCGGATCCCTCTGGACGCAATGAAGACGGTTCTGGACCATCAAAGGCACCGGGGTTTGGGACCCTCGTCGGCTCGCGTAGAGGAGGACGAGACGCGGACGAGGCGAGAACGACCGAAAGACAGACCATGCTCGGAAGAGACAGAAGTTTGTAGAGGGACGTGGAGGAGTTCCCTGAGAGGGGAGAAGAGGAGGAAAGGTGGGACCGACTTCGACGTCGTGAAAGGAGGGAGAGCCGCCCGTAAACGAGACGTCCTAAAACGTTCGTCCTGAGTCACACAGGAATGTCAAAGCAACTCTGTCTTAAGTGTATAGCACGTTAGGTGAGTAAATTTTCCGTACTAAGAGTCTCAGCACACCGGCGGTGGTGTCGGTCGAAAGTTACACGAGCAGCCAGGTGTCCGGGAGGGTGGTGGGGCAGGGCGGGAGCGGGACCCGTCGTGACCGGTGGGGAAGTGACTCAAACGGAACAGACCTGTAAAGTATTTTTACCCTGGCAGATCTTACGCCGGAAGACACTGACCGAAGAAAGTGTGACGTATCACACAAGTCCCAAGTACACCATCGGACCCAGTCTTAAGGTAAGGAAAAGTACCGCTTGGTTAGTCATGAAAAACTTACTTACAACATACGTAAAGACAACCAAAGAAGAGAATCAGAATCTTATACATTGTCAATGTGTAAACTTTTTATGTACGTCAAAACTTATAATGTATAAAAATAAGCATAAAGAAAATCATTCTCGCTGTCATGAACACCCATAATTTGTCATGTCTTCACACGTCTCATTTTATGTTTAGTAAGGTAGGTGAGTCCGATTGGTGAGAAGTATGAATACAGACAGAAACAGGTATGTAAAAAGACATGTATTCGGGTTTGTATGTCTGGAGAGAGTGGAGAACCAGCTGTGACTCCAGTCATTTTTTTCAAAGTAAGAATGTTTAACGGAACCGTTTGTATGGACACGTATGTAAGAACTTAAAGAATGACTATAAAAGAGATCTTATATGAGATCTTTCACCTTAATAAATGTATTTCATGTGTACGTTAATTTAAACCAACTTCTCTGGTCTCACGTGGGATCAGATATAAGAGTAGTCACCATATATACTCCCGGGTGAAGGAGTCCAGAAATGGTTGTGACTAACAATTGTCAGAAACATCGAAAACAACGGTTACACTACCCTCTCCCCCTTTTTTGTTTTGGGATAGAACGAATTAAACGTTAAGAAATTAATAAGTGCCGGCGATTGATAGTAAATTACACGAATAATTGGTAAATGTACGGAAAACACTCAAAAACCAAGTATAGGAGCCGGGCAAAAAAGATAATGTAATCCTAATAACAATAGTAAAAGTAATTATATAACTATCGTTAGGAAACAAACAAACCAAAATAAATAAGATTTGTAAAGGGTTCGTTTTTGAACATAAAAATGAATGTAGAAAAGACTCAGGTATGTTTATAAAATTATAAAATTATACAAGCTGATCGGTTTAGGAGGGGGAAAAAAAGGGACAGTATCGGAAGAAATTTTCGTGATGAGCGATACAATCAGTCCGACAATATTGTTTTACGACATTCGACCCACCGAATAGTCGTTGTCTCCAGACAAGGAGTTCCAAGACCTCCGACGCCCGGGTCCTAGGACCGTGTGTCCGACGAAGATGGCTCTCGACACGAGGCTCGACGTCTACCGAGTGAAGAGGAGTCCAGGAGTGCTCTCCCTCCCTCCGGCCAGAGACTCGAGTGGAGTAAGTACTCCCGAGATGGGAGTGTAGGTTCGTAGAGGCCTTGCGGGGGCGGAGTCTGGTAGTAGTGTTACTCTACTCTTAAAGTTGTACTCCTAGACTCCCCTGTGCGTGTCAGTCAGCAGTGTCGGGTGTTTCTTATTCTATTTCTCGTAAATAGATAGGGGGTCGGGTTCTATTCTTCGACTTCGTCGGGGTGTTGGAGTATTGGAGGAGAGAGCGGGACGCACCACCCTCTCTGGAGTCGTAGCGTCGGGCCCCGAGACCGGGCCCGGTGACACAAGTGTTCCGTGGGCTGGGGGAACGAAAGGGGTCAAGCCTCTGAGCGTCAGTGCACTGTGTCGGTCTCGAGCCCTGCGTGGGCTGAAGTGCGCCAGACTTGGACCGGGAACGGTCTGTGAGTCCTGGTCTGTAAGACCAGAAAAAAGTTGTAAATTCTCTTCTAGTGGTCGAGACTTAGACAGGGACCGAGAAACTATATAAACTTTTTCGTCGTACGAGTAAGAACCGAGTTTCGTAGGTCTAAGACAGTTGTCATATTGACTTTGAAACGAAGAAAAACGTAAAATTAGGTGTACGAGAAAGACCCAATAGAATAGACGAATTATTTTTTGTCGTCATTGTCAAAACTATTGTCGTAGATTGTAAAGGGTTCGTGAAAGACACACAGTCTGTAACACGACATGAAATATGTTTATAATTCCGTAATTTTGGTGGGACATTATAGTGACAAGGAAAAATGTCTGCTCCTTTGACTCCGAGGTTCCCCCGGTCCAGTACGTCTGGTCAGTAACCGTTTCGACTCGAACTCAGGGTCGGTCGGAGTGAGGACTCAGACACACAAATTGATGTGAAATTTGAGTCAAAAAGTCAAAGGAAGGAAGGGATTTTGGACGAGACGGAGGACATAAAAGTCCGAGTAGACGGAACAAGAGACGGAAGAGAGTACATTGGGGTGGAGGGTGCTCAGGTCGGAATCCTTTAAGAGGGTGGGTGGACGGGGAGAAACAAGGGTACGGGAGGGTGGGTTTGGACATAAGGAGGAAGTAAGAGGGGACCCGAACACTGTCACTGGAGGGACCTGCACGAGAAGAAGGTAGGTACACTAAGAGGGGACCCGAGCACTGTCACTGGAGGGACCTGTACGAGAAGAAGGTAGGTACACTAAGAGGGGACCCGAGCACTGTCACTGGAGGGACCTGCACGAGAAGAAGGTAGGTGCACCGGACGAAGTTGAAGTATGACAGAAGACTTTTTTGCTGTGTTAGCGTAGTGACACGACAGAATTTCAAAACCCCGAAGGTCAACGACGACAGCGGGACACCAAGAGTGGTCTACTTTGGACTTGGGAATCGAGACGCATGCGACGGACCGGGGTCCGACAGGGAGGTCGGAGTGGAGACGGTAAGACGTGAGGCCGGGGACGGACTACGAGTCGACGACCCCCTCGCCACACAGAGTGGCAGGGATCTGGGTGTGGGGAGCTACCGAGACGTGCAGACGTGGACAAGACAGGCGAGCTGGGGACGAAGATAGGGCCTACGTGAAGCCAAATCGGAAGTCCTTGTAGACCCTGAGGGGGGTCCCACTGTGCCTGTAGCAGGACAGACGGAGCGGTGCACAAGTCCGGAGCCAGTGGCGGGAAAGGACCGACCCAGCATCAGTAGACACATGAACGAGCCGAGTTCCCAGTTCAGGTAACGCAAAGTCGTGGCTCGTGTCTCATCCGGGAGTATGTGCGACCACGTCACACACCTCCTCACAGTCTCTCACAAATTTGTTGTCCTCTATGGGAAGATTTGTTCGAACCGAAGGAAACCGAGTCAGTCGCCCGGACTCCATCCCTCAGGGTACGTGACTCGTCTTCGCGCACCGCCCCCGGCCCCGGGAGGGAGTCCGTCCCTGGTCACGCGTACTAGGACAGACTAGTGCGTACTCGGGGCAGGGGAGGACCCGGACTTACACTGCCACACCGGGCCACCCTCCTGTAAGGACCTCACTCTCGTGGCCGCACCCCAGGGTCGAAACGTCCAGTGGGAGACCCCCGGAACCTGGTCGGAGATTGGAAGTAGAAGTTCTCCTCTGTAAGCTATGAGGATATGAAAGGATTAACAATTAAGACTATGTCCTTCTGAAGTGTACCTTTGACTGAGAATAAGTAGAAAAAAAAAGAAAAAAATCGAAGTGACTCGATTTTAACTGTTCTACCATTATATAAATTCCCCTTGTGGACTATCACACTACATGTGTCTGTAGCACCTGTCAGAGGTCGAAAGGTCAATTGTGTACGACACAGTGCTAAAGGAGAAAGACACACTCTTGGGGATTCGGGACGAGAGGATCGTCTAAAGTCACACACTGGGCCATAACAACTGTCACCAGTGGTCCAACATGTAATGTGGAGTCTGGAGTAAGTAGAGCCTTTACTTTCAAACACGGAAAAATGGGGGGTGAACGCAAAGAGTGTGGAGGTCCGGGACCGTCGGTGACAGGGAGAGAGACGACGAGCTCAGACTGAACTGCAAAGAGGAGGCCCAAGGTGCACATCCATCTATGGTGCGTGACAAACAGAAAGACCCAGACCGAGTAAAGTGACTCGCGCTACGGGAGGTCCGAGTAGGTACACAAACGGTCGTAGGAAGGAAACAATTGCTTCCCATTAAGACTTGAGTCACACTTGTCCGAACTAAATAAAGTGGACTTAGGCAGAGAGGAAAGTCGAAGTCTCGCTCGTCCTCTTTCCACTCGTCCTGTTGCGGCTCAACGTCCTCAAACGGTTGCGGCAGGACGTCGTTTAGCGCCTAGTGACGGGACTGTAGGACCTCGTCCACCAGTTGCGGGACCTTCTCAGTAGGACTGGGGAGCGCCCTTGTCGGCCGGGTCGTCGGGTTCGTAACTTGGGTCCTCGGTCCTCTCCTCCGTACGCTCCTTGACCCGGGATCCGAGGACCGTGGTCTGTGTGATGTCTGGGACAGGGCAGAGCGAATTAGGGAGGTCACTCCGCGGTCGCGGCAAAGAGTAGACAGAAGATTGGACGAAGGAAGAAACCCACAGCAGGGGGGTGATTGACAGGACGGTAGGGTCGACCCGTTCGTCGGCTCAGAGGCACCTCTCGACGGGAAACCGGTAGTCGTCACTGTGACATCTGCGACCGTCGACACGGGACTACCCCTGTGCCCCTCTCGGGGGGAGCGGGTAGGCACCGTACTCCTGTCTCAGACCTACGACGCCTCGAGCCGAAAGACCCCCTACGAAGTGACGCCTGGGTTCGCGACGTACAAGACTATGGTCTTGTCCACGAAAGGGGATTTTCCCATTTTTTTTTTTTTTTAGGGGTTTTCTCATAATTGTCTTTCTCCTCCCCCTCTCCCTGGTCCCTGGACCTCGGCTGGTTGAGAAGAGAGGACAGGTACGACCACTGACAGGTGTTCTCCGTTGACCCGTCCGGACACCCGCCCGCGAGCCCCTTGGCCGGAGGGACGGAGGACCAGGACACGAACAGGAGTCGGAGACCCACTCAGCGAGAACGAACTACGTAAGTAGCCTAGTGCGGGCACTGACCTTCTCTTCTCCCGCCACACCGGTGCGGGCGTCGAGACGAAGACATCTTACACCGGCCAGGAGACCCAGTCCGACCGAAGGGGTCTTGCAGAGGCAGAGTGGGAACTTCGCACGAAGACGGAGCGGGGTCGGGTGGGGAGGGGACGTGAGGTCCAAACCCGTGCGGGGAGGAGGGGGGCGACACGAGACCGGCGACGTCGGAAGTAGGACTGGGTGTCGGAGACGACGTGCGCCTACAGCGAGTAGTGTGTACGTCAGGAAGGGGAGATTACGAGTCCGGCACAAGTACTTCACGGACGCACCGACGGTCCGTGGTCGGTACTTCTGTCGGAGACCTACCCCGTCCCAGCTCCTAAGACACTCTACGTGGACCAGGCTAGAATTCAGAATTATCTCCCGTCGAAAAGGTCTTTTTAGAAGGTCTTTAGTCGTAAAGAATAATATTACCTTAAATACCCAAAACCTCCCCTTCTCCGACATAGTCAATGATCGGACATCCTATCCTAGGGTAGACTACTGAGTCTTAAACCCCCAAACAAGGGGAGTTCCTCGCACGACACATTTCCCGATGCTACCACCTGCCACAGAAGAGACGTGTAGGTACACGAAGAGTTACTTGAACCGGCCGAGGTACAACGTTTAGTCTTTTAGCTGGGGTTTCAACGTTTAGACCAACTCTCATGACTGCAGAAGGGGTTCGTATCTACCACCGTCAGTATTTATAGCCCGTGGCTCTTTGTCTGGTGAATTGGGCTTAGAACGGGAAACTAGTGGAGAGGCCGGTCTGTGGGTCGTCTGCGAGTGTAGGAGACTACTTCTCAACGACCCGATTTGCCCAAAAGAGGAAGGGGAAGGGGTCAATGAGTGGGTCTCTTAGGCTCCGACGGACAGTCCAGCAGTGTCGGCAGTCAGGGCATAGAAGGACGGTCATCGGGAACTGCCAGGGTAATTGAATATACCAGTGTAGAGGTCGTCGGGGGTGAGGGGCGGCATTTGGTCGAAGGGGGGCACTCTTCGACAGCTCACGAGGAATAGTTTCCAAATTTACCTGAGACAAGCATTTAAAGAATGACTCTACGAAGGACTATCGGCCCGACCGGTCTCGCCCCCACGACGTCCCGAGTCTGTCATTCACCACCGGCAAGCACCAGTTAATGGAGTTGGGGTAAATAAATAACGTGACGGGTATTTAGTGAATCTTTCGGGGTCACAAAATCCCGGCCTCAGGACCTTAGAGTGTAATAGGTGGTGTTACCCTCTTGGCTCCATCTTCCTGGAGGAGGGGCCGGACGTCCTCCTTCTCCGGGGTACGTCCCGACGTCGGACTGGTCGCGAAGACCACCAGGGGGCCCGGGACGACCCAGGTGGAAGGGGCAGTCTATATCAGGGACGACGGACGGACACCTATGGACCTCCTAATGAGCCCCACCCGTGGTAGACAGACAGGGACTTGGTCCGTCCTGAGAGGAGACGGAGGAGACGGACCCACCAGTGTGGAGTCACCAAGACCCCCGACAAACCAGGACCTACTCCCAGTTGAGACCGACTTCAAATTATCACTCGTTCCTGGACGGACATGGTGCTCCCGTTTAACTTACATTAGAGGTCGTAAATCGTAGAATGACTCACATCCAGAGAGAGACTCGGTTGCAAACGACTTCCACGTCAAGGTCGTGTGTTCGGAACATAGGGGACTGGAGAAGACTGAAGTACCAACATGCTCCAGTGCTCGACGAGGGCTTCCAGACACTGGAACCTCTGCACGACGTCCGGCGGATTGTACGAGTGGTTTGGGAGGTAGGGTAACCGTGCAGAGTAACGGGACTCGTGGAGCCCGAGACAGGGGTCCATTGTCAACAGTGCCGTCCGTCACTCTTCCTCTCACCCACCGTGGTTCGACCCCACGTCTCGTCTTCGGAGTGTACCAAGGACCCAGGACGGGAAGGCGGCGTCCGGGAACGGCCCGAGCACTACTTCGTAGACCCACGGCTCCACACCTGCGACAAACTTTGCCTTTTCTGCAGTCAACCCGACAGTGCACACTTCTTCCCTCGCCCCGAGGCGTCAAGGTAGAGTGGAGACTGGAACTGGTACAGGGACTGGTAGACTTCCGCCGGACTCTCGAGGGAGAAGGATTGGGCAGAATCCTTGTGTTCACTTCGCCTGCCTTGGGTTCCGCGAAGGTCGAACCTGCCGTCGTCGACCCGAGTGGGAAACACAGGTCTTTCCAGACAACCCAAAAGGTCGTCGTTCTCCTCCTCTCCTTCAGTAGAGGTCCACAGCCACTGACGACTGTCCTAAACGACGACTGGGTTGGGCGCACGGGAAGGGAGGGGTGACACCTGAGGTGGTACAGTCGTTTCCGGGGTCCCGCCCCTTTCTCGTTCGTACCTGAACCCGAGTTCACCGAGAAGGACTCAGGGGTACCTGGGACACACCCGGGGGTTGGGGTGGGGTCGGAGTAGAGGGTAGTCGCCGTCTCGCGACCCGACATCCCCCGGTCCCCCTCTTCTCCCTCCCCGTCGGCCGGTACGTCTGGGTCTGGGGGGNGGTCGGGGGGGGGGGGTGGTGACGGTCGGGACTGGGGAGTCGTCCCCACGTTGGTAGTTTCTTTCCAGAACTCTCCTTAGACCACAAAGGAGGGACCTGTGATTCCCTTGTGTCATTCTTTTGTCCCTTTTAGGAAGACTTGTTTTACCGACAGGACACGAAAAATTCGTTTTTGAAAGGTTTGAAAAATCACAGTTTTGACATTGGGTTCACAGAGGACCAAAAAGGGTCACACACACCTCTCACGACACTGGGGGTAGTATCCACAAAGAGGAGGACTGGGGTCCCCTCGCCACCTAATCCCTAACTAAATACCCCTCACCCAAGGACAGGGAGGGGTGGAGGAGAAAGCAAAGAGACGAACAGCTATAACAGGCACACCAAGTCTCTTAGCCCCGTCAAGGTAACACAGGTAACAACTCTAATAATTCTATAATGTCTCATCAACATCTTGACTTTTTAATTTCTCGACACAAAGATTTTTTAGTTTGGTTATAGTACAATTGTTTCCTTAAGTTCGAGACCCCGTCGGTCTGTGGCGGAGAGAAGGGTATTCCACCGGCTCCACCGTCGGCCCGGCCGGTGACCCCTCTGCGGTCCAGGTCTAGGTCCGTCCGATGACCGGCGACTCGAGCCCTCTCCGAGGACCCCGGACCGAACGGATAGGTGGGAGTCCCGGAGACGGTCTCCGAGGGTCTAGGAACTGGCACATCGAGGGAGTGGGGTTGTGACCGGGGACGGGCCACACGGCGCAGGGTACACCAGTGGCCCCGGACCGTGACCGGGGACTCGAGGCGTGGTCGGTGTCTCGGAGGAGGACGGGTGAACCACGATATGAGAGACCCCGGGTAGGTCCTACCCGGTTAGGGGCTGGTCGGACTCGGACGTCAGGCCCACCCCCCGGCCGAGTCTCGGGTCGGGGAGACCGTAGCCAGGGACGTCGGAAAGGGACTTTCGAATACTCTGGGGGCGGGGTCCGACCCGGGGTCGTTGCCGGACCGGTCCTTTCCTCTACAGGGGGCGACTCGGTCTCTCGGGCCGGGACCACCCCGACGGAGGGGGGGGGTGGTGGTGTCGTCATAACGTGTACGGGACCTGGGGGTCCCCGTCGGGCCCCGTGAGCTCGGGTCGTCCATACGTTCCGTATCTGACCCCAGAGGACACCAAGGGGAAAGGGACCGAAGTCCTCCCTCTCGGCGGGGCCGACTCCTCGGTCCCGGGGCCCGCGACTGGGACGTCGAACTCAGGAAAGCCGTTGTCATCGCCGGCTCCCCCACCACAGACTCGCCCGGGTGGTGGCGGCAGGTGACGTGCGGCCGGGCCGCCACAGCGACTGTGCCAGTACTGCAATGTCTCTTTGACACAATCTCAGCTGAAACGGAACTATAGATAACACTTGTGAAACAAGTAAAAAAAAAAGAAAAAATAAGTGTTTGATTTAGGTAGTCCTTTAATATTTCAATAAATTTTTAGCGCACGACAAAAAGAAACTCGGAGTACGTCAGTCGAGTAGGTCCATCCTACACAGGAGTCTACGATCTTTCCGTCCTCTCCGGCCGCCAGGGGTGCGCCAGTCGGTGTGGCCTCTAGGGTTCCTTCGTCCCTACGAACCCAGTGTCCTCCCGTCTCCTCACCTGTCGTGGGGTCGGGACCGTCCGACTGTCACTGGGAGACTTTTCCCCCTCGGGGAGACCCGTAGGTGGACCTGAGCCCCGACTGGCGGCGGGAAGGACACGAAGTGCCAAACGTGTGACTCCGGACTCGGTCCCAGGGGTAAAGTGAGACAGGGTCTCGCCACAGGTGCCCAGACCAAGTCTAACCCGACCTCGGTGGGGTGGGGTTGGGGCCCTATATACGACTGTACATATGGGACCTGGTGTACTCGGCGTCTTAGCCTGTCTTGCCCCCAGCCCTTGTTCCCTCGTACCCCCAGACGGCTCTGGTAGACGACCCTTCTAACCGCCGAGACCCGGACTACAGCTCTTCAAGACCCCTGAAACGACTCTCAAAAAAAAAAGACGAAGTGAAACAGAGGGCGTGTTCCCTAAGTCGGGAGAGCGGCGCAAGGGAGGGAGAGGAACGTCCAAGACGTCGGGTGACTACAACCGTGTACCCGGCTTGTGAAGGGAGGGCGTCGGGACGGGTGTGGGCCGAGACGGACCGGAACGAGGGAGGTCGTCCCTTCCGGACCTCACCCGTGTCAGAGTGACGTCCTACACACAAACCGACGTATTTACTTTAGCAGTGGTGCGCGGTCACACAGGGGGTGTCGCTCGACAACCCACTGTGACCAGTGACAGGGGTCGCAGAGGGTAAGTAGGACGGAAAGACGAACGACTAAGCGGGGCACCAGTGGGCGAGTCGACGTCTGTCTCCCTGTGTCTCCGGTGCTCCACATTCCTCTTGTGCACTCTCCTCTTGAACGTCACCTCTTAAGGCAGGCACTTGAACCAAAGAAGAGACGTAACCCCCTTCTGATACTAAAACTCGGAGAACCCGACCGAGCTTCTGTTAATCCTCGACCAATCTACGACTCCCTCGTAAGGTTCCTTCTACCAAACTCTAGGTGTACGAAAGGGTCCACAACCTCCTCACACCCTCTCCCGGGACCTGAGCGTTGGGTCTCGGAGGCGGCGGGAACTGGAGTCGGGGCGATGCAAGAGATCCAGTGTCCGGTGCTACTCCTATTCCCCACTAACACAAAGAGGACGAACTCTCGCCTCTTGACGTAAGAAGTCCAGACGTCGACGAGACTCTGGTGGGTCGTCTCCGTGGGCCTCCGTCGGGGGTCGTCCTGTACCTGTGCCTCTGGCCGGGCACGCACAGCGACTTCTGTCGTCGAGGACGGCCCAGCCGAGCCCGAGGTCAAAGGAAAAGAACACTGAAATAAGGAGTCCTGAGGAAAGCCTGAAACCAGCCTTCGGCACCACAGGCAGGGGGGGGGGGTTTAGGTCTCGACACCCACCCTTTGCCCACCGGAGGTGGGGGTTTGCCGAGTCCCTCTACCCTCGACCCCCGAGGTAGACCGAAAGGAACCTAACAGCGGCGTCACGTCTCAGTCCTACTCGGTGCCGAAGCCCTCGGAGGACTGTGAAGTCCTCTTTTCTCTTGTACTCATCGATGAGTCGGACACAGTCACCCCGGTGACACCCTGCAGGGGTCCCCCGGACTACCGACCGACAGGTCCTCTCCGGTCCGGTCACCTACGGGTGGGACGACCTGCCCGCCCCTTGGTCCCGTCTCGTCCCGAACCGGGTACCCTTGGAGCCGGCACGTGCCCTTCCGCTCCCAGGTCTTCAGTCTGCTGTCCTAGCGGAAGACCAGACACGACACACAGTCCGACACCGGAGTTCTTAAGTGGACCGAAGAGAGTAGAAGTCAAAGGAGTAAAATTTTGTCCCCATTCCTACGGGTGACGGTGTCCATACCCCTGTGTTCCGGACCTCTCCCCCAAAGAGGCCATCCCCAGTGGTCGGAGAAGTGGACGGGACAAGGTCGTGGACTGGGGGGCGGCCTTGAACCGGCGCCACGGGAGTCGGCTCCCGCAGTCTACGGTCGTCAGTGAACCGAAGACGAAATCTCCCGTTTCGGGTCTACGGTTACACGACAGAGTAACCGACCCGGCGCGGTTAGAGGGCCCCTAACCGAGGACTTACGCCCGAAACAGGCGGGCGGAGAATCAGTGCCACTGTTTCCTGTGGGCCCTCTGCCCTTGGACTGCGGCCTAAGAACTCGGTCCTGCAGTTACGACGCCTCAGGTCGGACGCCGGGAGCCGTACCTGACCTTGGACGTCTGCGACGCCTTTGTGAGACTGGGGCCGAGGGGCGGGTCCGGTCGCCGACCTTTCAGGGACTCCCGCCCGCAGACGAGGAGGAGACCGGGGCTTATGTCACCACGTATGAGCCCGAGTATCGTCTTGGGAGGTCCGTGTCCTTACTCGGACGAGAGCAGTCCAGAGGGTGCTCGAAATTGAGGTCCTACCAGGGTGTCGACACAACGGCCTGTACGTAATCGACCCACAGACGATCTTCCGCCGGAGGGGACGCACGACCTGGAGTCTCGGTCGGACGCCCCGGGGCCGACGGGGGACGAGTCCCGGTCCCGCCGACCCTTCTCCCCGTCAGACCCGGACTGGGACCTACCTCGAGTCCTGGGATGCTTCCAGAGTGACACCTTCCGGAGTGGTAGACGTGGGGGACCCGAGTCCAGGAGTCCCAGTACCCTAAAGGAAGTCACGGGGACTCGACTGACTACTCCGAGGAAGGATGGAGTGCCGGCCCCCCGTCTCTGAGGCGCAGATTCCGTCCACGACGACGAAGTCTTCTCAGAGACATGACTTCCGAGTTACCTACAAGACCCTTGAACGGTCCCTGACTCTGCGTTGACCAGAAACATTTCCAGGGAGGGGAGGGGTTCTCACACACACACACACACACACGTGCGCACGTGTACAAACGTGAGGTCCAAGTGTGTGGGGGCATGTCCGAAACCGGGTCACACTCCCAGAGGGACGTTACTTCCTTTACTCATTTTTCGAAGTTGTAAAAACAAGGGGAACCTCCGAACGTTTCTTCCACAATTCTCGTGTTCTAAATTTAGTATTTAAAATAATTTTCGGTTCGTCGGACTGTACACCGACAACGGTTGAACCTGCCAGAAACCCCACTTCGGCGGGACTCGATTAGGTCTTCCTTAGTCTCCCCCTTCACTCACCTCGGAGTCGGTCGCCCTCACCCCTCCGAGTGTGGGGCCCTAGGAAGGGAAGTGGGAGGGAGTGCGGGGAAGAAGTTGGTCGCCTCGGAGGTCGGCGGTCCTGAGGTACATTCCCCCTCCTCGTCGGTGAGGTCGACCGGGTCCTGACCGGTGTCCACGGGGGACTCACCGTGACCCCTCTGTGCGTCCTGTCCCTCGGGGTCGACGGGAGGGTAGGAGAGGACGTTGTCGACCGCAACCTGTGGGTCCTTTACGGGGAGGGGTTTGGACGACCTTGCCCTTGGAGGGGAAAGGGTCCTACCCCCGGGATGGACCGGAGAGTGTTCTGTCCTTCGGTACACTCTAGGAGTCTGGACCCTTCGTCGTGGAGGGTCCTACCTGCCCTACCTAGTACCACGTCTCTAACCCGTCTCCCCGAGGGGGTCCTGTCGGAGCGGAGGTCGGGTTCGGTGAGGGTCTGCGGAGAGACCGGGAACGGGGTCGAGACACAGTCGAGGGTCCCCTCGAGACCCAGTGTTCCCAGTGGCACTGAAACACGGAACTCGAGAGGTCGGGTGAGCGGTTCCCACCCTCGTACCGAGCCGTCGCGGAGTCGGTCCCCCGACTTCGGGGGTGGGGACTCGACCTGGGTCCCCCGGAGACGGCACCTGTCCCCGGGACCTAGATAGACCGGTCAGTCTGAAGGACAGAAATGATTTCGCAACCAACGTAATATTCCACAATTTTTAGTGGTCGTGTCGAACCTTGGTCGGTGTTGCAGAAGGTTCGGAAGGTCACAGCAAGCCCTCACGTCTGTCTTGTAGAAGTGGGTCTTGGAGATCTGGGGAGTTTCGAGGGTTCTCCTCCCACCCCGGGAGATTAGGGGGACCCCTACTGAAGGGTGGATGGACACACATCCACTGAGACACTTCTCGCTAAATTATAAGAGTCGACCTGTGGACACAGACGTTTGGTCCCGAAGGCTCACAGTAGTGAAGGAGGACCTCGAAGACGTCAAGAGGGGGCCGGGGGGCCCTTCCCCGTCGTACCTCCCCGTACGCCCCCGGGTCACCCCTTCGTTTCGGACGTCCCCGACGTGACCGACGTCATTCCCGCCCTCAGTGGGACCCCAACGCCCCTCTGCTCCAACGGGGGCGGGGTGCCGTCGACGAGGGGGTTCGGACTGTCCGGAAAGGGTCATCGGTGGAAGAAGAAAGGAAGAGAGGACAAAAGAGAGAAACGAATTGTTCTAAGGTGGGGGGACGGTTTACAGGAGGAGGAGGTGCACGTCCTCTGGGCTCCGACCCTCGACGGATCAAACGTTCCTAGTCCCTACCAGTCCCAGAGGGTAAGGTCGTCCAGACCCCTCCTCGCAAAGGACTCACTGGACCTGTGTCTTGCGGTCGACAACCGTCGGCCCGTCCGACCACCCGTCAAGGGGGTGGTCTGTGGTCCAAAAGACAGAAGTAGAGTGGTTGCGGAGGACCCCGTGGAAGACAAACGTCCAGACGCAGTCAGCGGTGCCGACCCCCACTGAGCTCCGGGGTCCCACCCGCGGTTGAGGGGACACAGGTGGGTGGTCGGGGGTGGTTTCGTGGGGTCGTAGACACCAACAGGACGGGAGTACCGGGAGACACTCAAATTATTTGTTCTGACTCTCCCCTCACTAAATGTCTCTTGCACGTCACGGGAGCCAGTGGGTCGGTGCGCACCTCCTGTCCTCCCCGAGGACCACTTCCCGACCGGTCTGCGGTTCGGGTGGGAAATACGCTACTGGTACAGGACAGGTGCAAAGTCTGTCTACAACTCACTCTGGCACCGGGCGTAGATAAGAGAGAAGTCACACGGGACACGATTGTCCTCGTCGACCTCGAAGAACACAATCAACGAAGTCGACACAGGGGTACCTGACATCGAGTAGTCAGAGGAGGCAGGTGCCCCAATAGATCCGTTCTTATGACCTCACCCAACGGTAAGGGATGAGGTCCATAAAAGGGCTGGGTCTCTAGCTTGGGCACAGAGAAGGCAGAGGACGTAACCGTCCTCCCACCGTGAATTGGTGATCGTGATGGACCCTTCGGGTGCAACACATGAATGGTTACCAATTTTCATATCTACAATAAATGTATAAAAAATTAGTGTGTGTGTGTGTTTTAAAAAAAAAAAATTAAAATTTCCGACTAGGTGTCGTTTGTGGACGACAGAACCCGTGACAACGAGAGATCAGCTCAGAAGGTTCCAATGAGAACTTACTTCGGGATCCACCAGGAGGTCCGTGGTTCCTGGTAGGTGACGGACCAGTGACGAGAATCGACAGGCCCGGGTCGTCGGGACCCGGAGGGGAGAGGGAACGAGTCGGGACCGGGATCAAACTTGGTCCCAGAGACCTTATAACTGTTCACAGGACCGTCGTGGATGACCGGGTAGGGGTTCCGAGGGGGGAACTGGTCGGGGTCCGACGGGTCGGTCAGAAAACGGGGGAGAACAGACGGGATTTCCTGTGGACGGACCGAAGGAGGTGAAAGGTTTGTCCCTGCTCCCGTATTCCTCCAACTCATTTGATGGAAAATAATCTAAATAAACCAAATCTCGTCTTTGGGAGACTCCTTAAGTGAAGTATATCCTTCACCTCTCCCCGACGAAAGATAATTCCCCAGTGGGTTTACGGGGAGAACAATGTCCCGGGGGACCTGATGTGTGTTGAGGGGAATGGGAAAGTCTGACGGTCAAACTCATCTAAAAATACGATCTTTTAAGAAGGAATATCTAAACATCCTTTCCTAGAACTTTTGTCAGGACAGGTCCTGAAGAGAACACCACGTCACCTATTCTTAGACGGAAACGACTGTTTCCAGACAGATCAGTTTCGACACCACAAAGGTCATCGGTACACACCTACACTCTCAACCCGGTATTTCTTCCGACTCGCGACTTCTTAACCACAACCTCTTCTGAGAATTCTCAGGGAATCTGACGTTCCTCTAGTTTGGTCAGGTAGGATTTCCTTTAGTCAGGACTTATAAGTAACCTTCCTGACTTTGAGGTTATGAAACCGGTGGACTACACCTCTTGACTGAGAGACTACTTGACTGGGACTACGACCCTTTCTAACCTCCGTCCTCCTCTTGCCCACTTTCTCCTACCCTACCAACCTACCGTAGTGGCTGAGCTATTGTACTCAAACTCACTCGAGACCCTCAACCACCACCTGTCCCTCCGGACCGTACTACGTCAGATACCCCAGCGTTTCTCAGTCTGTACTGACTCGTTGACTTGACTGTGTCCAAGCTAGGGGCCAGGTCCTCCTAAGGTGTACTCCGTCTCGTTGATTCGGGCACGCGGTGTTGGTGCCTTGGGTGTGAGATCTCGGGAGCTCGGTGTTGATGACCTCGGGTGAGCCGGATCTCGAGTGTGGTGTCGATGACTCGGGTGTGCGACGTCGGTGACCTCTGACGTGCGGGATGTCGGACGCTACGTGTTGTCTCTTCGGAGACGTTATTCTTCGGGTACGTGGCGTTATTTGTCATCGGGGATGAACGACGTCGATCTCTTTCGGACGTGCTTCGTTGGTTCTGGGGCACGTTGGTTTTGATTGATTTGTTGATTTCATATATAAAATTTTTTTGTCTTGTTTTGGGACAGGTTAGAGAATTAAAATTTGTCTTCCTTCAGACCTTTACAAGGATTTACACCCTCAGTCCCCGGGTACCGGTGAATCCCCGTCGCGGGCTGGAGACGGCACGTCGGACCCGAGGGAGGTCGTGACCCCAGGGTCGGGGTGGACTTAGTGTCCGGTGGATCTCGGGAAAGGACGACACCAGGGACGACCTCTTCGGAGGAACAGGTACCCGTCTCTTCCCGGCAGAAGGGGTTCCAGACGAGTGATCTCCGGCCCGTGTCCGACACGGACCTAGGTGAAGCTCGGGAAGGATGGTGTCGTTCGTATTTAGACACGAATGGTCTTTGTCGTTTCTAGGTTTATCCGCGTCTGTGGGGTGACTACGGTGGGTACCTCCGTCGTAGAGCGTAAAATAAATTTTTTAGCCACAGGTCACCTCTGCCGTCTTCTGACCACTACGAGTGACCCTAAGAGTTTAACGGTTGTTGACACTTCGTATTTTCACTCGGAGTCTCTAAGCGACGAAGGATCCAAACATGGTTTAACTTAATGACATAGGTTCTTGTCACGGTGATACATGATTTGAAGTGTGTGTCGGAGATTAACTGAACTCCCTTTTTCGGGTTTATTGAACCTTTATTGCAAGTTTGTATTGAAGAGTTGGGTTGATGGTCCGACTACCTCGTCAAAGTTTCCTCAATAGTACTATAGACTCTTTATTCTTTTGAGTTTTTATAATTGTGAAATTTTGAAACTGAAGAAGTACTTCTTTTCCTTACAGTGTCTGACGGAGACTATAAAATCCCACTCACGCCCCACTGACGGACTTGCTTTCCCGACTACGGGGGTAGCGTGGGGGTGGGGTTTTCTATTAGGGTAGTTCTTTCTTTTACTCAGATTAACTCCACTGGTCAATCACCGAGTCGTCCTTTTACAGACGGACGGTTACGTCCTCGATGTTCTCTACTCCCAAGCTAGGAACCTAGCCCTTCTAAGGGACCTCCTCCTTTACTGTTGGGTGAGGTCATAAGAACGGACCTCTTAAAGGGACGTGACCCTCGAACCTCAGAATTGGTGACCTGGTGGTCGCTACAGGAAATTGGTAACAAAGCTCGTACTCGGGGCGTGAAAGTAAAACATCCTTCAGAACTAACGCCCGAAACGGTGCGCATGGCAGAGACGAGTCGACACCTAACACACAGAAGACTACTTTGCTATCTACGACTTTAAACTTAAAGTAGATTAAAAGTATAGAGTCCATTATAATAAGAAAAGTTTGTAAAAAAAGGTTGGCGAATTTTTACATCTTCGACAAGAGTCGAGTGTCCAGTATGTTCCTGGCCGTCGTCCTAAACGGGGACTCCATTACCAGACGATTAGTGACTGGACCCTTATGGTCTTAAAAGAGGAGGAGTGTTAAGACCGGGGCCCGACCCAAGGTCCCGAACTACTCCAACGAGACGTTCCACCACGGAAAATGATTCATCGGACTTACCTGGTGTAAAACAAGTGGATAACTTCTTGTGCACCCGGTAAAGGTCGATACCCGACAACATTTATCTCTACGGTACTTGAAGGTCCAAAACACCTCGTGATCCAAAGCAAAGAGACCCCATTTACGGGTCCGTACGTTAACGACCTAACATACCATTCACATACAAACCAAAAAATTCTTTAACGGTCTGAGAAGAGGTCACACCGACGTGGTAAAACTTAAGGACGCCCGTTGAAGACTCTCTAGGTCGAAGGATAAAGTCGACAAGAGCACCCAGAGATCACTGTGGAGGGATACCTTAAGAAGCCGCACAAGGATCACCGTCCCCCCTACTCGTGGGTCTAAGAACTTACCGGAACTCCGGTGAAAGTCAGACACCCGCAGGTCACCGGGGTGACGAAGGACAACTCTCCTGACAAGCGGAGGGTGACTTCGTCGAAACAGTGTCGCAAACCCTCACAGACACACCCAGACAAGGGTCCAAGGTTACCAGACACGGGAAGGCGATTCCGGTACGACAGAACTAATGAGGTTGATATAAGTTCATGTCTTTAGGAAGGGTTTGACTCACTTAAAATTCTGAGATCTAAAGTAAGATCCGACTCTGTTTGGGTCCTTTAAAGTTGTGCTTAACCCAGTAAACCGTTTGAAAAATTCTGAGACCTTCTTCCACACAAAAAAAAGGGGTGTTCCTACCTACTTGTATAAGGGAGAAAGAAAAGAAGGACAAAAAAAAAGGGGGGAACAATACCATTTTAGATTTATTGTACTTTAAATGGTAACATTGGTACACACTCACAGGTCAGGTTACCGCAGGTCACGTAAGTGTGACGGCAGGTTGGTAGACCCAGGTCTGCGCAAGGAACAGGGACCGACTTCGGGGGGTGGGGGGTGGGGTGGGTCATTGGAGATAAGAGGAAAGGAGAGACACACAAACTAACAAGAGCCCCGGAGTGTATTCACCTCAGCGTGTCGTAAATAGGAAGACACAGACCGAATACAGTGACTCGTGTCACTGGAGTTCAAAGTAGGTAAGACATCGAACTCAGTTCAAAAGAAAGGAAAAATTCTGACTTATTGCAAGGTGACACAAATAGGTGGGTAGGCAGTCGCCCGCAAACTCGCCAAAGGTGAAGACGGGAGACCACTTGCTGCGACGGCACTAGCGCTCCAGGCCTACGTAGAAGAGGCAGGGGCCCAAAGTATGGGTTCTTCCCTGGTCGGAGAGGAGACGGTCCGCAAGTCTGGAGACGAAGGAAGTGAGGAGGCCAATTCTGGGGTCCCCGGTCGACGGTCACCCAGGTTCCCCGGTGATCTCCCTCGGGGGGTGGGACCCTAGGGTACCCAGACTAAAGGACCGTCAGAGACCGACCACCTTCAGCCCCACCCCTCTGAGCTCTGGTGGCGTCTCCTTTGTCGGAGGTACGACGAATCCCTGACTAGGGGGGAGAGCAGAGGGTCGAACTCGTCGAAGTCCCCAGAAAGGACCTGGATGTCCGTAACAGGGTCTTAACAAAATAATTTTCGGAACTCAGAGGTCGGTGGCCCCCGCTCTCTTGACCTGAAAGGAACTAAGAATCAAACGCCCCTTTAACAAAAGGACGGAGGAACACTCGGACTTGTCTAATGTGTCTTTTCGTGAAGTAGAAGACGTAAAGAGGGTGCCAGAGGTCGGGTCGGGGGGTGGGGTGGGGTTGGTGGTGACGATAAATATCTCGGACCGGTCGAACTAAGGGCGGGGACTCACTACCACCCCCACCCTACCTCTGGGACCCACAACCCTGTCTTAAACCTCTTCCGAGACAGAAGTGTCGCCGAGAACATATGGACCCCTGTCCACTCCGGACTGGACCCAGGGGCACCGGACCGACCCCGAGTGGTCGTACTACTCTACCGTAGCAGTCTTACGTCCACACTCCCATGGTAAGGAGTCGAGTACCATGCGCGAGGCAATCCTGACCAGGCACGACAGGACTGCGACTGGTTCGTCCAAAGGGAGGTGTATTAAGGACCACGGTGTGTCGTCACCTTTTAGGTATTTTTGATTGTCAATAGGGACGAAATTAGTAGCGGTACCAGTGATGGGATTAGACCTTCCAAAAGGGTTCTCAACCCGACGTCCTAGAGACGAAGGGTTTTCCGTCAAGATCTCCACCTCTCCCACAAGGGGGTGGGGTGGTGACGCGGACCCACCTCCCTGTGGGCCCCCGATGACCTTCCCCGTCTCCCGACCGGTCCAAACCCTTGTCCACTCATAGAGGGATTCAGTCCTCGTGCCGGGTCCACCAAGGAAGGGGGACAGTGGCGGGGTCCGTTATTCCCGACTCGGCCACCTCCACCCTCCGCCCTCCACCCCCCCTCCCCCCCCCTCCCGTCCCGACGGGGTACCGAACAGGCCCCGACTCAAATATACGGACACCCAAGTCGACGAGTTTTTGTCGGAAATAACGAGGGTCGGGCGATCCGAGAGGGTTTGGGTGATTCTACCCTTTCTTTCAGTCTAACCCCGGGACACCAGCTTCGTCCCAGAACCGTACCCCCGACCCGGGTCACTACCCCGGAGGGTACCCCTGTCCTGTCCTGCGTGGTAGGGGTCAGTCAGTCGGAGTTCTGGTGGAGAACCACCATCTCCAAGACCTTCGGTCAGGACCCGTCGGTTCCCCGGAGGAACGGTGGGGAGGGAGAGACCCCCACTGAGAGAGGGCCGAACCGGAAGGCGGGGGTCCCATGTCCGACTCTAACGTGAGAAACGAAGTTCGTCACTCCTGAGACGAGTCACTCCCGGGGAGGTCGGCCACCGAAACCGACACCTCTCCCACTGGGCTCCGGGAGGGTCACGCGGGCGTTCGAGGGGGAGGGAACGGGGGAGTCCGGTGGGACGAGCCCCCGGGGGTCGAGGCCGGGGGGAAGGAGCCCTTCGAGACTCGGTCGACGAGGGGTCTCTCTTTGAAGTGGGGACGAGACCGGGTTGACGGTCGGCGGACTAAGTAAGGGCAGAGGAGGTGTAGTTTCCGAGAGCCCGGTCCCGAACCGGGGTTCAGTCATGCACGCACGAGACATAGACCTCGTTCGCTCACAGGAGACAGACAGGTCCAGTAGTCGGTAGCGCAGGGACGAGTCCCAAGAGCTTCACGTTTCCCTTTCCCAAAATAATTACTTTATGACTAACACTGGACCAACCAAGACTGGGAAATTGACAATCGTACTTCGTAGAAACTTTGTGTGCAAGTAGTACGGAGTGTCTTTCGTTTTTAGGATCCTGGGACCTAACGGACGTACCCAAAGTTACTGGACCCGGAAGAGACGGTCGAGACCTCTGGGACAGGGAGTGGTGGTTAGGTCCACCTACAAATTTGAATTTTTGACTCGTCGTTCGTCGAGGACCGGAGGACGGTGACCGGACCGGACCCTCGGGACTGCCGTGGGACCCTTCACCTGTCCTCCGACCACCGGGGACCCACCACTCTAGATTTCCGTGGTCCTTCCGAGGGAGCAGGGGTGGAGGATGGGGGCCCCGGACCCTCGTAGAGGAGGTAGGTTTTTGAGATCACGGACTATAGGGTGGTGACCTATTAGACGACACCCGGGCCCTCGAAAAAACAAGGGTCTTTAAGGACGAATTTTGTGTGGGATCTACTGTCGGGCTCTTACTCTTTTCTTCGTCCGCCCTGTGTCCACACCAATGGTCCGACGTCCTTCCGCCTTTCCTTTACTTTCCCCGCTCCCACCGATCCTCAAACTATTTGCTCCCCCACTCCAGTGACCGGTCTTGGAAGGGGAGGGACCGGCCGGTGGAGAGGGACCCCGAGAGAGGTGAGTCCAAACCCTTAGAGTCCAGTCGGGGGTGACCGGTGGTGGTCCGGAGAGGTTTTGTTGCCGTACATAGACGAAGAAGAGAATCATAACTACCATAAATTCCGGGTGCAAACTTTGAACTTTGTGACTTACCTTAAAACCAGAGAAAGGACCAGTAGAGAGAAAGTAACAGAAGCACCCGTCTCACACTTCAGAGTTCTTCCCGAAGAGACCCCTGAAGGGTCCGTCAGGTCACCAATTCTGAGGCTCGAAGATGACTTCCTCTGCACCCAAACAAGGGACCAGTCCCTGGATCGAGGGTGTACGACTCGTCACGTCGGTTTTATAAAAATCTTTTTTCTCGGAGATCCTTCCTTCTTAAAAAGTTCAGATTAATTGAAACATTGACTAACGATAAAAGACACTCAGTAAAAGTAACCAGTTGTGTAATTTTTTTTTAGGTCCCAATTAAGTCCACGACTTGAATCAATGTAGAATCTTAAGTCTCCGAACAGGGTGATCTATCTCACTTCTTCTAGTCTCTTGTCCCCTCCCACAACACAATTTACGCAATTTAAAGTGTAACAGGTTGCATCGATAACAGGTGATGTTACGACGCAAGGGTGCACAGTGGGAATCGGACAACCCCATGTTTGTGAAAAAGAGTTCAGTTTGTTTTTGAAGTGGGTCCTTTGACGGTTGGTTCGTAAGACCAAGTCTCCCGCCTTAAGTCCTCAAATCTTTACGAAAACTACTATTAATATCCAGGCGTCCGTTTGGTAATGAGTGGCACTCTACAGACCCAATGGACGCCTAAAGGAGATAGTGGGAGTAATCATGGTAAATCTATTGACCTCGGGACAGAGTCGACTGCGTAAGGGTTCCGGTTCCACCCGTCCTTAACCCGACCCCATGGTCCACCCAAGGGGAGACGACGGGACGGGAGACGGAGGTGGGCTCCCCTATCCTCACCTAAGGGACCCCAGGGGACCTCTGTCCCGTGGAGAAGGGAGGAGAGCCCGAACGACCTATACCTGAAGCCCCCGGTTCAGAGTCCCCAAAGCGTCTACTACGATCACCATTTCTTGGGCGGACGGTCACGTCCTCTACATTCTCTACTCCCAAGCTAGGGACCCAGCCCTTCTAGGGGACCTCCTCCTGTACCGTTGGGTGAGATCATAAGAACGGACCTCTTGGGGTACCTGTCTCCTCGGACCACCCGGTGTCAGGTACCCCAGAGTTCCTCAGACTGTGCTGACTCGATGACTCGTGTGTGCACGCGTGTGCGCCGGTTCAGAGTCCGACTCGATTTCTGGTCTCAGTGGACACCCTCGAACTTTCAATGTCCGGTGTTTGTGTGGACGAGTTTTCCGGACGTCACGTCGGACCCTCAGACACAAACACTCTCAGAAAGGACTCTCTACGACTATTTGGGTGTCAGGTTTGGTGGTCCTGGGGTCCTTCGGAGGGTTGGGTGTCAAAGTCTCGATTACTGGTACTCTGTGGGAGACTAGTGTTCTGAGGTGTCGGGGGTGCTCCTCCCTCCTTCCGGGGAGTCCGGACCTGGCTGGTGTGTGGTGGGGGTGGTGGGGGCGTGGGNCTACACATATTCTCTGTCGGGGTGGGGGTTGGGGACCTCGAGGACCGAGGGAAGAGGGGAGGGGTAAGGAAAGGTTCTGGTCCTTAAAGAGTCGGTGGAGTGAAAAGAAGACTCACGTTCGATACGTCCCCAGGGAATAACACTTCTCGTGTAGTGAACTGGGATCGGGGTGAGGGACTGTCAATTGGAACGTCCTGGTAGGGGTCCCGAGTCAGGGGAAGGTGGACCTGGGAGTGGTTACGGTCAAGTCAAGCGACCGCGACGTGGAGGTCAGTGGGACTGGAGGTTGGAGGGAGGGCAACGGCAAAGAACGACAGTTGTGAACTGGCGAGGGCAATTGGGAGTCTTACTCTACCTGTACCTCAGTCTAAGAGCAGAGAGGAGGTGTGGCGGTAGATGGAGGGAAAGGGGAAACTGAGGTATCACCCAAACAAAACACTCCTGTGACGTCGGGGCTGTCTCTTCCACTGGAAACGTCCCAGGTGAGACAGGACTCCTGTGGACTGGGCCCCCACACGGGGAGACTCCCGGGGACGGGATGGCACTCCCGTCTCGGGGACTGTGACCGTGGTGCAGGGCTAAGGGAGAATTGTGGGCAGGTATGTCTTGTGTGTGCTTTCCTGAAGTCAGTTTCGGTTCTTCCCCTTTATCTTGCGCTCCTAGGACTGTCCAGTTCCACCAGCCTCGTGACGCACGGGTATCACTGAGGTTTGTCGCGGCGGGACACCCGGGTCGGACGTCGTCAAGTAAGGGCGGGGGTGGGGTGGGGCGGGGAGGTCGGTCCTCTCGAAGGGAGGGTGCGAGGGGTCCTGGAAATGTCCCTTACGACTGACACTACGACCCTAGAGACCTAAAACGGTCCAAAATCACTGTGGAAGGGACCACCGAGTCTTCCATTTCACAGACGGACGTTACGCCCTCTGGACCCAAGATAGGGACCCAGCCCTTCTAGGGGACCTCTTCCTTTACCGTTGGGTGAGGTCATAAGAACGGACCTTTTAAGGTACCTACCTCCTTGGACCATCCGATATCAGGTACACCAGCGTTTCTCAACCTGTGCTAACTCGTTGAAGTGAAGTGAAGTCACTGTGGAAGTCGACGGAGTAAGATTTATAAACACTTCGTCATTAAGTAAGTTCCTTGTAAGATCCTGAGACATGCAGAAGAGTACCCTCTTTTATACCCCTACTTTTAGGTTCTCAAATCTCCGACTCTCGGTGTAATCTGGTAGGTGCATCCTTAAGTCCAGGACAGACGAAATCTCATCATTGCGACAATCGGTAAAAATGATAGCGAAGAGTCGGAAAACCGATTCTAGTTCACATCAAAATAACTCACACACGGTTTGCACTCCCCGAAGGATCCACTGAGTCACCATTTCTTGGACGGACGGTCACGTCCGCGGTGTCCTCTGTACCCAAACTAGGGACCGAATCCTTCGAGGGGACCTCCTCCTTTACCGTTGGGTGAGGTTATACGAACGGACCTCGTGGGGTACCTGTCTCCTCGGACCACCCGATGTCAGTGCCCCAGCGGGTCTCAGTCTGCGTTGACTCGTTGACTCGTGCGTCGTGTGTGGCAGGCATTCTCCACCGGGGACCAAAGGAGTGGACGAAGTGGGGTGCATCATGAGTGGGGGACTCCGTCCGACAGAGTGGCGGTGAGGGACTGTCTACTCCTTTGTCACCGACTCTCTGTCGACAAGGACGGGTTCTAGTGCATATGTCCGTCACTCAGGCCTACAGACCCCACTCCCCCTACCCCCCCCCCATAACTACACCTCGGGGGACGAGTCGTGGGAACGATCTAGAGAGGGACCTCCTGTAACCAGAGAGACCCCTCTTGCCCAATGTCCTCTGGGAGGTTCCCGCCACTCGTCCCGACACAAGTGGTCTACCTAGAGCTAGTTCTACTTTGCATTGATGTGCATAGTCACAACGACGACGACGACGACGATTCAGTGAAGTCAGCACAGGCTGAGACACACTGGGGTATCTACCGTCGGGTGGTCCGAGGGGGCAGGGACCCTAAGAAGTCCGTTCTTGTGATCTCACCCAACGGTAAAGGAAGAGGTCACGTACTTTCACTTTTCACTTTCACTTCAGCGAGTCAGCACAGGCTGGGAGTCGCTGGGGTACCTGACGTCGGGTGGTCCGAGGAGGTAGGTGTCCTAAAAGGTCCGTCCTCATGACCTCTCCCCGCGGTAGTGGAAGAGGGCATAGTCACAACTCTGACAGTTATGAGAACGAAGGAAGACGGAGGGAACTCGACGACCGGAGGACGACACTTGAAAAGGGACTGTCCAGTGACGTCTCTGTCTAAGTTCGGGTACTGTCGTCTCAAGAGGAGAAAGGTTGGGACCACGGTAATCGCAAATCATAGGGGGACTGGGTGTGTAGGGTCTTACAGAGTCGATGAAACTCAGACTCCGTCCGTCCCCTAACCTCCCCCATTAGATACCCCCAGATACCCACCGCCGAACTATAAGTCCAGTCTTAGATGGTCGAAAAGTTCGGAGACAAAAGTCTTCTCGTAGGTCTGTTGTTCTCGTTCCACTTGTGACAGGTCGTGTCTGGCACACGGGCACCTCATCGACAACCATTTTACCGATGATCGAGACATCGAAACAAAGAGGTAAAAGAGGACCGAAGCTTCCGAGCAGTCCGGCCACGGGGGTTCTTTAAGAGACACGGAGGGTTTATTTGGGAATCCTTCCGCAGTCTCTTCGTTGACCCAACCCCACCCCACCTCCTGAAAGATTGTAGTCCCGCGACCGCGGTCTCGTCGACACCAGGTACTTTGAGAAGGAGGGCCA
Organism: Capra ibex; assembly: GCA_006410555.1. Classification (NCBI taxonomy): domain Eukaryota; kingdom Metazoa; phylum Chordata; class Mammalia; order Artiodactyla; family Bovidae; genus Capra; species Capra ibex. The sequence goes on from SJYO01018757.1 coordinate 88,318,803, forward strand.
CGACCCTACCCTTTCCCCTGTCGACGGGAGTCACACGTGTCGGGTTCCCCGTCTCCAGTCGGGATTTCCCCGGAGTTGTCTCTCGGTGTCTCTTGATTCCTTTGCCTCCCCCGACCGAGACGGACAGAGGAAGGCTGTCCCAAAACAATCGACAAGACGGAATCTTCTTCGGAGACTCCCACCGACCGTCGGACACCCCCGTACTGGTCCTTCCTCCTTGTCACAGAGGTTATTTGTTTCGCCCTTGGTAATGAGAAAAGGTATCCAGGTCTTTGAACGAAAGAGATACAAATTTGGTGTTCACGGTTCAGTCCTATACAAAATAGACCCCCTCTTCCGCCCTCTGGGGTGGGTCGGTAGTGTCTGTTTTGTACCCGCTCGGAACAGGCGTCAGGGTGTCGTGACCGGAGGCCCGACTGAGTTCGTCACCCCGCGAGTGGTGAAGGGGACCCTTGGACCGGGTCCTGAGCCCCGAGGAACAAGCTTACGAAAGGGTCGATGAGTCGGTGTTTGAGGAAAGGACCCCCCGACGTCGAAGGGAGCGACCCGGTGTTCGCAACTGAGTAGAACCTGGTTCTACCTTCGCCCTCCACGTCTTGGTGCGTCCCCTGTGAGTCGACCCTACCGACAGTGGACAGCGGACGGGAGGGGGACCCACCAGTCGACCCCGGGTTCGTTTGAACGAGCAAGAGCATCAATAAGGAAGTCTGAAAATTGGAGGGCTCCGACCCTCGACGAGAATCGGTAGAGACACACAAATCCCGAGGTATTTGCTCTCATACTTCACTTAGGGGTCGAAGGCGGTCCGACGAACGGTGAAAAGAAGACGTACTCCGGAAGGAAACGAACGTGTTTCTGGGATTGGAGTCTTGGGTAGAGAACACTCCTCCTCTCTTCCACTCGGACAAACATTAGACAGTTCTCCTTAAGTTTCGAAAGAAGGACGCAGGACACAATCTGGTCGAGGTACGTCCAGAGTAGACAGGGGTGTCTATCTCGGAACTTGATCGAGAGGAACCCCTTCCACCGGGGGGTGGGGTACCGTTAATGTCCGGTAAGTAAAGTCCGACGACCTGGACCAGAGTATTTGAGGTAAATGACACTCCACTCTTCTCAGGACCCCGTGGAGGTCGGTCCGGTCGTGTTAAGGTCCCTTCTGAAAGAGGGATTAATCGTACCATAAACGATTTTGACACGAATGAAAGGAATAACATTTTGGGTCTCGTGTTATCTCGGAATGACGGTCGGGTGACACCACCCAAGGACCCGGGAGTCAGAGACTGGTCGGGGACGTCGGGGAAGGGGGTGACTTTCCCCTTCCGACAGTGGGACAACACTATGGTGAAAAATTTTCGGGTTCGGAAGTTAATAACGATAACAAAAATACCGGAAAAGGGGGGAGTGGATGACGTAAGTTTCTATTAAAGAAATCGTCTTGTTGGAAGATGAGTGATCCCCTTCCCTTCTCCCACATCTTATAATTTTTTTTTTTTTTTTTTTCGGGAACATTCCACCCGGAGTGTGGGACCCCGGGAGAACAAACCCAAGACCTGATCCCAAGCCCCGACCTCAACCTCGAGACGGGACCACCCTGGAACCGATGAGGAAGACCCTGTCGAGCGGGTCCCCATGGTCTACCACGGCGCGAGGGGTCTAAACCCCCGACGTTAGTTTCACAACCCTGTACCAAGGGTCGGCTCCGAGATCATTGACAATTCCGAGATTGAGGCAAGTCACCGATGGCCTCATTAAGTCGGTCTTGGCACAGGGTCTTCACTACTCCCGCGCGTAAAAGGAAAACTTTGCGCAAAGAACACTCGGGGCGGCGCCCCCGGCAGGAGTGGGCTACCTACCGAGACGGCCCACGACAGGTCCCTAGCTCCTGGTTCCCTTATCGAGCCCAAACACTCGGTCTTTACTGTCCAGGAGAGGAAGAACCCCCCTGGGTCTCCTCCTATTTCGCGCACGCTCCCAAACTACACTCGACCCCCGAGGGCCGTCCTCGCGACCGACGTGGGCCCCGACGACGGGTCACTCAGGAAGCCACGAGGGCCTCCTGGGCCGTCTCAAGACCGCTTCACCCGCCATCTACACGCCCCACAGGCCCCTCCCCCTGAGGGGTGCGCGCAGGGCCTCAGACAGGGCTCTTCCTCGCCCGCTCGCCCAGCGCCTCCGTCCACGCTCCGGGACAGGGCGGGCCCTCCTCGGGGCCCCCGCCCAACAGCGCCGCCCCGCCCCCGCCCCTCCTCCGCGCCCCGCCTCGCGCCCCGGGCCCTGGGCGGCCGGCCGCGGCCGGGACGTGAGCCTCGGCGCCGGCGGTGGCGGCGTCGGTTGAGCCCGGGTTCAAGGGCTGGCGCCCCCGTCTCCTCGCGCGTCGGGAGCCGGGCTCGGGGCGCGTCGCGGGCCGGAGGAGGCGAGCTGGCGGCTGGCGACGGGCGGAGGCGGGCGGCCGCGCCTGGGTCCGCGGGAGGCCTATCTCTCGAGCCCGAGGCGCCCCCGCTCACCAGCTGGGGACCCCGGCCCGCCTCCGTGCCGCTCTGGCTAGTCGTCGCGCCTCTCAGCTGCGGGGGCCGGTGAGCCCGGGGCGCCCGAGACTTTCCCGGCCCGGCGGCCTCTCGCTCGCCCTCGGGCGCCCGGACTGTTCGGCGCCTGCGCGTCCATTCGGGGGCGGGGCGGCGGGTTGAAGGGGCGCGGGGAGCGGGCGCCCGGTCAGACCCACGGGCACAGCCCTCGTCTCTCCGCGCCAGGTCCTCCCCGGGGTGGGGTGGCGTAGGAACCCCTGGAGCTCGAGCCTGGCCCCGCCCAGACGTCCCGGCCCCCCGGGCCGCCCCGTCCCCCGCGCGTCCCTTCCCCAGGGACGGCGGCTTGTTTCGACCCCGGCGACCGAGAGCGGCGCGGGCTCGGCGGGGATCGGCCGTCCATCGTTCCCGGGGGCGGGAGGTCCTCCGCTCACAGCGGCGAAAGCCCGGGGCCCTCGACGCCCTCGGCGGGGGCCCGCGCGCCCGAGTCGGGGCCCGTCAGGCGCGCGGCGCTCGGGGGCTCGAAGGGCGCGCGAAAAGGGCCGAGCGAGCCCGGGTCGACCCGAGGTGCCACCCGAGACGCGGGGCGCGGGCGGTCTGACACCGCTCCGAGGTAGACCTAAGAAAATTGGGGGCGCTCGTCACAATCAAACCACGGACCTAAGGACGGCTTCGGGCTCGTCCAGAGGCCGACCAGGAGCCTCAAAAGACAAAAGAAAGTAACGCGGAGGCGCGGGGGACGGAGAAGGGACGACCGGCGCTCTCCACGCCCCACCGGAAAGAGGTGGGAGAGGACCTCGGAGCCCCCTGTGAACCGGCGCGTGAGCTCTGTCTCGCGGGAAAGGACCTACAAAAGCAACGGAAACGAACCTCGTCCTAACGAAAAGGCTGTCTCTCTCCGCGACTCCACACTGGACCGACACGACCCCCTGCACGAGAGGCGAACGGGGGGCGGGGCCCGGGAAAACGGTGGACCGACGAACCGGTGGCGGAAGTCAATGGTGGGGGGGCCCGTCTCGAAGTCGGACCATGGACCTCCTCTTAGGACAATGGTCAGCCCACCGGATCCTTCAAAGGTAACTGTCGTTACTCTGCGCACGGCAGTCCCACGCACGCCATTAGAGGTCACCCGTCTCAGTGCGAGGACGGTCTAATGGTCGTGGCCCGGTCCCCGTCGTCGCCTTCGAATCCCACCGGGGAGGACTCCGATCGGGAGTCCGTTGTGTCCCGGACCCCTGTCACCCGTGTGGAACCCTCTCGGCTCCCGGGAGAGGACCTCGGGCGGGGAGGCCACACCTTAGTGCACACGGCAAGTGAATAGTTCGCGTTCCGAGACGAGAGTCCGCCCCCACTCACTGTGGGTCGGACTCGAACGTGGGTGTGTGGACGATCCAGGGGCCGTCTGGACGGCTGGGTCCTCTACACCTTCCGACTCACCACCAAAGGAGGTAAAGTTTCATCGTAGACAAGATAGAAGTGTGTCTTCTAAACATCGATATTTATCGTCCTCCTTCCTCTATGGAGATGACCCTTCCTGTCCGTCACGAGTCTTTGGAGACGTGCGACTCCCTCGGCACTACGGCGTCCCGCAAACACCCCTCCAGGTCAGGCCTTGGACTCCTGTCTCCAGAGACATGGTAGTCTCCACCTCGTCCGTGTCTCCTCCTACAAACACCTCGGTTCCTGGATGGCTCCACCGTACACCTATTCATAGACTCCCGTCGGGGAAAGGAAAGGGAGATCCCTTTTGACCGGGAGCCCGAACCCTGAACGACCCCAGACGTCCGGGACGTCAGGGTCCGGGGTTGAAGAGCCCATAAGCTCATACCTACACACTTGTCTGTAGACGAGTCAGACTTTTATCGGAAGAAACCCAGGAAAGATACCTCGAAACGAAGGTTCCCCAGACTAACCGAACTTTTGTTAGGAAAAGATTTTTTTTTTTTTTAAAAAAAAGATACGGGTTTCAGATTCGGTTTAACGACCCTCGGTATACGATGCTTTCTTTTTTAACCCCGAACGGGAAGTGGACGCATAAAGTGCGACGACAATGAGATCACCGTCGAGTTTCTCAAAGAACAAACGAGAAGGAGTTCCTCCTGGTCTCGGGTCCGATCGGACAAGACTAAAAGTGAGGACCGCAGAGACGCCGAAGACCGACCGGCACGAGCACACAGAGCGTCCCCTCCTCCGAAATGCACGGTACAACCAGAAGTGACAGAGATTTTATCTGTGCTCCTTCGGGTGTCTCGACAGGACAAACGACAAGAGACGAGGCTCGAGGCAAGGTTTAACGGACGGTAATTAGGGGAAGCAGAAGACGTGTCCAGGGGGACGAGGAAGGGGTGTGGACTTGTGTAAGGCATCAAAAGTCATCAACCAACCAACAACTACAAACCCCCCGAGGAAGTTCAGAGAACTCGGAGTGCTGTCGTCCTCTAGATCTTCAGGGGTCACCCCTCTCCTGTCCCGTCTCCCTTCACCAAGACGCGAGAGCGGAGCCCCGTAGGGATCGATCAACGATAACGACGACAACAAGTCGGTGAGTCAGTACAGTGTGGGAAACACTAGGGTACCTGATGTCGTATGGTACGAGGGGCAGGAAGTGACAGAGGGCCCCAAACGAGTTTAAGTACAGGTAACTCAACCACTACACAGATGATTTGTAGAAGTTTGACGTAGGTCGTCAAGTCTCTTTGGGCCCTCTCCCGAACCCCTACCTGCGAACCACTTCCACTTTAGGGATGCCAAAAAGTAGACTCGGTCGAAAATGTCATGTTTAGTGGGAGAGGGGTAGAGACTCCCCCTGTCTGACGGGGGAGGTCCGTCGCTCGACCACCTCGGGTCTTTCGCCTGGGTTGCAAACCAGTCAGACCGGTCGGAACCGTTACCACCGGGTGATGAGGGTCGGGGAGACGACCCTGACAAATGGACCGATTTAAATTCGTAGGTGGGGGAGTAAGGTCAGACTGGGTGACCGAGACCCAGAGCGGGAGGACCGGTGACCCGTCGTAAAGGTCCGAAGGACCGGGGACACCAACGTCGACTCAGAAAGGGTCGACACGTCGGGTTCAAGAGAAGGTCTGAAAGATTTCAGACGGAGAGAGGAAGGACGCAGAGGGGAGCTCCGAAAGAAGGGTGGAGAAACACCTTCGACTAGTCATGACCCCCTCCGAGAGGAGACTGGGAGGGGGGGTGTTTATAGTCCGTGTCCCTGGGAGCTGAGGTCGGAACTGGCTCTGGGAGTACGACTGACATTGACAGCGGTCGGGTCGGGTCCTGGGATTTCTGTGTCCCGACAAAGAATTGGGAGGTGTGGGGTCCTCTTGGGTCGGACGGACACGCAGGACGAGAACGTACTTCAGAGACTCCCTCCAAATAACCCCACGTAGCATCGTAGAGGGGTCCCCCGGGTCAACAGAGAGGACAGTGCACCTCACAATCTTGAGAAGGTCAAGATTATCTGCCAATAAAGATTGTCGAAACCGACCAAGGCAAAACCTTTGGGGAGACGACACCGTGTCCGCACCGGCGGTCACTTTCCTCCCGGCAGGGGTGGTTCCCGTCGCCCGCAGAGTGTGCCAAGGACAAAGTGGGGGGTACCGAAGTCCGTCCCGAACACCAGGTCGGTCCCCGATCCAACGCGAGGACCGAGACCGGAGTCCCCGGGGACACCAATCAGTCGTAAGGTTCTACCTCACTCCTCCGGGACAGAGGTCGAGGACCTCTGTACCCCCGGTCCCGGGTCCCAGAGAAGAGAAGAGGCCGAAGGAACTTGGTGTCTTTACGATTGGGAGCTTCCAGTGAGGGCAAACTGATTATCCCAGTCCCTAAAGGACTCCAGACCCAAAGGTAGATCAGTTTCGATACCAAAAAACTCATGAGTATATACCTACACTCTCAACCTGGTATTTCTTTCGACTCGTGGCTTCTTGACAACGAAAACTTGACACCACATTCTCTTCTGAGAACTCTCAGGGAACCTGACGTTCCTCTAGGTTGGTCAAGTAGGATTTCCTCTAGTCAGGACTTATAAGTAACCTTCCTGACTACGACTTTGACTTCGAGATTGTGAAACCGGTGGACTACATTTTTTGACTGAGTGACCTTTTCTGGGACTACGACCCTTTCTAACTTCCGTCCTCCTCTTCCCCTGCTGTTTCCTACTCTACCAACCTACCGCTGTGACTGAACTACCTGTACTCAAATTCATTAGAGGTCCTTAACTACTACCTGTCCCTTCGGACCGCACGACGTCAGGTACCCCAACGTTTCTCAACCTGTGCTGACTCGATGACTTGATTTGACCCGAAGTCAAACTCTTCAAGAACCAAATGTCTGACATCGGGGGCTCAGTGTAGACTCACTAGACCTTACAGGTCACTCATTCAAACGAGGGTCCTAAGGATCCCCTCGTTTTCTGTGTTCTTGTCTTGGAGGGAGACTCGTAATGATCCCCTCGTTTTACGTATTCTTGTCCTGAAGGGACCACCACGTCACCAATTCTTAGACGGACGGTCACGTCCCCTGTGCCCAAACTAGGGACCAGGTCCTCCTAGGGTGAACGGTACCCCGTTCATCCGGACGCTCGGGGCTGACAACTTCGGACGTGGGTCCCGGGCACGAGGAGTCCTTCTCTTCGGGAACGTAACGTTGATCTCTCTCGGGGATGGGGGGCTCTGACCTCTTTCGGGCCCGTCGTCGTGTCTGGGTCGGTTTTCATTTTCTTTAATTTCACGTGGTGAATTTATTTTTCTACCAGTTTGCCAATTCTTAGGCGGAACGTTACGTCCCCTGTATCCAAACTAGGGACCAGTCTCTGATTCTAGGGTGTACGGTGTCCCGTTGGTTCGGACGCATGGTTTTGATCTCTCGGGTGTGGTGTTACCTTCTAGGGTTCTAGGGTGCACGGTACTGTTTCTGAGCTGTGTCGAATTTTTTTTTTTTTTTTTTTTTTTTGTCTAATGTATCGTATATTATTTTTATATTTTTAGTGAAACATAATTTTTTCTTGCTCTTGTTTCGAAAAGACTATGCTTGAACCCCACTGGGACAAGGGACGACTCAGAGTGAGACGAGAGGAAAACTCCCCTCCGAAACCCCCTCCTCGACGTCTCGTGGGGACCCGAGACAAGGACGACGGCGGGGGAGGGGGAGTAAAGAGGAAGGTCCTCTATGGACCTCTACAGTCCAAAGGGTAGTGACTCCCTCCGACTCCCTTCAGTTCGGGTTAAACACCTTAGTAGAGACTCCACGAGCAACCCTTCAAAGAGGACCCTTTGAAACTCGTTAGTAACGATTTATGAAGTATGTCAACAAACCCCACGTTCTGGACGTAAGTTTCACTACTTTGGAAACTTCTCGAAAACACAAATTCACATCCCGATCTTTACAGGATCGGGTGGCTCCCCGTCCTCGACCACCTACCCCACCCCCTAGATCTACCAAGATACCCGAGACGGGACTCAGGTGTCCGACACCCGTCGAGTCTCTCACCTCCGACCTCGGTCGGTGGACGGGTCGAAGAGACACGGAACTACAGGAGTGAACATCCACCTTTGTCATTGAAGGACAAGGAGAGTCCACCATCGACCACCACTTCTAGTCCCGACGTTTCCTAGTCTCGCACATTTCAAGGTCCGAAACGGCCCGACCTCCATAACTCCCCCACCACAACAACTGACACTACGACAGTCTCTCCATGGATCTTGGGAGTCGGGTCGGGGTGGTGGGGAACGAGGGTACTCGTCTTGTCGACGACGAATCCAGTCAGACTCAGTCAGGACCTTCCCTCACTGAGAGTGCCCACAGCTGATACAGGACAGTCCGTGTTGTAGGTTCCCTGTCTCCAAGACCCAAACACCTTGCTGGTGATCGTCGTCCCCGCCCACAAACCCCAGCCGGTAGGTAGCACTTCCCTTCCTCTTCACCTCAGGGAGCCCTACGACTAGACATCCCAACCCCCAACTCGTCCCGGGACCGTCCCCTCCTCCCCAGAGTGCCTGGGGGTAGAGTTTGTGTAGACAGGAAAGTTGAGTCGTCTACGGGCCTGTCGGGGACACAAACCTTTGGTGAGTCATAGAACTGTACGACAGAAAAAGAATTTCCCTATTGGGGACACTTTAGTGTAGACTTCACTCGAAATTTACGTGTCCCCCTCAATGGTGCACCCACAGAAGGAAGAAGGGTCCGGCCCAGGTAGGTGGGGCACTCTGCCCCACGTCGCGGACACTTCCCGGAACGGCAGTCCACCCAGGTCCTTGGTCGTCTTGCCTGGACGTCCCGCCTGTATCCCCTCCTCCCCACCAGCGGTCGTCACCCCCTCCGAGCGTACGTGTGACCTCTCCGAAAGGGTTGAGTTCCGAAAATTTAAGTGGGAGAGTCGGGGTGGTTTGGGGAGACGACCAACCTGTGACCGGCTCTGGAAGGACCACCGGAGTCCCCTGGAACCCGACTGTTCGCCCCTGGGTGACCAAAAGACCCGCTGGCCGGGAAGAGGTCCTACCTCCACTACGGAGTGGACAACCCCCCCCCCCGCACCCGTATACCCAACTCAGGAAATTTACAGTTTCGTGTCTCAGGTGTTGGGGGTCGGGACGAGGACTGGATCGGAGGTCGACGAGCTCTCAGGGTGGAGAGTCTCAGAGTCCAAGTCTCGAAAGGACGTCTAAGAGACACAGAAAGGGCTGCACTTGTGGGAAGAATCGAGGTGACGACACCAGTGTCCGGGGGGGTGGTACCGGACCAGGACAGCAGGACAGGCACACCCGTGTGCACTACGACAGGAGTGACACGACCTGGGGACGGGAGTTCAGAGTCACCGTCGAAACGGGCGACGGGTGGTGGGTTGAGAGACAAGGACCGAGAGACGAGATCTTGTGGGTAGTCACGGAGATTGAGACCAAACAACCAAGGACAAGTTGCAGCCGACGGGGTGCAGACAGTATAAGAGGTAGCTCAGGAGTCTCGGCTTTGGGACGACTCCTACGGACTCGAATTTTCGGAAGGGTCTTATCGACAACTGACAACTAGAAGACACTCGAAACATTAACACATCGTGCAAGAAACGCTCTTTCTCCGGATAAAGCGGAAATTTTTTTTACGGTAGGAATTACCAAAAGACACCTAACTCAACCTAACGTAATAAGTACATTATTTATAACCAGGTCCGTACAGGTTTCACGACTTCTGTATTCTATGTCAAGGATCTAAAACAAGATCATTAAGGAAGACACATGTTTGTCATTCACACGTCTTAAGATTATGGAAAACTCAGAAGATAGGAGGGTAGAAGAAACGAATCCCCGAAGTGACCATCGAGGCATCATTTCTTGGGTGGACGGTCACGTTCTCTCTGCCTAAACTAGGGCCCCAGTCCTTCTAGGGAACCTCTTCCCTTACCGTTGGGCGAGATCATCTTAGAACGGACCTCTTAGAATACCTGTCTCCTCGGACATCGGACCCCAGTGCTTCTCAACCTGTGTTAACTCGCGGATTTGTTGTTGTAGAGGACCCCACTTCTGGGGTAGACACTGTCCCGTGTGTGCAGTGACCACCAAACCCCTACGTCACCTGCCACCCGTGTGGGTGTCGGGGACGTCACCTACACGTCTCAGAATTGGTGACCTGGTGGCCCCTGTAGGGGAACAAGTCGGAAATGACGTGTCTGCACACGTTCGTACATACGTAAAAGTCTGTGCACACACATGAAGAATGGTTGAGCAGAGGGAAGACCTACCGTTACGGACCTCCCGTCCCCGGTCCGGACAGGAGTGGAAACGACGGACAGCCCGGACCGGCATCGTCTACGGACCCTCACACCTGCTCTCAGGACCCCGTGTCAACACACGCCCAGGACCACACATCGACACAGAGACGTCCCTCCCGGACCACCAAGGAGATGGAAAGTCCGAGTGCTCGGAGGACCACTCTCCTTGTAGTCACGGTGAAAAGAAAGGAATATCAGGGGTTTGGAGCAAAGGTTTGGAGCTGCGACAAATAAAACCTGGACCATTAAGAGACGACATCCCCGACAGGACAGATGACACCCGACAACTCGTCGCAGGGACTCGAGAGGGACGATCTACGGTCGTCGGAACGGAGGGTCACTACTGTCGGTTTTCACAGGGGTCTGTGTCGGTCGACAGAGGTCCCCCGTTTTAACTGGGACAGACTCTTGGTGACAAGATTTCACAAAGACACTGAAAGTCTCTTCGAAAAGAACACAGGTCAAGGGGACTTAGGAAACCTTGCTAACAGGTAAAACGTAGGACAGAACCACGAGGACGGCCCACCCTACACTTAATATCGGGGTCGAGAGGGTGGGCGACAAGAAGGGACCAGGTGAGGGGTCTCTGTAGCGAGTGGTCGAGGGTCTGCCAGGGGACGACGGGGTGTAGGGAGGGGACGAGTCGTAAGAAAAGAAGAAACCATAAATAAATAAAAACCGACACGACCCAGAAGGAACGACGAGAGCTCGAAAGAGTTCAATACCGCTCCCCTCGATGAGAGATCGACACCACGTGTCCGGCCCGAAGAGTAACGCCACCGAAGAGGACAACGTCTCTTGTCCGACATCCACACGTCCGAAGTCGTCAACACCCCACACCCGAGCCAGCAAAACCGGGGACCCGAGATCTCGTATCCCAGTTATCAACACCACGTTCCCGTACACCCTAGAAGGGTCTGATCCCTAGGATGGCCACAGGACACGTAATTGTTCACCTAAGAACTGGTGACCTGGTGGTCCCTCCAGGGGGACGAGTCGTAAGAACTCACTGAGGAGAACAGGGATGAGTTGAGTGTCTCATAGAAATGAGGCCCAAGTTATGACAGTTAGGACGGGGATTACAGGAAGGGTCTCAGGAGAGAGACGAAGAGACACGAAGTCGGTTCGGTCTCAGGACGGGATGGGGTGGGAGAAGGACACCCGTGGAGTCTACGGTCGGGGAACGGACGGAGACAGCCTTTCCTGGGGAGACAGACCCGCGACCGACCCTTCCCGACGAAGACAAGTTTCGAGTGGGCACCCCAGGAAAAGTGTGAACCAGAATGTAACACTAGTGAACACAAACGTAGAGTGGGAACGAGGGTCGGTGTACCCACCACTGTGGCACAAGAGTAGTGTAGAATCTACTCCGGGACGCACGACGGCCCTGACACGGTCCTCGGTGGAGTCCCTCCACGGGCTGACTGTTGCCCAGGGGGCTTTCACCCCACAGGAGTCATCTCCCCGGTGACACACGGTTCGTCAACAAATCTGTCACAGTCGGACCTATAGTCGGAAGGTCCGAAGTCCCGTCGACACTGGAAGTCCGTACATTTCGGAAGCGGGGGACAGGGTCGAAGGACAGGGGACTCGTCACCCCTCGTGTGCCGGAGACCCCCGTTCTTTTGACTGGACTCAATCTTAGGGTTGAGTCGATAAGTGTGAACTCCTGGAGTGGGGTTGAGGACTGAAAAAGACTCGAGGGGCAAGAAGCAGGACATCTGTCCCTATTATTTCCGGTCGAGGATCCCAATAAATAGGACTTTTAGGTGACACGACCAAACACACTTAATCCCGGTAGGTCCCAGTCGGGGGAAGAAATTGAGAAGTGACTTGTTTCACTTCCACAGTCCCCCAGCAGTGGGTCTACGAGGTCCTGGACGAGTCTTAAACTAGGTCTTCTTGACGCACAAACATTGAACCAAACGAAACTGTCACTCCTCTACTTCCTCTACACTTTTATGTGGAGGTACTGTCGACGGAAGTGTTCCTCGAGAAGTGTTCTCGAGGTGCGAGGTCCGAGACGCTTAAAGGGAACTTCCTGCACCAGACTCACCTAAGAGGCTCTTCGGGGTTTTAGTCGTAACAATGATACGATTTCGACTTTGAGGTCATGAAACCAGTGGAGTACGTTTCTCAACTTAGTAACCTTTTCTGAGACTACGACCCTCCCTAACCCCCGTCCTCCTCTTCCCCTACTGTCTCCTACTCTACCGACCTACCGTAGTGCCTGAGCTACCTACGCTCAGACTCACTTGAGGCCCTCAACCACTACCTGTCCCTCCGGACCACACGACGCTAAGTACCCCAGCGCTTCTCAGCCTGTACTGACTCGCTGACTTGACTTGACTTGACTTGTCATAACTATTTAATTATTCGGTTACCCAAGTGTTGCACGGGAAGCACGGATGGAGTGTTTCAACACCTTAATTCACTCTGGCACACGCACTTTCACCGAAGGTGGGTTGCACTCCGTGACAAGTAGTCTCACCCTTCCACTGGGTCTCTGTTTTGTCGGGGTCCACTGAACTGTCACTGAGGGCGGACCGTGACCCGAAGAACAAAGAGACAAAGATCCTCTCAGAAACTTTTGAAAACATCCTCGAACAGACGACTCCGATTTGGGATAGGGTTTCAAAGTCCTTCTTAAATGTGGGACATTGATCTCTCGGTACGAAGGGAGGGAGGGTGGGGTAAAATATAAAAGGACAAATTGACAGAACCGAAACCTTTCATAAAGACCTTTTTTTTTTTTTCAGTAGTTGTAATTGTACTTACATAAATAGTACTTACTAATTCAGATTAGAGATGTACGTCACGAATTCTTTAGTTGAAGACGTCGGGTCATCCTTTTGAGTCGTCGTCACCCTGAAGGGTCCGGCAGGTCACCAATCCTGGGGTACGAAGGTTACGTCCCTCGCGTCCAAGGCAGGGACTAATCCCTTGATCTAGGACGTACGACGTTGACTTCCAGGCCACACGGTGTAGATTCTGGACCGTGTCGGTTTATTTATTTTTATTTATAATTTTAGGAATCTCCTGATGGGACCCCCGGGTCACCAAATCTTCGGTGGACGGTTACGTCCCCTGCACCCAGACTAGGGACTCAGGTGTGCGGGATCTCCGACACGAGACGTTGTTCTCTTCGGTGGTGTTGCTCTTCGGACGTGTGTCGTTGGCCTGTTGTCGGGGTCGAGGTCGGTTCTGAGTCGCGTCGGCTTTTATTATTGTTTATTTATTGACAAAATTTTGTTAGAGTTAAATTCTGTCAGGAATCTCCGATAACGTTCCTAAATTGGTTTGCGTACCTTTCGTGGATCGTCCCGCAACGGACATCTTTCAGGGCGGACCGTCTACAAGCGTGATTAATACGAGGATTACACACAAGTCCCGAAGGGACCACCGAGTCTCCAATTTCGCAGACGGAGGTTCCGCCCTCTGGGCCCAAGCTAGGGACTCAGCCCTTCTAGGGGACCTCTTCCTTTACCGTTGGGTGATGTCATAAGAACGGACCTCTTAGGGTACCTGACTCCTCGGACCACCCGACGTCAGGTACCCCAGTGTTTCTCAGCCTGTGCTGACTCACTGAAATGAATGAATGAATTACACACAAGTCAACGAGTCAGCACAGGTTGAGAAACACTGGGGTACCTGACATCGTACGGTCCGAGGAGACAGGTACCCTAAGAGGTCCGTTCTTATGACCTCACCCAACGGTACGGGAGGAGGCCCCCTAGAAGGGCTGGGTCCCTAGCTTGGACTCAGAGAGTACAGAGAACGAACCATCCGTCCAAGAAATGGTGATCACGGTGGACCCTTCTGGTTAATACGAAGATCACTTTCACACAACCAGTGAGTAAGCACAGACTGAGAAACGTTGGGGTGCTTGACATCGGGCGGTCCGAGGAGATAGGCACCCGAAGAGGTCCGTTCTCATAACCTCACCCAACGGTAAAGGAAGAGGTCCCTAACTTGGGCCGAGAGGATGTAAATCCGTCTAAGAAACTCGGCGGCCCCTTCCTGTTGGTGTATTTAGTGAGGACAAGTCAAGGGTCCCTGACCGAGACGACTGCAGTAGTCTTCGGTCCAACACAGACCTCTCTTCCCCAGCTCAACCACAATGAAAGTGTGAATCCACACCGTAGTCATTTGATGTGTTTGTACAGTCGAGGTGCCATTAGACTGGCGTCGCTGACGTAAAAGTCCACAGTGAACGAGATGTCCCTGGTTTAGTCATCTTAGGACCAGAGTTGGAACGGTCTGTCTAACCCCCACAAAAGAAAGTTCACTCTAGCACCTCCACGTACCGACTGATACGGTCCGCGACTCCTTCTCGGAATTCACCGGAGATCCAAAATAACCACTTTGGACGTTCCGACGAAAACTTCTTTACAGGACTCGACCAAACATAGACCTCCGACCCCTTTCAGAACCACCACAGTTTTGAGTATTCGAAGTAAGTAAGTCTGAAGACAAAGAAGTGAACGACGGGCCATAACGGTATTGACATACTACCACCCCCCCGAATGAAAAATAAAATAAAAAATTAAATAAATAAGAGACAGATGTGACTTACCGTACGTCCTAGGATGAAGGGACTGGTCCCTAGTTTGGGCACCGGGGACGGCACGTTCACGTCTCACAATTGGAGACCCGGTGGTCCCTTCGGGGAATGAAAAAGAAAGTCAGTTAGAGTAACTTCATAGTAAACGTACGTTACTTTAAGTATGGAACAATTCTCACATCAAATTATTTAAACCTGTTTGAGTACGTTGACGTAGCGGTTTGTTCTCTAAAGACAAAAGGACCTTTTAGGGGACCAGGGGCTCAGAGAGGTACGATTGTGGGTGGCTGTTAGTCCGTTCGTGACTATACTAACTACAGTAAGATCAAAACGGACAAGATTTTAAAGTGTATCCCCGAAGGGTCCACCGAATCACCATTTCTTAGGTGGACGATTCGTCCTCTATGTCCTCTGAACCCAAGTTAGGGTCCTAACCCTTCTAGGGGATCTCATCCTTTACCGTTGCGTGAGGTCATAAGAATGAATCTCTTAGGTTACCTGTCTCCTCGGACCGTCCGATGTCAGGTACCCTATCGTTTCTCAGTCTGTGTTAACTTACTCGGGTCTTAAAGTGTATTTGTCTTAATATGGTCTTATTAAGCCTAAAAGTAAAGTCGAGAAACCACAAGTCGAAGAAAACGACTTTAGATACTCTAAAAAGGAACAACGACTCCAATAATTATCGAGTAAAGGAAACTAACGACACAATATGGACATGGTAACTTAAGTGGAACCTACCTGTAAATCCAATAAGAGTCAAGTCAAGTCAACGAGTCGGGACAGGTTGAGAGACACTGGAATACCTGACGTCGTGTGGTTCGAAGGGACAGGTAGTGGTTAAGGGTCTCGAACGAGTTTGAGTACACGTAGTTCAGTCACTACGGTACGTTGGTAGAGTAGGAGACAACAGGGGAAGAGGAGGACGGAAGTTAGGAAGGGTCGTAGTCCCAGAAAAGGTTACTCAGTCAAGAAGAGTAGTCCACCGGTTTCATAACCTCAAAGTCGTAGTCAGGAAGGTTACTTATAAGTCCTGAAATCTTAACTGACCAAACTAGAGGAACGTCAGGTTCCCTGAGAGTTCTCAGAATTGTGGTGTCAAGTTTTCGTAGTTAAAAAACCGTGAGTCGAAAGAATAACCAGGTTGAGAAAGTAGGTATGTACTGATGACCTTTTTGGTGAAAATAGTCGTTTCATTACAGAGACCAAAAATTATACGACAGATCCAACCAGTATCGAAAAGAACGTTCCTCGTTCGTAGAAAATTAAAGTACTGACGTCAGTGGTAGACGTCACTTAAACCTCGGGTTCTTTTATCAGACAGTGACAAAGGTAACAAGATCTGAAACTAATTACACTGTCAGGGACAGAAAATTAACAGGACGAATCAGATAAATGTAAATTCACTTATGTCAGAAAGTTGAAAAACAAAACTTTAGTAAAATCTGAATGTCTTTACAACGTTTTTATTAACAAAGGGGATCGGAATTGGAAAAGTGTATTGGTATCGTGTCTAAGGTTGACGTCCTTTAATTGTAACGATGTCATAATAATTCACGAAGTGTCTAGACGAAGGTTAAAGTGGTCGAAGAGGGATTACAGAAAAAGACCGGGGACCAGGTCAGGTCGGGACTCAGAGTGTACTTTAAATCAGCAGTACAGGGGAGTCACAGGAGGTCAGTCATTGTGACAGGGAAAACACGAGGAACTGGAACTGTCAGCCCACACACGTATGCAGAGGGGGGCGAGGGACGGTCACACCCAACGAGGAAAAAAAAAAAGAGAACTCGTCCACCACCAACACGTACACTCTCTTTATGAGTCTCCCCTACGACACAGTAGGAGAGCCCCCATGCACTACAGTCGTAAGGATGGTGACCCCTACAATGGAAACCTAGTCAATTACGTCCAAAACAATACCGAACCAACTTCAGACGGCACAACCATAAACAAAAGAGACGTAAGGGAGAGACGAACCACGCACCCGCCCCCGTCCCCTCCCCCACGGATTTCACACACCACAGAGCAAGAACATCTGTCAATGTAATGACCGACTAGTGACCACGGTTACAGTCAGCCCACCGTGAATCGTACCCAGACAAGTGTCGTGTCTGAAATTGAACCGTCCTGAGTTTGCGGTAGAAAGGACATCCAGAACAATCCTGAACCAAAAGAAAAAAAAAAAGGGTAAATTTTTTTATAAATAAATAAATAAAAACCGACACGACTCAGAACCAACGACGTGCGTCCGAAAAGAGATCAACGCTGCTCCGCCCCCGAGGAGAGGTAACGCCACGTTCCCGAGAGCGCCGTCACCGAACGGGACGACACCTCGCGTGCGAGCTCCCGCATGGTCGACGTCACCAACGCCGAGTACCCAAGTGATCAACGCCGAGGGCCCGGGATCTCGTGTCCGAAGTCATCAGCACCACGTGTCCGAACCACCGACGTCGTCGTACGCCCTAGAAGGCCTGGTCCCTAAGTTGGGCACAGGGAACGTAGCCGTCCGTCTAAGAATTGGTGAATTGGTGGTCACTTATGAATGAATGATTACGAGATCGCCACAATTAAAGGACAACAACCTTAGACACGATACCCTTCAAGTCATAGCATAAAATAATCCGACATAAATCTTCGCCAGAATGAGTTCCCCGTCCCCCTGTGGGTCCCGGACCCTCGTCCTTATTAAGGCCCCGAAGCTGTGTCACAGGTCCGGTGGATCGCAACGGGCGGGGGGGGTGGGTCCCTACAAAAGAAAGTCAGGACAAGGGACTAGAAAAGAGGTGTGTACGGAGCGTCACCTACCCAGGGTACCAGAGACCTCCAGAGACTGGGGACAAAGAGGTGTACACCAGTAAAGGCTCGACGTCCTCGGACACCCGTGGAGAGTACAGTGCAAGAGCCGTACACGGGGTCCTTGTCAAAGGCGGTCGAGGCACCATCGGCATGTAGGACACGAGTCCGAGTCCCACACCCTCCGTCCACTCTTCTTTACGAAGTACTGTGTCTAAGTGTCTGGGTGCTCCCAGAGGCGAACCACCGAAAGCCGGTGGGGATAGGTCCGAGATGTTGGTTCGTGCGAAAGAAGAGGATTAAAGAAAACCGTGGAAAAGGAGTGGTACGATAAGTTACGCCACCTCAATCGGTGAGTTTTACGGTTTCTACGACATTGGACTCCCCAAGAAACTTTGTCTACTGAATTAAGCTCCTGAGAAATAAGATGAAACACCGTTTTACGAGACGATCCACGACGACTTCGTCTGTTCCGATTCTGTTAGGGACGGAGCTTCCTCTTTGTTTCTTTCGTTTCTGTATACAATGCCCCGTCTCCGTAAAAAAATGGTGCCTATGGACCCCTCACCGTAACTTGAAGAGACTTGAAGTTGAAGGAGCAAAGACTTCCTCCAACTCTTGAGTGAAACTCCCCAGTAGCACTCCAACAAATTCTTCCTTCATGTCGATCAGAGGACAGTTACGTAAACAAAGCAGAAGAGATTACCGAGGGTCCTGCAACCTTATACTTGAAGTAACGGGACAAACCTGAATCGATGGGAGAGCCACCTTTCTCGGTCATAAAGAACCTCGGACCCCCGAGGTACTCTTTTAACAACGACAAGTCACCGATTAACACAGGACGAGAAACGCTGGGTCACCTGACATCGTGTAGTCCGAAGGGACAGGAAGCGGTAGAGGGTCTCGAACGAGTTTGAGTACAGGTAGCTCCGCTACTACGGTCGGTTGGTAGAGTAGGAGACAACAGGGAAAGACGAGGACGGAAGTTAGAAAGGGTCGTAGTCAGAAAAGGTTACTCAGTCGAGAAGTGTAGTCCACCGGTTTCATAATCTCGAAGTCAAAGTCGTAGTCAGGAAGGTCACTTGTGAGGATACTGTACTCCGGAAAATCTGTCAGGGTCCTTTGCCACCTACATATGGAGAGAACGAAACACCACAGAGGACAGCCAAGGTTCCCTCGACAGGGAAGGAGAGCGGGGCCACGGAACAAATCGGACACTACTGATAGAGTCATCCTTTACCGGGTCGAAGTGGTCCCACGGAAGGACAGAATCCAGGGTGCTCGGGAAACCAATAGTGAAACGTTATTTCATACCTTGCGACCAGTTAGGAGGTTACTGTAACACAAATGATCACACTTTACACGATTATATAAGACAACACGATAAGAGTGCGGGGAGACCCCTGATGTCAGAGAGACTAAACCACACAGTAGAAAAAACCTTTGTAAATTTGTCGTCGCTCGGAGTCGCGTACTCCGTGGTTGTCACCTGGGACGAGGCGACTTCACTGTTGTCACACTTGTTACCACTGGTCTAAGAGAGTAAGTCTTCGTCCCTGTCAAGACAGTGACTTCACACGGACCGACTGTCGTGACTTTAAGCGTAAAGTCTCAACAATCTGACACTATCTTACAGGACCTCACAACTGAAACTACCTGCCACCGAAGGATCTTGACATACGAAACACGTCTTCCTGACTCTTCGGACCGGTGGTGAGAGGCAGGTGTCTTCCCTACGTTCCTCCTCCTACTTCCCTCCTCCCCACGTCCCTCTTCCCCCCCACGTACCCCTCCCCACGTCCCTCGTCCCCCACGTTCTTCCTCCTCCCTCCGGAACGGCCGACCCTCCGAGGAACGGGTATACCGGGGGTCGACGACCCACCGAGAGACCGCTCAGGGAGTGGGTCTACAAATGAGTCGTGGGTCCGGTCCGAGACCGACTGAGAATTTGTAGGGTTATTGCCTTTGGTAGAGTCTCCTCCGACACAAAAGTCGGTCACCGAGACCGACTCCGGCCGTTACCGAGACTGTCAGGTCTATCAATGACCTGCACGTCCTCCGCGTCTGTCGGGCCCTCCTAGCTTCCGACTAAGACTAAAGGGAGGTCTGACTCTACGACCCTCAACGGGGTGGGAAGGAAGACCTGACGTGAACGGTGAACATTGACCCCTCCTACCATCTAAGGTGTGTCCGCCAACTCGAAGTCTTTCAACTTGTCTCCTGTTTGAGTCGATTTTCACGACACCGGTTCACCCTCAGCACCAAGAGAGACCCTCTACCCAAAACAAACAAAAGTAACTTCATGTCAACTAAATGTTTCAACACAATCAAAGATCCACTATCTCAAAAGTTTTCATAAACGAGTAAATAAACCGACACGGTCCAAAATCTACGTCGTACACCCTAGGTCAAGGGAGTGGTCCCTACCTTGGATCCGGGCGACGTCACCCTCACGTCAGAATCGGCGACCTGGTGGTCCCTTCAAGGTGCACTACCTTAAACTTCACGACAAAGAAGGGCAAAGATTGAGAATCAAAGATTGCAAAGACTGTCACTCGTACATTATTTCATTTTGGGTTTTCAATGAAAATTACTACGTTTACGATTAATTAACACTATTTTTGAAATTTTATACATCACACAGGATCTTATTGTCCAAAGAATGAACTTAAACCAGTTAGTGTAGAACCACATACCGAAAAACACACAAACGAAAACAAAAAACTCGAGAAGAACCACATAACTTTCCTTCGACCCTTACGGTCAACAATCTGGTTACAATTATCAATGACAACCACCACTGTGTATTCGATTTACTTTCCCGTCGCAGGGACCAGCGACGCTGGGGTACCTGACATCGGGTGGTCCGAGGAGACGGGTACCCTAAAGGGTCCGTTCTTATGACCTCACCAACGGTAAAGGAAGAGGTCCCCTAGAAGGGCTGGGTCCCTACCTTGGGCACATAGAACGTGGAAGACGTGACCTAAGAAATGACGATCACGGTGGACCCTCTGAGAGTTTGACCCATCCTCTTTCGTCTTACGAAAGGAAAGTCGTGCCTTAGACCTTCGTATTCTTGAACCGTTGAACCCCTCGACTTTTCGAAACACAAGAATGTCTCAGAGGACCGCCCTTTTCTTTAGGTACATAAGTCAATGGACTATCCAAGTGTCTGCAGTAACGTCGTTGTGCGTACACTACACTCTAAGTGGGAACATTGGTGAAAAGCCACTTGTCAAGACGCCGACCTTCATGTGAGTGTGACAGCCCGTGACAGTGGTGGTAGTGTAGGTCTTGAAAGAGTAGAAGGGTTCGACTCTGAGCCAGAGGCAAGTTGGGGTCGAGGGGGAGGCGAGGGGGTCGGGCTCCGTCGGCGGGTGGGCGACGAAAGACCGAGACACTTGAGTGGACAAGAACCCTGGAGTCTATTCACCCTAGCACGACGCGAGTAGGAAAACTCGGACCGAGCAAAGAGAGTCGTGTTCCAGGGGTTCCGAGTAGGTACACAGTGACACACGTACATGGCATAAAACAAATAGGTCAGTAGGTAGTTACCTTCTCATAACAAAAAATTTCAAAGAGATCAATTCCAGAAGTTGTAATTTTTTTTTTTAATGGGTTGGTACACGGACAGACTTCACGGAACTACTAGACTAAGTAGAGACACAAGGATCCCGTCACGGTCCGCCAGTCGTTGCACAGTTTACTCACTCGTCTGTTTATTTAGGCGACCACGAAACTAGGTTTATAAACGGGTCCTCAGTCTTGGGTCGGGAAGTGGGTTTGGGGTAAAAGACCCGATATCTAGTCATCAAGAGACTCACAAGAGTGGACACTGTCCTCCCTCCATTATAAACGATGATCTAAGAGACGAACTAGGACACGAGAAACTCGAACAGTCCAATCCCAACGACAACTTTGTCGGTCCTAATTGTTACGTGAAAAAATGGGGGGATCTTACAAAAATACTTAAATTCTTTAATTTTTCGATGAGGTAAATTTTGGTAAGTTCTGAAAGGCACCTAAATACAAAAAAAAATTTTTTTTCTTTCTCCCGAACGGACCACCAGGTCACCAATTCTCAGACGGAACGTTACGTCCCCTGTGTCCAAGCTAGGGATCAAGTCCCTTCTAGGATGTACAGTATTTCGTTGAGTCGGGTACGTGGGGTTGATGACTCGGACACGAAATCTCGGGTCCTCGACGTTGACGACTCGGGGACCCGACGTTGGTGACTTCGAGTACACGGGATCTCGGGCACGAGACGTTGTCCTCTTCGGCGACGTTACTCTTCCGACACGTCGTGTCGGTCTCTCATCGGGGATGAGAGACGTTGATTTCTTTCCGACGTACGTCGTTGTTTCGGGGTCGCGTCGAGTTTATTGGTTGTATTTATTCGTTCTGATAAATTTTTCTCTCTATTTCTGGGTCCCTGAAGGGTCCACCAGGTCACTGATTCTGAGGAGGGAGAGCTCCGTCTCCGAGGCCAAGGTAGGGACCAGACCCTCAATTTAGGGTGAACAGTGTTGATTTTAGCTTCTAGGGAGTACGGAGTTCATTGTAGGTCGTGTCGGGTTATTTATAATTTTGTGTGTGTGTGTGTGTGTCTTTCTTTTCTTTCTTGGTGTCAATGGACCCGTCCCTTATTACACTGTGCGCACTTTGGACGTAGGGCCAGCCCACTCGGCGTCGACGCAGGAGGAGGACTCGAACCCGGTGCCCAGTGTAGGAGAGAGGAAGGAGACAAGAAAAGACTCTGGGATTTGATGTGAGAAAAGAAGAGGATATATTAAAAAAGACTGACATAGACCAGACAAGAGAGACCTACCTGCTAAGGACTTCGAAATAGAGACGGGTCTGAAGGGAGGGTTCCCAGGGAGGACACAGTCGATGGAGAGCCCCAGAGAGGGACTCTGCAGCGGAGTAGACCCTTGAAGTCAGGGTGGTGTGCAGGGTAACACGAGGGGTTCTTAGGGAGAAATACGGAGGACCAGGGGGCTGTAGAGTACTTGATGGGTCGTGTATAAATACCTGTGACCTACTATGAGTCGTTCCCCAAGGGTCGTGGGGACCCACGTATTAATCGACCAATTGGGGCTTCAGGTCTTTTACCCGTCCGTCCCGAACTGAGGTGTTGGAGGGAGACGACGAAAACGGTGATGACGAGTGTAGCGAAAGGTCCCCGACATCGTTGACTCGTGGTTGTGGTTCGACCCCCGACTTTATCTGTGTTTAAGATAGATAGTAGAGGGTTAGGTCTCCGACCACCAGACTCTAGTTTCGCAGAAGACCTACCCGAGGAGACTCCGGTACCCCCTGCCCGCCCTAGACAGGTTCGGGGCAGGGACGAGGACCATCAACCGTCGTCAGACGTCCAAGAACCTAATATCTGAGTGTGAGACTAGGGGGGGGGAAGGGGACCGTGGGGTGGAGCACAGAGACGTAGCAGAGGGGGCGGGTCCGTACAGACAGACACAGGGCTAAAGGGGGAAAGTATTCCTGTGGTCAGTGTAACCTAATTTCGGGTGGCATTACTAGAGCGAAATTCAACTAGTGGAGATATTTCTAGGATAAAGGTTTATTCAAATGTGTCACTTACTTACTTACTTACTCACACACTTCGACCAGAGTTGGATGGAGAGACTGGAGACAGGGTAGTGAGGGTGAGTTCCCGAAACAGAAGACCGGTCCGCAAACCGAAGAGCCGGAGCTCGAGCCCAAGGTCAAGGGTGGGAACAGGGGTGAGTCGAGGTGAAGGTACTACCAGGGTGGGTTGGTCGAGGGTTGTGAGTGTCGGGGACGGACCCCGGACAAGACACCCGGGAATCGAAGTCGAAGACAATGTCGCTGGACAGTGCCCTGGAGTGGCAATTCTCACTAGAATGCCACCTGGCTCTGGTTCTACAGACACAACCTAACTAAGGAACCCTACAAAACTCTTAGGACCGTCTAGGGTCTCGGGGTGGGTGTCCCCAAGACTAGCCGTCCAGACCCTTTCATGGGTCGCTGAAAATGAAAATTTGTGAGGAGCCCCCCTGTAGGGACCACCAGATCATCAACCTTTAGACGAACGGTTTCGTCCTCTGTACCCATACTAGGGACCTAGTCTTTCTAGGGGCCCTCTTCCTTTACGTGGGTGAGGTCACAAGAACGGACCTCTTAGGGTACCTGTCTCCTCGGACCGCCCGATCTCCGGTACCCTAACGTGTCTCAGTCTGTGCTGACTCACTGACTCGACGGTGGTGGTGGTGGTACACCATGCCGCCACAACTTTTCGGGGACCACAAATCTGGGACCGACCGAAGAGTCGGAATCGACTCGGACCGACGGGGAACTCCAGTCTGCACAGTGTCTTGTGTGCCAGGGGAATGGTGAGGGTCCGCACACACACGTACTGAGTCACGATTGTTCACGAAAGTATTAATAAAGTAGGAGAGAGGGAACAAAAGAAACACAACAATTTAAAGGGAGGGAAACGTTCCATTCTTCACGGTCCTCTGGTCCCGTTCTCAAGTCCCTCGCAGGGTCGCACTTGACAAGATCATGGTCCAAGGTTCACGTTCGACTACCAACTCTTTGGGTTCATCCCCCACGTGGCCGGGGGTGTGTGGACAGGGACGGGGTTGGGGACGTACCGTCCGGCCCAGGGAGACATGTGCCCCAGACCACGGGGAGACACGGCTCCCGGTCCAGGGAGACATGGACTGTAGGAGACATGGGTCCCGGGCCGCGTAGGGGCTGTGTCACAGACCTCTACTGTCCCGAGGCTAAGACCGACAGCTCGCACTTTCCGTCTAGACTCCTCGGCGGAGTCTCAGAGTTGAAACAGTAGACTTTACAAAGACAATAAAAAAAAGAAACGTCAAGCTACAAAACGAACCTAGAACCGGAACTCAAATATGGGACATACCTGCCGAAGGAGCAAGGACGTGAGAGGGAACGTAACGTCAACGAGAGCGCTGACCAGGAAGGACTTTGACGTCGCGAGGGGAGGGGAGTTGGGGGAAGGTCCCTACGTCCCTACTCAGTCTCCCTGGGGACCAAGGTCCTCGGAAGTGTCCCACGGTTGGGGGTAGGGTATGGGCGGAGACGGACGGGGACGGACGGGGACAAAGTATATACGTGCATGTAAAGAAAGGTGAAGAGTATAGAAGAGAAGAAAACTTGACGGAACTTGTCATAACGAAATCATTCAGAAGGTCACCCGACGGGTCCACCGAGCCACCATCTCTTAAACGGACGGTTCGTCCTCTGAACCCAAACTAGGGACCCAGCCCTTCTAGGGGATCTCCTCCTTGACCGTTGTGTGACGTCACAAGAAGGGACCTCTTAAGGTACCTGTCTCCTCGGACCGTCCCGTGTCAGGTACCCCAACGTTTTCTCAGCCTGTACTGAATCGTTGACTTTGTTGTTCAGTAGGTCAGAACAGTTATTAGGTCGAGGAATGACTACTTCGACCCCAGAGTCTCGGGTAGGGTCTCCCCCGGACACCCCCGGTACCCCCGAGATCCCCGGGACTCGGTCCCGTCGTTTAACGTATAGAGTAGACTGACGGACCCCTCCCTTCACCTCGTCCCCTACCTGAGGAGTCCCAGGACCGGCCCCACAGGGGTACTACCTAAGACACTGTAGACCGGTACAAAGACCACCTCCCGAACCTTCAGGTGACGACAGACCTACTAGTTTAGAAGGTTATGTCCGGTTGTCTACGTTATGTCCGTTTAGAGAAGTGTCATTTTGAGTTTTGTGATAGGTCTAAGAAATCATCAAATCATGATTTGCGAGCGACTAATTTAAAATGACCTCAAACATCTGGTACTCGACCCAAACTTTTTTTTAAAAAAAAAAAAAAAAAACGACTATTACACAGATTACCTTAGACTGGATACAATGGAGACGGTCTCCCTTACGTGTCAATGGCTAGCCTCAATTACACCGTGTTTCTTGACTTTTCAATAGGAGTCCCTTACTCGTCCCCACTCAGAGATTACTCCTGTCTCAGTCAGTAAAAACACCGAATTACAACGGTGTACCTTAAGTCCTCCAAGTCTTATCTAAACGTTTCTGTCCCACAAGGGCACCTTTCCCGTCTCTTAAGTCGGAGTCCCCTAACCTGACCAGTGATTGAGGCTCTGGACCTTTGCCCGGACTGGAGGGATACCTGGGTAAAGGAACAGATTGTATCTCCTGAAGGACCCGATCTGTTCACCAAATACTTTTGTCAAGAATGACTCCCCGGTCAAACCTCCAGGGAAGGGGAGGGGTTCAAAGTTGATGTGTGCATTAAAAATAAAGAAAACGTAGTCGTGTGCTAAAGAGATCTTTTCGTCCGAAGATAAAGAATTTTTTTATTTATTATTCAAATTTCGGTCCCCTGACCTATTAGTGATGGAGATTTAGAACCACTAAGTCATACTCCAGACGGTAGTTTGACAGGTTCTACCTACCACAGGAGTACAAAAGTCCTTCCGAGGGATTCGATGTCCAGCCTCGGGTGGTCCGAACGTGCTCCCTTCAAGTACGGGACCCTGGGAATGTGATCTCTGGTTTGGTCTTCGGGGTGACCCCTGAGAGGACCACCAGGTCACCAACTCTTAGACGGAAGGTTCCGTCCCCTTCACCCAAACTAGGGACCAGTCCCTTGATTCTAGGGTGTACGGTAACTCGTTGACTCGGGCGCACGGTGTTAATCTCTCAGGCACGTGGTGTTTACTTTGGGGCATACTGCATTGTTTTTAGGCCGTATGGTGTCGATCTGGACTGGGTTGATTTGTGTAGTTATTCCGGGTGACCCGTCGTCCTTCCCCTCTCGAAAGTCCCAGGAATCTGACACGAATTTGTCGTCAAAGACCTTGTTAGCTTTCTCTGTTCCAAAGAGGTTGGGCCACCGGTAGTCTCGACTGACTGTCGACCATCTCTCGAACCTCCTCTTACAATGACTTGCCACGTGGAAGGAGTCGACACAGGACACCTTAGGTCCGGGACACCGATACTTTATACCTGGTTTTCTCCTACTACCTGGTTTGACTGGTCCATTGAACTTCTCTCCGTCGCTCTTGCCGTTACCGCCCTGCTCTAAACGAGTTCTAGTCCGACTGGAGGACAACTACAGAAACCAGGGGTCGTTATAAGACAGGTCGGTACAGACGGACCAGGACTGACCGGTGTCGGGGTCCCAGAGGGGACTCGTGAAGACAGATTAAGGTCGTTTTAGTTCTGGTAGTTCTACAAACGATCCTCAAGTGACCTCTTCAATGCCCGAGAAAATGTTCAACAGAAACTACTTGAGTTATCACATAAATTTTCATAAAAATCCAGGTAGCACCATTTGTTTAATGAAGACTTGATGTACCCTTTCTAGATTTGTGTGGTAGATTCATGTTGTCAATCATAGTTTCATATATAGAGACAAACAGAAAATAGACGGGAATCCTTAGACATGTTGTTTACACTTGTCTGAGACCTGAGATTCTTATTATAAAAGATACGTGTATATACCTGTCTATTCATTTTGGAGTTCCCTCTTTTTTTTTTGAAGATAATTTTATTTTTATTTCTAGGGGGTACCGAAACTGGAGGAAACGAGGGATCTCAAGGAAATAAGGTGAAACTCTACTTTCATCAAGTCAAAGAGTCCTCTACGACTAATTTTCAACTTGTTTTTCAGTCAGATCTGTCTGAGTAAATAGATGGATAGACGGACGGACGGACCGGGACTATGTTCGTGTCTAGAAACAAATCCTGACCCCCTGAAACGAAAAAATTTTTAAAATAAACAAATAAATAAACCGGTGTGTTCTAAGAATTAACACCGTACGTCTTAGAAATCAACATCGTATCCTCTAGATCAAGGGACTGGTCCCTAACTTGGATCCTGGAGACGGAACCCTCATACCTCAGAATCGGTCACCTGGCGGTCCCATCGGGGATTTCCGTGAAACTTATTTGTGAGTGTCCCCGTGACCCTGTTACAAGAGGCGGAGTAACGGGAACACCGAGGGTCTACAAGACCCTAGACCACCCGGGAGAGGTGGGGGTCGTGACCGCAGGAACGGGGGTCTCGACGACAACCGAAGACAGGTCGGTACAGACGGAGTCTCGTCCACCAGGACCCTCGGGTGCTTCCATGGACCGCCGCGGGGGTTCTCGTCGTCACTCACTCGACCCGACCTCAAAGGACGTACAACTCCTTCCATTCCCGTCCCAACGGCAGGAGCCCTGTCGTAGAGCCTAGGACCCTGAGTGACTCGGGACCCAAGTCCGACCCAAGCTCGGGACTTGGAAGAAGGAGAGGCCCTAGAACCCCGTTACCCCAGGACCGGTGTCCCTGGGACACGGGGCCCGAAGATAGGTGAGTCTCTACGGGCACTCTATCACGGGGGACGTGTCGGTCGTTCCAAAACAGATGTAAAGTGACCGAAGGTCGCCGTCCTCCTTGGGAATGTAACGAGGAAAGGAAGAGTGTTTACGAAAGAGATTATTTTGTCTTACTGGCCTCCCCGGTCCCTGTTGCGTTTGGCAGAACCTGCAGTCCCTGGACCCGGTCGGACCGGAGGGGATTCCGAAAATCGAACACGTAACGACTGTTTCAGGTCGGATCGGACCGACTGGACTCCCTCGTCGACCCCGACGTCCCTTGAACCGCCATCTGACGCACTTGAAGTCGAGGGAAGGACCCGACGTCGGGCCGGAGGACGTGACTCGGGAGGACCATCGTCCCTGGGGGAGAGACTGAAACAAAGGGACTTTTGTGTCCTCCGTGAGGGCGTACCCCGGGATCCAGGACCGACGTCACGTCTCGTCAGTCCACGTCCAACCTCCACCGAGGGTCAAGTCGGAGAAGGAAGAGGGGGTGACTCTTCCCCGGAGGTAGGGGACGGACCGGGTCCCGGAGGTGGTGGTAGCGACGGTTTATTTATAAATGATTCGTTTCCTCTCGGAACTCGGGTGTGATTAAACATAAAAATTGTTCAGTAAGTATTTGAGATCGTAAAATTGATAATCAATCGTTAATTAGGGTTATTTGGTCGTCCGAGGATACTACACATGGGTACGACATGTCCAACCAGTCTTCCCTATGAACAGTCCCAAAATGTCTGAGAAATTCGCTCAAATCGAGGTATTCACTATTTCGACTCAAGTCCGCAATACCCGGGACGCGAGCTGACAGTGGAGGTGCACCTACCTGAGTAACAGGAAGGTCTCCCCTGGACCCTCTCCAAGACCTCGTCCTCGGACCCCCTTTCCCGAAGTCACCGGGCTAATGAGACCTGGGAGACCCCCAGAGTGGGTCCGACCGATCACGAATTAAAGTTCTAGAATATGTCTGGTTCCTATTCTTACTCACGAGTCAACGAGTTAAGACAGGTAGAGAAACACTGGAGTACCTGACATCGAACGGTCCGAGGAGACGGGTACCCTAAGAAGTCTGTTCTTATGACCTCACCCGACGATAAAGGAGGAGACCCCCTAGAAGGGCCGGGTCCCTAGTTTGGGTGTAGAGGACGCAGAGGACGTAACGTCCGTCTAAGAAATGGGGGCTCATTGACCCCTTCGGGGTTCCTATTATAATAGTCGGGGTTTAACCCCCATACATAGTGGAGTGATCACAACCGTTGAGACTTTCGACCTCAACCCAGGTTTTCCTATGCCAGTGACAGTGGTCTCGGGGACCCCCCTCCCTGTTCCGAAGTCTAGCTCCAGCTTCCCGTCGAAACAGTAGGCTTCAAAAGATAAGACCTACTAAAAAAAAATTTTATTAGTAAAGAAGCCAACGACAGTCCAGTCCGAATCAACGGGACACCGTACACCCTAGAATCAAGGACCTGGTCCCTAGCTTGACACAGGGGACGTAACGTTCCGTCTAAGAATAGGTGACCTGGTGGTCCTTTCAGAGTACCGAATAAAAAAATTGTGTACAAAACCACCCCCACCCCCGATACGGTTCAGAATCAAAGTCGTGGGTCGTAGAAATCAACTCCGTACGCTTGAGAATCAACGTCGTACACCCTAGATCAAGGGACTAGTCCCTACCTTGGGTCTGAAGGACATGATCCTCATGCGTCAGAATCGGTGACCTGGGGGTCCCTTCAGGACTTTCTCGCTGAAACTTTTGGTGAGTAGAAAACAAGGCGTCTCAAACAATTTTCCTACCTCTTCACATTCCTCTTACTACTTAGGCTTTTACTCCCACTATTCGGGTCCTGACGTCATTTGTCCGTAAGACCCGTCACTGAGTCCTTCACACAGTCCCCTCCTCCGAAACCCTCGGGAGGGCACTTTCCGTCCGAAGAGAACACTAAACGAGCATAAAGCCCTCAGTCCGGGGGAGTTCGAGACGAAGTCTCCACCAGGTGACAGAGGACGGTACGTGAAAAAGTTTCAAGTAGAAGAAGAGGTCGTCCCACTTCTAATAAGTAAGTAAGGACCTCTTCCGACAACTCAAAACTATTGTTCGTCGTCACTAAGACGTTCGGACAAACAGTACTAGACCCAGTTCCTGGGGTCGCCTAGGTCTGTCTGACACCAGGGAAAGAGGACAGTATGGGTGGTTTCCGTGATCCTCCCGGTTGTAGTTTATGAGCCAGCTTAGACGCGGCACAATCCACATTATAGGATTTACATTAGCAGTACAAAGAGGGGTAGATGAAAAACTACCATTCCAGAAAGACGTCCTCGCAACCTTTTAGTTACTCCGTCTTAGACAACCGTTCAGCAAATATGATTACTTTTGTCCGGTCCCAACAACAGAACGACAATCATCAACAACAAACAAACAAAACTGGTTTCAGTAAAGTCGCTGAAACTTCTTTCCTAGACTTTTACTAGTGAGTCGGACCATAAATAAAACTTTATATACGACTGGAGATGGAGAGTCTTGGTTTGTCGGATTAGGAACTGGTAGGGTCCCACTCAAATCCTTAAACGCTAACACAGGAAAACTGACCCCTAGACGTATGTAGTGATTGGTCGACCAGACCTCCCTACTCCAAAGAGATCCGACTTTATCTTCCTACTTTTGTCTTCCGGTTGGCTTCTACGAGTAGAAGTCGTCAATTAGATATTCCTTATAAGGACATGCTTACTACAGTCTTTTCCAGGAAAGGTCACGTGTCCCTCCCGTGTAGGGGAAGGCATAACACGTAAAGAGTTGTTTCTAGGGTTCATCCGACTATTCTTACCACCCGTAGAACGTAAGAATAGGCACAACACGTAATCCTCAAAGAACCTATAAACGAGTCTCACTCCCCTTCCCAGTTACATATATTTATTCCCCCTCCTCTGGGCCGTTCTGACCCTTGTACTGGAGACGGGACGTTTCGGACCCTTCGGGGGACTTACGAGTGTTAGGGGCGTCGCATACCTGGGAGGGGAGACGTGAGTCTCGTCCCAATCTCCAATTACTTACTCCCGAGAGGGGTGTGTGCCCTCGGGCGGGGTGGCACCGAAATATTTATCCCCGAATTTGCCCCCAGTCTTATCCCGGACGCACAACGAAGGTCGGAGAGGGGCAGAGGGACTTTAGTGTCACAAGTTTCGACGGGAGGAAGGAGGCCCCTTCCTCTCCATTCTGGGACCCGCCGACGATGGCCGGGGGACGCAGAGGTAGTCCCTGGGTCGCCTTTTGTTTCACCCCTCCCGTAGTGACGGGGATAAGAAGAGGCATTAGGGAAGTTTTTATTAACGTCTCGGTTGGAGACCGGAGGTCGTGTAAAAGGTGAACTAATCTCCGGAAACACTTCACCCTTCCCCTGGGCGTCCGGACCTGTAACACGTTCCGGACTTTACAGGTCGACCCCAAAAAAAGGTAGTTTTCTCCTAAAATCATTTTGGCAATAGTCCCCGAATCCCCTCGCCTCGGCGACTCGGCTCGACGCGCACCTAATCGTGGTCGCCCGGCCCCCGTCCGAGGCCCTCCCGCCCTTCCACAACCGTCGGTGAATGGGTATCCCAGAGGAGCCGTCGGGGCACTCCAGGGGTCGTCCACGTCCCCCTCCTCGTCTACCCCCTCTCCCCTGACTGGGAGCCCGTACCCCCGAGGAGCACCCCGAAAGAGAGGTCCGTAGTCCCAGTCCTCCACCGTTCTCCGACACCGGACGGACGAGGTCCACCACGGGTGGGGGAGTGGTAGAGGTGCCTCAGTCCCTCGTCCGCCGGGCCGGCCTGTCTGATGAAGTTCACCGGGGACACAAAACACCCCTCCTCCCTCGCCTGTCTCCCTCGGCTCCCCACTCACGTGTCACCCACGCCGGCGGACCGAAACGAGTGACACGGCCCCAGAGGCCCGGTCCCTGGCTTCCTACTGAGCGCACGGCCGGTCTGGAAGTGTCGGTCCTGTCCCGTGTCTCCGGGGTGAGGACCCCCAACTCCCAGTCTCAGGTCCGGTCGCCTCGGAGTCCTGTATCCCCAGCAGTGTTGTAGGGATCCTGTGACAGTCCGGTCGACTAAAAGGGACGTCCTACCCTTGTGGAAACAGGACTGCTGTCACTCCCGGACCTCCCCCTGTCGTTACTGACTCCGGACCCTCCCCCTGGGGGGTGGAGTGTCCCCCTGGCCTGTGGAATGTCCCTGTGGGTTGTGGAGTGTCCCTCTGGAGGGTGGAGTGTCTCTCTGGGTTGTGGAGTGTCCCCTTGGGGACTGGAGTGTCTCCCTGCGTTGTGGAGTGTCCCCCTGTGTTGTGGAAAGTCCCCTTGGGGAGTGGAGTGTCCCTGGGGAGTGGAATGTCCCCAGGACGTGGAGAGTCCCCCTGGGGAGTGGAGTGTCCCTCTGGGTTGTGGAGTGTCCTCAGGGCTGTGGAGAGTCCTCTTAGGGAGTGGAGTGTTCCCCTAGGGAGTGGAGTGTCTCCCTTGGTTGTGGAGAGTCCCCTTGTGGAGTGGAGTGTCCCCCTGGGGAGTGGAGTGTTCCCCTGGACTGTGGAGTGCCCCCTGGGGAGTGAAGTGTCCCCCTGGGGAGTGGAGTGTCCCCAGGGCTGTGGAGAGTCCCCCTGGGGAGTGGAGTGTCCCTCTGGGTTGTGAAGTGTCCCCAGGGTTGTGGAGAGTCCTCTTAGGGAGTGGAGTGTTCCCCTAGGGAGTGGAGTGTCTCCCTTGGTTGTGGAGTGTCCGCCTGGGCTGTGGAGAGTCCCCTTGGGGAGTGGAGGGTCCCCCTAGGGAGTGGAGTGTCCCCCTGGGTTGTGGAGAGTCCCCTTAGGGAGTGGAGTGTCCCCTCTGGGAAGTGGAGTGTCCCCCTGGGCTGTGGAGAGTCCCCCTGGGGAGTGGAGTGTCCCCGGGGAGTGGAGTGTCCCCCTGGGCTGTGGAGTGCCCCCTGGGGAGTGAAGTGTCCCCCTGGGGAGTGGAGTGTCCCCAGGGCTGTGGAGAGCCCCCTGGGGAGTGGAGTGTCCCTCTGGGTTGTGGAGTGTCCCCAGGGTTGTGGAGAGTCCTCTTAGGGAGTGGAGTGTTCCCCTAGGGAGTGGAGTGTCTCCCTTGGTTGTGGAGTATCCGCCTGGGCTGTGGAGAGTCCCCTTGGGGAGTGGAGTGTCCCCCCTGGGAAGTGGAGTGTCCCCCTGGTCTGTGGAGAGTCCCCCCGGGGAGTGGAGTGTCCCCCTGGGTTGTGGAGAGTCCCCCTGGGGAGTGGAGTGTCCCCCTGGGTTGTGGAGAGTCCCCCTGGGGAGTGGAGTCTCCCCCTGGGTTGTGGAGAGTCCCCCTGGGGAGTGGAGTGTCCCCCTGGGTTGTGGAGAGTCCCTAGGGCTGTGGAGTGTCCCTCCTGGGGGGGTGGAATATTCCTCTGGGTGGTGGAGTGTCCCCTTGTATAGTGAAATGAGGGTCGGACCCTTGACATCGACCTTAAAAACAGACCACAGACTAAACTGTGTTGGTCTCTTCTTCCGGAGAGAAGAACTTTTGGGCTCGAGGGTCGGGGAAGACCCCTCTACTCGTGGGGGGGTCGGGGAGAACCCCTGGTCCGACCGAGACGGGAATGGAGTGGACCAGGGGAGACGAATTGGACTCACTAGACACAGGAGAAAAGAAATAGACCCAAGAAAGGGACCTAGATACACAAGACGCCCAGCGACTGTCACTACATAAAACCGGACTCTCAGGTGCCTCGACGGGTCTCCCAAAGACGAAAGCAAGTCGGAGGAGTGACCGTCCTCACCACTAGTCGACGTCCGGACCCGGGACTCAAGGTCTTCGAAGAGGAAAGAGAAGAGGGTAAAGGATTGGTTTTTGGTGGAACCATAGTGGTCCGACCCCCGGCTCGGAGCAACCCGACCGGACCTCTCCGTGCCGGTGGAGGGCCGAAGGTGCGAAAATAGGGTGCAGACACGGTCGACGGGAAACCTCGGAACGAAGGTAACGACGCCGGTCTACTAGTTCTGGTTCTACCGTCTTCGGGGGTCGCACAGGGAGTACACCGTAAAATACCGAGTCTTCAAAAAAGAGGAACAGAATGAAAGACGACGGAAAAGGATTACGGACAAAAGGGGTCCTCCTCAGATCCTTACGCTCTGGGAGCGACGAAATAGTCCCGAAAATTAGCAAGAGTGCAAGTACCCAAGGAAATCTTCTATGAGTAAAACTAATTTTTTGTTTGTTTGTTTTCTTAAATATGAGGGGTTTAAAATTTTGTCAACAAAGAAAAGGTTCCTCGAGATCTTAAAAAGTAGTGTTTGTCATATGAAGATAAAAAAAGATCAAAACATCAACTTTTTTCGGTCGTGGAAACGAGGAGGACAATTTTACCTATAAAGGTACATACTTCCATTTGTAAAAGGGTTCAACAAGAGGGGTTGGGGGACTTACGACGACGACGACGATTCAGCGAAGTCAGCGCAGGCTGAGACACGCTGGGGTATCTGCCGTCGGGTGGTCCGAGGGGGCAGGGACCCTAAGAGGTCCGTTCTCATGACCTCACCCAACGGTAACGGAAGAGGTTGGGGGACTTATACGGTTAGATTAAACATATACTACCAGAATTTGACTTTAATCTGTCACTGTAAACCAAGGGCGGTCGCTGTAGTCCCTTGGCAGGAGTCCCACGTAGACTATGGACGAGGTGCTTGCCGCACGGGCCCTGCCCCTAGGGACTGGGCCGACTTTGACCTTTTAAGGCACAGTAGAAAGACCTCCCCACTCCAAGAGGGAGAGACTTCAAGAGACACCCCACGAGTCTTGACCCGTCGTCAAGTGTCTGTTGCGACGGTGGACGACCGGCCTGCGTTTCGAGTGTCCGCGGCACCTATTTCTGCCAGCATCAGAGGTGCACCTTTTGTTTATGTATCTTAAAACATACTTACCATGAAATGAAAAGACGGGAGGTCACTTAGGATCACTTGAACCCCATTTCCTTTCGTACTCCGGTCTGGGGCCCGAGACTGTGACCACACCTGTACCGGGTCCCCGTACCTCTCTCACTTGTCCACCCTCTCCCAAACCCCCTCTCCCCCACCTCCAGGTCCTCGTTGGGTCCTCCTCTCTTACTGAAAGGTGGGGACGCAAAGTGTTCCCCGGTGGGCACTGGACAGAGGATTGAACACACCTGTGCCAAAGCTAAGACTTCGTTCTTCCCCGCCCCGACAACGACGAGTTGGGACACGGGACGAATGACCTCACGTAAAGGTCACCAGGAGGACACTAGGACAACTCTTAACCTGGGAGGACACACCTCCTTTCTATCTGGTCGACGGAGAGGACACCCAGTGCGACAAGACAGCGGGGAACTGTCCGTAGACCTGAAGTCCCTCGACCTTTCGGGTCAACAGGTAGGACAGACCCGAGTTTTGAGGGGTTCCGGAAAGACACGAAGGCCGCCGTCGTTTGACCCTCGAACTGTTTCAAGTCTGGTGCCTTGAGTCGGAATGACAAAAGTGTCTAGAGAATTTCTAAGATTTCTAACAGGTAAACTTTACTTAATCTTCTCGATCTTTAACAGTGAAATTAATCCATAAAAGTATACCAAACGAGTTCCGTGTGAACAACCGGGAAAAAGAAAAGAAAAACCATCAAGTATCGTCATCCCAAACTCGGTACTTCAATTTCAAATTTTACACGATACGGAAAAATTATAAAAAAAAGAAAAGAAAAACCATCAAGTATCGTCATCCCAAACTCGGTACTTCAATTTCAAATTTTACACGATACGATTCAACGAAGTCAGTACAGGCTGAGAAATGGTGGGGTACCTGACATCGGGTGGTCGGAGGAGAATAGGTATCACTATGAGGTCTGTCTTTATGACCTCACTCAACGGTAAAGGATGAGGTCCTCTAAAAGGACTGGGTCCCTAGTTTGGGTTCAGAGAAGACAGAGGACTTTCGGTATCCGTTGAGCAGAAGGTAGACTCTTTCGATTCTTAAACTCCACAAATCGACAATGTTAAGGGGATAAAATGGGTAGACAGTTTAAAACCGGAGTCACTAAAATGATTTCTAAGACTCCTCATAGTCATGATCAAACCCCCAAGGAGAGATAAATCTCTGACGAAGAGTCTTTCGTCTTACCTTCAGTCATCGATAAGGTTGTGTTTGCACGTGCTCACAGGTATATCTTGACGGGTAAACCCCATTTTTAAAGGATTCCTCTTTGCAATAATGCCTGCAAACATCATCTATGAAAGGACCAGAAAAATCTGGTCCTTTTGTTACGAAGGGTTCGGTACACCTTATTAAAGTACGATCAATATTTTTTACTTAGACCTGAGTTGAGAAAGGGGCTCCACGGTAAGGGTAACGAGTCTGGGACTATACCCCCACCCCCCTGCCAGAGGCGGTCGTGACACTCGGACCAATGCAGGTGGTTCCTCACGTTCTGTCTTCACCAACAGTTACCCTCGATGATCTGGGAAAATGAGAGTCCTGTTCTCCCTAGACATCCATTTTGTGGACCTTTCAGTTCTGGGAACTAGGAACTCACCATTCTTGTGTCGGGTACAAGGGTGTTGAGTCAAGAAGAAACACTCAACCCGTCGGGCCTCACACACCGTACAACCCGACACTGAAGAGTCGCACCTCCACAAACGTCACAGACACTGTGTCGTCACGACCCCCCGACCGAGCACACGACTTCCTGTCGCCCCCTGTGTGACCCCCTGGCCATGGGATTGGGGCAACTGGTGGAGAAATGTGTTCGAAAGGTCGAGGAACGTTTTACGGCCTGTGTCGCAAACTCAGACGTGTCACATTGAATAATTGATCATTATTATTGAATGTCCCCCGAAAGGACCACCGGGGTACCAATCCTGAGGTGCGAAGGTAACGTCCCCCGTACCCAATCTAGTGACGACCTCCTTTAAATCTAGGGTGTATGATACACCTCTCCGGGTTTTTGGTTTTGAAAGCCGTAAGTCCCACGAAGGAGGCGAGTCGAGGAAGTCTTCACCCTGCCGCACAGGACACAACGAATCGTTGTCGAGCTGTTGGTCCTAGACCGAGGAGCGACTACCCCTTGTGGACCCCGGTAGTGGACCCGTGTCAGAGAGTGGGAGTAGTTCGGAGGAAGGGGTAAAGATTTTACTTTACAGGTCATAGATGGTCTAAACCCTTTTGTCCTTAACACTCCGACCCTTCGGCGTGTGCCAGGGTTGAGGCACGTAGACCCCCGCCGCAGGTGCAGGGTGAGCTGAGACGGACCGTACACACTGGCCCTCCGACAAGTGTGAGTGTCTACTTTCACTTGTGTGTTCCTGTACCCCGTAAACAGGAAATGTGTCTCACCTTCCCACTGTTCGAGTATTTTACGAAAGTTCAGAAGAAAATTCTTTCATATACGTGCAGAGACACAATAACTTGTCCTCCATCTTCTTAAGGTGCACCTAAGACAAAATGAACGTCCCCCACCGCAATTGTATGGGGTAGACCCCGACACAGAGGATGAGAACGGGCATCTGACTTCCTCCCCGACTCACACCATGGGTCGTGAGCCATGTCCGTCGAGGTCGTCCGTTACAGTCTCGGTGAGGACCTTTTCTGCTTTCCCGACTGTGACTGGTCCACACCTGTAAATTTCCACGTTACAGACCTTTATGCGTAGAAGATAGGCTCTGACTTTACAGACGAGAAGAGGGTCGACACGTGAGTGGGACCTCTGTAAGATTCAACAATTATCAACCGTACCTAGGTTTATACTCCAGAAGAGACAGACTATTGTAAGTGAAAAGTTTTTGACAGTGAACGAGGGGTGAGACTTGTTCCTGGAACTGTTCTACTCTATCTCCACACCGGGTCCGTGACCGAAGGCTAAAGATTAGGATACAAAGGGTCCTAGGTGTTTCGGGGTCGGGACTGAGGAGTACCCAGTGCAACCGTGTGTCAAATCCAGAACGGGAGATCATTTCCGTGTCTTAATCGAAAAAGTTCCCCCACTGTTGACTACACCCCGCCCCCTCCCGTCGTCTCCCCGCTGGTGACCGGGACACCGGTGTCGTCCCAGGACCCTCGTCTCCCCGACGACAGTCTTCGACATCCTCCAGACCCAAAACCAATGTTTAGACTAGAGAGTTATTCTCCCACAATAAGTACCGTAGGCTAGGGTAGTGAAGTACCGTTTACCTACCCCTTTTTCACCTTTGTCACTGTCTAAAGTAAAAGAACCCGAGGTTTTAGTGACCTGCCACTACCGTCGGTACTTTAATTTTCTGTGAACGAGGAACCTTCCTTTCGATACTGTTTGGATCTATCGCATAATTTTTAGTCTCTGTAGTGAACCGGTTGTTTCCAGGAATGTCAGTTTCGATACCAAAAATGTCATTAGTACATACCTACACTCTGTTATTTCTTCCGACTCGTGGCTTCTTAACTACGAAAACTTAACACCGTGACCTCTTCTAAGAACTCTCAGGGAACCTGACGTTCCTCTAGTCTGAGGAGTTAGGATTTCCTTTAGTTGGGACTCATAAGTGACCTTCCTGACTACGACTTCACGGTTATGAAACCGGTGGACTACACTTCTCGGTTGAGTAACCTTTTCTGGGACTACGACCCTTTCTGACTTCCGTTTACCTCTTCTCCCGTCGTCTCCTCCCCTACTAATCGATCGTAGTACCTGAGTTACCTGCACTTAAACGCGTTTGAGGTACTCTACCACTTCCTGTCCCTTCGGACCGTACGACGTCAGGTACCCCAGTGGTTCTCAGTCTGTACTGAATCATTAACTTGTTGTTTTAAGAAACCCGAAGGGTCCCCCCTGTCACCATTTCTTAGACGGACGGTCTACCCCCAAGATAGAGACCCAACCCTTCTAGGGGACCTCCTCCTTTACCGTTAGTGAGGTCACAAGAACGGACCCTTTAGGGTACCTGTCTCCTCGGACCGCCCGATGTCAGGGACCCCAACGTTTCTCAACCTGTACTGAGTCGTGTTTAAAAAACACTTGTGCCACAAGGGACTCCAGGAACTGGGAGAAGAGGCCGAAACTTTTGGACTCAAGTTTAAGAGATTCAGTCTTCCTTTTCTAAAATGATTATAAACCTCTAGTCGTGGACAGATCATCGGTGACACCCTTTCACTCCCCTCTCCCCCTTTCCGACACGAAATCAAACGTATAGTATACAGATGTAAATTCTCTTCCGAGAATCGAAATTTTTCTTTGACGACCCTGGAGGGACAACCAGGTCACCAATTCTTAGACGGAACGATTACGTACCCAACACCCAAGTTAGGGACCAGGGGGACCAGTCCCTTGATTCTAGGGTGTACGAAGTCTCGTTGATTCGTGTACATACCACGTTCATTGTGGGTTGCATCGGATTATTTATATATAATTTTTTTTTTTTTTTGAAGGTATTTTTCTTGGAAACGAAAAAGTCTAGAGACAACCGACTAAACTTAGTACTTTCGTATACGAGTCAAACTTAAAAGACTTGACAAATTCCAACATGGTATTCAACTCGTTCGTAGAAACAGTAACGACGGTTTGAACCTTACTTAGTTCACCCGTGGTGGGCGGGGGGGCTGGGGATGTGGAATCCTACCTTCTTAACCCGTCCTTCCTTAGACTCCTCCCCTCAATAAGGTCCTATGGGTCGTGAGAATCGATCCCCGGACAGGACCAGGACCTCCCCGACGTCCACGACAGACTTGGGGCGGGAGCGAATCCAGTAGAAAATTCGTCCACAAAGTTGCGAGAACGGGGTACTCAACACCTATTCGACCCCCTTGGGAAAGGGCTGACGGTGGGTCTGTCAAGGATGACTCCAAACAACGAAGATCTGCTATTCCAACTGTGATTCAAGGACAAAACCAAACAGTCAAGACTTCAAAGTCGTTTGTGGGCTCGGTCCAAAAAAAAACAATAAGATTTTTAACGGGACGTCACGGAGAATTACACACATGGTGGGTGTTTATTGCATAGGTGAACTCAAGATTCACGACGAGAAGAAATTTTCGTAGGGGAAGATAAGGACATCCATGCCACTCCGATTTGGGTGAAGAGGGAAA
Source organism: Capra ibex (assembly GCA_006410555.1). Taxonomy (NCBI): domain Eukaryota; kingdom Metazoa; phylum Chordata; class Mammalia; order Artiodactyla; family Bovidae; genus Capra; species Capra ibex. The sequence continues at coordinate 88,358,852 of SJYO01018757.1, forward strand.
GTTCACCACGGGACACCGGACTCGAACAGGTAGGACCTAAGTCCGTCGGTCGTGAGTGAAGACCTTCCAGTGGAAGGTACTTTGGTTCCACGTTAGTCATAAACTAGGAAGAACCCCTCGTCTTTCCCGGACCTGAGTCACCGACCGACTGAATTCCGCTCGTCATAAGAATGGACCTTTTCTCCCATGGATAGTCGTCCGGTGAAACTCCTGATCTACACATGTCCGTGTCCGTTTCGTGTCGTGTCCAAGAGTTGGGGTTAAGGAAAGAAAGGCAGGGTTTTGCAACTCCCTACTGTCAGCGGAGACTACCTTCTTCCTCCAAACAAGTAACAAACGGTCTCTGCGAGGTCTACCTAAGACTTCATACGGGTTAAGTCCTACTCCTTGATCCGGGGGATAGAATTGAAGGTTTGTAATTGAATGGTCGGAACTTAGTTCGAATATAAATCGAAACTTTCATTTTTTGTTTGTCTCTTCGTCTTTTTGGAAGACCAATATCAACCGTCTAATGAAAAGTATAATTTACTCTCCACTGGTGTCTCAGATTCTGAATCCTCCACGGGTCTAAAAATGACCGACTTAGACGTGTCGGGACGTCAGAGAACCCTCTTCTTTTGGTCAGACTCTTGAGTTGACGAACACCCTCGACATCTCCGTTTACGACTTAGTCTTTCGACTGGGACTAAGTCTCAAGCAGGAGTGGTCCCAAGTGTGTAAAAAAGGGGTCCGTCATTCGTGACATTGGATTCTCCTTTCCCCGTCTAGGTGTGGAAGGGGTTTCTTTTCCTTCTACCTAGATCGCAGTCCGAGGTAATCTGGGTGAACACTTTCGAGAGGTTTTTCCTTGTTACGGCGAAAACACTAGCCGGACTCGTCGCTCGAACCTTTGAAATGTTTTGTTAGAAGGGGTTCTCTTTGGACCAAGAACGAGAGAAGGACCTTTCTCCACACCTAGGTCCTTTCACGACACGACGAGCCTGGTCGCAAAAGACTCTAGTCATAATTTTGGTCTGTCCGCATACACTTTGGTCCTTATACTTGTCGGAGTGATGTATGTGAAGACAAAGGTGTCGGGTTGGTGTCCCACAGTCTACTAAATCAATAAATAACAGAGGAACGACCTTAACCAACCATAAGACGGGGTCACGTCCGATTCTGGGGTGGTCTCACCTACCTCACTGGCGGAAGAATTTTACGTTTACCCGTTCTTGAGGTCCGGGCGGAGGAAGAATTTTACGTTTATCCGTTCTTGAGGTCCGGGCGGAGGGGTGGCTGAGACCCCGACCACCTCTTACGATTCCTCCCTGGGCCACGGGGGGAGGGGACAGGTGCCGAGGGAGACTCCGAGTCAGGCGAGCGGACTCACGGGAATTGAAAGGGTTGTTGTTACCGGGACCACGGGTGGGGCGGGAGAGCGTCGGAGGGGGTATGGGAGATCCCTAGTTCTTTGGGTAGGAAGAAAGGTGAAGGTGTAGAGTACTGGGTAAAGAGCTTGTACAGGGGATCCAGAGTACAGGAGTACCTCTTTTTGACCGGTGGGACCACCTTAAAACTGAGAATGTTTTCAAAGTAAAACAAGTCAAAGAAATTTAAAGGTACAACGACTGTCAAGTCTTTACTATATTTAGAGGTAAGATTAGTGTAAAGATCGTTGTCTTGTAAATCTACAGTCGTCATTTGAAATATGTCCTATTTAAAAAGTGGTGTTCGAATGAGTGTGGTGTGTTCCGAGGTGGCTTGGGACGTAGAAAATGAAGACTCTACGTTTGGGTGGAGGATGAAACCGGACCTGGGTTTGTGTGTGTGACGGAATTTTTATTAAGTGTCTATGTTCCGAAAACCAAAAAAAAAAAAAAAAGTTTTTTGTATGAAGTATAAAGGAGAAAATAATATATTTATAGTCAAATTGGAAAATGACATTCTTATATTTGCAAAATTCTCCTAGAAACAATAATAAATATGTTTAAGTGTTTGTCATGTTAATTAACTATTTCCAGAGACCCAAAGAAATTGAGGTACCAGAGCGTACAACGACACCTCCTAAGATTTTTTTATTTGTTTTGCTTGTTTTTTGAGGTTGTCTTTTATATGTAGGATGAGTCTTCACTAAAAAAAAAATTTCGGTGTTCAGGGTTGGGGGTGGTTTTATTTCGTTCCGCAAATAAGGAGGTAAATCTTTGTCTTAAAAAATTTTTTTGGGTGGTTGTGGACAAAATAATTGTCTTATCTCTATTCTGTACTTAAAGTCAGAGGAGGGGAAGTGTGGTCCCGGTCTCCGGAGAGATTCGGTCACGGTCAGGGTCGAGGAGACGAGGGATGTCCTTCGGAGTGACACTGGAAAAGCACCCCTTTACACCTTCTCTCCCTCCCGTCCCGTCTGAAACGTATATATTAGTAGTAAAAGTTCTGTGTTAGACGTAGAGTCTGTCTGGTTTGTTTTTTTTTGTTGTCAGGTTGAGAGTACAGAGGGTGTGTAAACACGATATTTAATTCAGTTCTAAATCCTCGTACCCGACTCAGGAGTTTACGAATGCCTGTTCCTATTTTTCTTTTTATTCTCGGTCTTTACACTTCACCCTTTGTGACCTACCTACCCCGAACCCTTCTTCGGTTTTGCTTTTTTCTACATGTTTGGGTTACCCGTAGAAAGGTCAGGTCCGTGTTTTTACAAAGTCAGAGTTTTATAGAGAGAACATCTTAAGGTCCCGAAGTCTCTTTTTTCATTTGATTTTGCTCCATCGGTCTGTATATATACACACATATATATATATATATTGAATATATATATATTATATATCTTATATGAGTCGTCTTTTTTTTTCTCTGTTCACCTACAGTTCAAAGAAGTTTTTTATTTTTTTTCTCTGTTATGCCTACTTTACTCGCACTCATCGTCTCACGACAGTCTCCTCGCTACTCCGCTCTGACCCTAATCAATGTTTCACCTTCTTCCCACTTTTCCGGCAACATCAACCCGAACGAAAATATGTAAAGCTTTATTTTTGGTCTAGTGTCATAAGTTTACTTTCGAATTCACTTCCGTCTGTAAAAGGAGTTGAGGGGTCCCGACCTCCTAACGAGTGAGGGTGGGGGTGGGGGTGAAGGTCCGCGTCGAGCCTGTGTCATCGAGTCAGGGAGGAGGCCTGGGGGCGGCCCTCCTCACCCACCACCCGCCGCCCAGGTAGAGGTGTGGGAGGCCCTTGTCCTCTCCCCGCCCCCTCCCTGGGGGTGGGGCCTGTGTGTTCTTCCCTTCTCCCCTCCCCTCGGACCCCCGAAGGCCAGTAGCGGGGTGGCGCAGGCGCCGGCCTCCCGCTTGTCCCGCCCTGACCCCCACCCCCCGCGCCCTCCCTGCCCACGACGGCGGGAGTGGACTGGAAGAGTGACAGGCAGTAGACGGTCTCCGGGTCCAACTCATGGAACTCCGTGCCGTCGACGCACTACGCGAGGTCCGGCGCGAACCACTACGCCCACGTCGGCATGTCCAGCTACGGCCACTCAACCGAGTCCACGAGGCGCTAGTCGAGGTCCGGGAACAGGCACTACGCGTGCGTGACCGGCTACAACTCGCACGCGTCGGGCACGTAGACGGCGTGGTACGCCAACTACGGCAGCAGCGACTACACCGTCCTCGTGTCCCTGTCCCTGAACTCCGGCAGGTCGGGGACGCGCTACATTCGGTCCGAGACCAGGGGGTGAAACAGCGTCTTCCTGTGCAGGTCGGGGCTCTCCGCGTCCGACGGGTACCGGTCTACGTACTACGGGCACAGCGACTACAACAGCGTGCTCGCGTCCAACTCCGACGCGTCCGACGGGTACACGCTGTCCACGTCCTCCGGCCGCAGGCTTTACGGGGGCGTCTTCGACTCCAACTCCTCGGAGTCCGGGCAGTCAGGGGCCCTCTACACGAAGTCCCTGTCCAGGCACTCGAAGACCGTCAGGACGTCGCACTCGACGAGGTCCGGGTCCGTCGGGAGCCGGCGCGACGCGCAGTACGGCCGGTCCACGGGCTACGGGTGCAGGCTCTCCACCGCCGTCGACGCCTCTAACTCCGAGAACTCCGCGACGTCCGGGGTCCGCTACTCGTCCTCCGGCCACAACCACTACAACGACGTCGGCGGGTCGAGGTCGTGGAGGTCCGGGAACTCCATGACCCGCTACGCCGGGTCCGACGACAGCCACTAGACGAACGTCTCCGAGTCCAACTCGCGCGCGTCGCTTGGCTAGAGGACGTGCTTGCGCACCGGGTCGGGCAACAGCCACTCCAATATCGTCGGCGACTCCAACTCCGAGAGCTACAACCGGTATGGGACCTAGTGCATCGACTCCGACGCCGCGTTCGAGTCCTAGACGTGGGCCGCCTACGGGGCCCGGACGTCTGACCCCTTGTCGCTGCCCAACCGGGCCGCGTCCACGTCGAACCGGAGGTGGGGGGCGGTGTGGCTGAACACCATCCGCCGCAGGGCGGTCCGGCACGTGTGGACGCGGCGCGCGGGGAACAGCGCGTGCAGGTCCATCGGCTTCTAGTACCGGTCGTCGAGCCCCTTGTCCGTGCTCTACACGCAGAGGTAGAAGGAGGGGCGTCGCGGCCCCTCCTCCGCGCCCGGGGCGAGGGCGGGCTCGCTGCTCCGCCGACCGGCCGGCGCGGCGCCCGGGTTGCCTGCGCGGAGGGCGGAAGGCCGAGCCGCGGCGAGGAGGAGGTCAGGCGCGCAGGAAGGACGGGCGGGAGGGGCGGGCCGCGCGAGCCGCGAGTGTAGGGCCCGCCCGCGGGGGCGCCGGGCCGGGAGCGACCCGAGTCGGGGCGGCGCGGGCCGGGCGCGGCGGGGCGGCGGCGGCGGCGCAGGGGCCGGCGTAGGAGGCCGCGGCGCGCCCGGCCCGACGCGCGAGCCCGACCCGCGGCCCTCCGACGCCGGCGGAAACAGGAGCGGGCGAAAAGTTTCGACGGTCGCCCGGCGGGCGTGAGCCGGCGGGGTCGCCCCCCTGGAGCCCGGCCGCGCGAGAGCCGGGGGCGCAGGCGCGCGCCCCGTCGCGGCCGGCCGTGCCTCGCGCGCGCGCCTCGGCTGGGCCCCGCTCGCCGCCGGCGCGGCCCCCGCAGGCCCGGCCTGGGCGACGAGAGGCGCGGAGGCGCGGGGGCGGGGGGCGCGAGGGGGCGCGCGCGCGCTACCATGCTCGGACGCGCGGCCTTGACGGCCGCAACGGGACCTTTGGCTCGCGGCCGGGCGGCGCCCAATTGGGACACGACCGGCAGACCTGCACCCTTCGGGCGTCGGCGAAGGCGGCGGCGGCGGCGGCGGCGGGCGCCCCTCGACGGCCGGTGCGGGCCGGGCGCGCAGACCCGAGACTCGGAGGCCAGGTTCCGACGGGGCGCGCGGGGGACGGGTCGGAGAGCGACCGAGGGAAATAGGAGGGAGTTCTGAGAGGAGGGGTCTAGGGCCGACCTCCGGCGAGGCGAGGGGAGGGACGAACGCAGGGGCCCCGGGGCGCCGCGCAGACACGCCGGTGGGGGAGCCAAGAAGGGTCACCCGTCGAAGGGTGCCAAGGAAAGAGAGGTCAGAACACGCCATTTGACCCCTCTTTGAGGCGAGACAGGCGCGCAGGGAATCGGCTCGAGCCAGGGGGCCACGCGTGACCCCTAGATCCGTAATGGTGAAGGAAGATCGTACAAGGCCCACAAAGGTCTGTGTCGGCGGACACGCGAGGAAGCCAGGGATTCGTAGTGTTGAAGGAGGCGAAGGCGTGAGCCGGCCCTCGGGGCCCGCCGCGGCCCAGCGTAGGAGGACGGAGGGGTTTGGGAAGAGACGTAGCGGGAAAAACAGTCGGAGAATATGCCACTTCCCGGGTCAGCACGACTGTCGGTCACTTAAGCACACATGGAAGTGTCAAAACGGAAACCCATTTTGTCACTGCTAACCCGAACTAAATTTCACGAAGTCGTTTACAGACAAGCAAATATTTGCCACAAACGACCTTAGTACTTTACGAAATCTTCACCGAGGACCCAAAATTTATTGGTGAGTCTCCTATCCCAAAGTCAAAGTAAAATTGAAGGGGATTGGTTCTTAAGGCGTCAGTCTTTTACTTGGAGACACAAAAATTACTTAAACACCTAAGTGTGTTTGCACTAAGTCGATAGTTTTTTCCTTTAACCCCCATGAAGAGACCGTCAGATCACGACTCTGACCCGAGGGTTACGCTCCTCAGGCCCAAGATGAGGATCAACTCTTTGATTCCACGATTCTAGAGCGCACCCCACCCCCATCCCTTACCAAATTAACCAAGAAATTCCCGTACTTGTGATAAAAATGACGCAAGGTATAAATCATATACTCCAAGTGAAAACCGGTGAAGACAAAACGGGTCCTCTGGTCATCACCCGATTCATGTATGTCTAACCATTATCCGTAGTATGCAAAATCTGAAATGGTGGATGGAGAGAATAAGAAGGTAGACCTTTATGTCCTCGTTTTAGGAAGTGTGTGCGAGGGGTGGGGGGTGGGGGGTCAACGTGGACCACACTCCGGGTATCTATACATATTGAGAGGACCTTATTATCCGAAGGGTCCATCGAGATCACCACTTCTTGGGCGGTCGGTTACGTCCGCTACCCTAGGGGGCCTCCTCCTTTACCGTTGGGTGAGGCCAGAAGAACGGACCCTTTAGGGTACCTGTCTCCTCGTTTCTCAGCCTACCTTGACTTCGCTGAAGTGCACGTGCGTGCACCTTATTATGTCCCAACACGACCAGTAGATCTCCTAAGGTTTACACGACAGGTTATCTCAGTGTTTAGACCCCGTGTGGAGCCGACCGTGAGAACAGGACCCCATATAGATCCGAATACCACCAAAGGGTGGTGACGACGGATTTGAAAGTGCAATGTGCGGGACATTTCACTGAAAAGAACAACCAAACACCCACGTCTGAACAAACACAACAATAGTTCCAGGATTAGTTTTTGTGGAATTTGGAGGGATTGTGTTTTGTTTCAGGAGTTGGTGTTCACCCTCCCTCCCCTCTAAACGAACCCCCCTACCGACCCCCAACGGACTGGACCTCACTTCCTCGAATTCAATTGGGACAAAGAGGACGAGATAATCGAAGCGACTATCGAGTCAACCATTTTTTAGGTAGACGCAACCCCCTCTGGACCCAAGGTAGGGACCCAACCTTTCTAGGGGACCTCTTCCTTTTCCGATGGGTGAGGTCATAAGACCGGATCTCTTAAGGTACCTGACAAAAGTTTCTCAGTCTGTCCTGACTCACTGAAAGTAAAGTGGGGACGAGAGTTGAGACTTTTCAGTAAATCACCATGGACTTTTACGAGAGAGATCTTCGACTGTTGGACGACGATCAAGAGTGTCAGAGTTTTGAGAACGCAACGTGAGATCTGAAAATAATCAATGTCCCGGAAAAATGAATTCTGTAAGTTTGTATATTGACCCTAAAAGTCGTTATACTAATACAAGTACAAATTATTTATCTTATTCGTAGTCCTTCTTAACCCCTGTGTCGCCCCGTATCCACGGGGGAGACGACTCGGACCCCACTCCTCCTTCACGGAGGGGTAAGACCCAGAGTCAGGGGAACACAAGACGGTCCCGTCTGACCGACCTATCAGATGTCACTAGAAGGGTGTTCAGTGTGATACCCCTTCGTACTCACAAACTCAAGACAGAGCAGGGTTGTAAAGTGAAACAAGGGTCACGGTCACTCTCATTCCTGTTAAAGTGCACCGAAGCACCCCCAAAGTCAAATCCGATACTAAACTCTGTGTTTTTATCTCCCTCTCGTAGTACCAGGTCTCTGACCCACTGGCTGTCAATACATATATTTATTATATATACGCACGTCTTTGCCACTTGGTCTCAGATCGACCGTCCGGAACCTAGTTTCCTCAATTTGATACAACACATACAAAATATAATTGATAACATAGGTACCGTACAGTGCACGGACACATCCTCCGTGAGGCATTTACACTTCTGTATGTTTACCGGATGTTCGTGTACTTTTCTACGAGTTGTAGCAATTAGTAATCTCTTTACGATTAGTTTTGGTTTATTCCGTAATGGAGCATGGGTAATCCTACCGACGTCAATTATTTTATCTTTTATTATTCACAACCACTTCTCCGTCTCTTTAGCCTCAAGACCGTACGATAACCACCCTTACACTTTACCATATCGACGACATCCCTTGTCGCACCGTCAAGGAGCTTTTGAATTTTTGTGTTGAGGGGATACTAGGTCGTTAAGGTGAAGACCTATATATATTTTTATTTCCTTTCGTCTCAGATCTTCTTTGTAAACATGTGGGTTCAAGTATCGTAATTGTTGGTCTTCTATCACTTTGTCCTCCCTCCCCCGTCCCGTGTGGGAAATTTTCTTACTGTATCGGTCTCCTGTCCTGTATTCGACTAATCTTGGTTTATCCAGGTTCTAACACCTACTTAGGTGAACTCGGAATCATATGTGAGGAACACTGTGTCGTCGTGTGATTCACCATGTTGATGTCCGTGGTACTAGTAAGGACTCCGGTCGGTAGTTTCCGGTTTTTCACCCACCACCGGAGTAAGGACCTTTTGAGGAGGGGAAGGGGTTTTATCAACTTCATTAGGAGGGTGAGTAATCGCACACTTTAATGGAGTGGGTATTTTTGATTGGTGTGGTGAAAAACTCCGACGAGAGTTTCGATCACCATTTCTTGGACGGACGGTTACGTCCATCTGTATTCTCTGTGTCCAAGTTTGGGACCCAGCCCTTCTAAGGGGACCTCCTCCCGTGTCGGTGGGTGAGGTCCTAAGAACGGACCTATTAGGGGCACCTGTCTTCTCGGACCGCCCGATACCGCAACGTTTCTTATCCTGTACTGACTTCACCAAGTCGTACGTGCGAGCGGAAGACTCTACCGGGTGTGAGAACAGGTACCTCACACAAAGAGAAATTTATTTAGGCGAGGAATGGATAGTGAAACAGAGAGTGACTTAAGAAAGACGGTACTCTGTAGTTCTAGGACTCGAAGTAACCCAGGACTTTGGTCCACATACTAGACTCAACCTCCTGGTACCCAAATCCCGTCCAAGTTCAGGACCGGAGTATCGAGTCAAACATTTCTTAGACGGACGTTACGTCCTCTGGACCCAAGCTAAGGACCCAGCCGTTCTAGGGGATCTCTTCCTTTACCGTTGGGTGAGGTCATAAGAACGGACCTCTTAGGTACCTGTGTTCTCGGACCACCCGTTGTCAGGTACCCTAACGTTCACAGTCTGTGCTGAATCCTGATGTGGTGGTGGCGGTTCAGGACCAGTGCACCCAAACTCAGGGTTTGATCTAAAACCGGTCCAAATACAAAGTCGTGTACCCAAGTTCGGGGTTAGACTCTACGTACCAAACTCATCCTCGTTGGATTCACAGGGAGTGTCAACTACCTATTTGTGTTACACTAGATAGGTATGTTACCTTATAAGTCAAGTCAAGTCAAGTAAAGTCAGCGAGTCAGCACAGCCTGAGAAACGCTGGGGTACTTAGTGTCGTACGGTCCGGAGGGACAGGTAGTGGTTGAGGACCTCAAGTGAGTCTGAGCGTAGGTAACTCAGGCACTACGGTAGGTCGGTAGAGTAGGAGACAGCAGGGGAAGAGGAGGACGGGGGTTAGGAAGGGTCGTAGTCTCAGAAAAGGTTACTCAGTTGAGAAGCGTACTCCACCGGTTTCATGACCTCAAAGTCGAAATCGTAATAAGGAAGGTTTCTTTAGGGTCCCAACTAGAGGAAGTCTTACCTGACCAACCTAGAGGAACGTCAGGTTCCCTGAGAGTTCTCAGAAGAGGTTGTGGTGTCAAGTTTTCGTAGTTAAGAAACCGCGAGTCGAAAGAAGTGTCAGGTTGAGAGTGTAGGTATGTACTGGTGTCCCTTTTGGTATCGGAACTGATCTGCCTGGAATCAGCCGTTTCATTACAGAGACGAAAACTTATATGATAGGTCCAACCAGTATTGAAAAGAAGGTTCCTCATTCGCAGAAAATTAAAGTACCGACGTCAGTGGTAGACGTCACTAAAACCTCGGGGGTTTTTTATTTCAGACTGTGACAAAGATGACAAAGGGGTAGATAAAGGGTACTTCACTACTCTGGCCTACGGTACTAGAAGTAAAAGACTTACCACTCGAAATTCGGTTGAAAAAGTGAGAGGAGAAAGTGAAAGTAGTTCTCCGAAAAATCGAGGAGAAGTGAAAGACAGTATTCCCACCACAGTAGACGTATAGACTCCAATAACTATAAAGAGGGCCGTTAGAACTAAGGTCGAACACAAAGAAGGTCAGGTCGCAAAGAGTACTACATGAGACGTATCTTCAATTTATTCGTCCCACTGTTATATGTCGGAACTGCATGAGGAAAAGGATAAACCTTAGTCAGACAACAAGGTACAGGTCAAGATTGACAACGAAGGACTGGACGTATGTCTAAAGAGTTCTCCGTCCAATCCACCAGACCATAAGGGTAGAGAAAGTCTTAAAAGGTGTCAACTAACACTGGGTGTGTCAGTTTCCGAAACCGTATCAGTTATTTCGTCTTTATCTACAAAAAGACCTTGAGAGAACGAAAAAGGTACTAAGTCGCCTACAACCGTTAAACTAGAGACCAAGGAGACGGAAAAGATTTTGGTCGAACTTGTAGTCCCTCAAGTACCAAGTACATAACGACTTCAGACCGAACCTCTTAAAACTCGTAATGAAATGATCGTACACTCTACTCACGTTAGCACGCCATCAAACTCGTAAGAAACCGTAACGGAAAGAAACCTTAACCTTACTTCTGACTGGAAAAGGTCAGGACACCGGTGACGACTCAAAAGGTTTGAACGACCGTATAACTCACGTCGTGAAAGTGTCGTAGTAGAAAGTCCTATCGGAATTTTTCCTTCCTTTACGATAGTGTGTGGCGTCGTACCTCCTTTGAACCCCTGAAATAAGGTTCGCTTTATTTGGTTAGCGTTTTTCTATTATCCCATAATAAAGTGAATACACTCCACACGTCTCACCACTTTTTAGGGTCTTAGACCTTCCCACTAACGGTCTCCGACTCCCCCTCCCCGACAAATACCCGTATCTCAAAGTCAAAACGTTCTACTTGTTTAAGACTCTTAAACAACGTGGTATACTTACATGAATTGTGATACCTTAAGATGCCAAATTCTACCGATACTGTCATTTAAAATGACATATACATAAAACGTTGTTAATTTTTACTTTTATATCCTTTTATACCTTCTATATCATAGAAGGTATAATACACTTTTACTTTCTTTGTCTCGTTTGTTACACTTTACTTCTATATTTATCCTTTTTATCCACTTTTAACAAGAGTGTAGTTGTTTAACGACCCCTGTGGGGGTTTGATGAACAAACGACGACGACGACGACGATTCAGTGAAGTCAGAACAGACTGAGACACGCTGGGGTATCTACCATCGGGTAGTCCGAGAGGGCAGGGACCCTAAGAGGTCCGTTCTTGTGACCTCACCCAACGGTAAAGGAAGAGGTTACATACTTTCACTTTTCACTTTCCCTTCAGCGAGTCAGTACAGACTGAGAATCGTTGGGGTACCTGACGTCGGATGGTCCGAGGAGGTAGGTACCCTAAAAGGTCCGTTCTCATGACCTCACCCCACGGTAACGGAAGAGGCTTGATGAACAAATGAATGAGGGTTTAATAATCAAGTGATATAGGATATCTGTTCCCGAAATAGGTGGGGTTCTTTTTACTCCCAAACCCGAGACAAACCGACCTTGGGAGTGAAGTCCTACTGACATGGGAAAACACAGGATTGACCTTTTTGAGTACGTCTTTCTCACTGACAACTCTCAGTGGGGGTCTACCTACCTGCAAGGGAGGCAGATGAGACCTTTAACCGATGGTGAACTTTAAACAGCAAACGTTGAAAACGCACAATTGAGTATGGATAAAAGTACATAAGGTTGTGGGTTGGTTTCCTAATCTTAATGAACCTAGTTTTTTGGGGTTCATAGTCGACGACGACGACGACGATTCAGCGAAGTCAGTACCGGCTGAGACACGCTGGGGTATCTGCCGTCGGGTGATCCGAGGAGACAAAGACCTTGAGAGGTCCGTTCTTGTGACCTCACCCAACGGTAAAGGAAGAGGTTACGTACTTTCACTTTTCACTTTCCCTTCAGCGAGTCAACACAGGCTGAGAATCGTTGGGGTACCTAACGTCGGATGATCCGAGGAGGCAGGTACCCTAAAAGGTCCGTTCTCATGACCTCACCCCACGGTACAATTATAGTTTGTGGAACCCCCGAACAATGGCTCGTCCATCGATACTGTTGGGATTTTAATCTTATTGGGCACAACATTTGCGTCGGTAAAGATTCGTGACTTGTGAACCCGTTTCAAAAGTTAGTAAACTACCATGTCCCCTGAATGTATGTCGACCACACGTGTCGAGACACGGGACCTCATCTGTCTCTACGTCTCCCACACAGACGGGGATTCCCGTCTGTCTTTGTGTGACGTTTTATCACTGGCCAATAGTCCCCACCTTCACGGTTACCGACTACCAATATTTATTTTACAGGAGGTAAATCTCCTGGTCACCTCTCCCTCCCAGGAACACGTCTTGGACCGGGGACCCTCCCTGGATTGTTTACGGGAAGACCAAAAAAAGAAAATATTTACATGGTAGTTTTTTTTTGTTTTTTTTTCGGGGTGTGTCTACACGAGGGTTTAATGTGTCTACGTAAGAATGACTGTCAATTTGTAAATTTTTTACAATAAAGGACAAAGACTTATTACACGTCCAGTTTCCTTGTCTCGCCGGTTGAGTTTTCTCGTAGTACTCTACCCGCAAGTGTACCCCCACGGGACCGAGACACGGGGGATAAAAGAGGAGGAACTCCGTCCTTCTGAGTCAGGGTCTGAGTCACAGACGGTCTGTCTACAGGGCGGAAACGAAGACTGGACCCAAAAGTCGTGGTCGAGAACCCGAAGGAACACGGAGAGTTCGGACGTACACACAGGCTCATTGAACCTTCCGGAACCCAGTCTCCAGACCCCTCGACGACTCTTGAGTGTACAAGTCGTCCAAGGGGCCACGACGACGGTCTTGGAGGGCAAGGGACCCAATTGAAGAGGACGACATTTTGAAAACGATTTAATATACAGAACTTCCGAAAGGAAAAACTCATTTTATGTTTATTACAAATTTTTTAAAACAAGGGGAAGAACGGGGGTAGAAAACGGAAACTCAGAAGACCATGTTTCAGGTTTCAAAAGGGGTACTACATCACTTTCTTGTACCCGAAAATAAAATAAAATAAAATAAAAATAACTCAATGAAACGTGGTGTACCGTACACCCTAGAATCCAGGGGGTCGGTCCCTAGCTTTGATACAAGGGACATCATCTTCGCTCCTCAGGATTGGTGACCTGGAGGTCCGTTCAGGGTCTTGTACCCAAAAGTCAGTCTGTCTAAGACTCAATTTTGGACCTTAGACAGAGAATAGTCGAGACACTGAGACCTGTTCGATAAATTGGTGAACCCCGGAACCACAAAGGTAGACACTTTACCCTGATCACTGAAAGCATAGAACCCCCGAACACTCCTGACTCATCCTATTACGTGTTTTGGAAGATCGCGTCGAGGACCGACAACCTTTTGTCGACGATAAATGACTCGAAAATGACACACAATCTGCAAGAAGTCTCCAGAAATGCTCATACTTGAATCGACAAGGAGTGTAGTCGAGTGGAGGTAAATGTCCACCTCTTCGGCACCGTGTCTGTCCATTCACGAGTCCTGGTCACCCGGGTGTCTTGACCTTGAACTCGAGGTATCAGGTCCAGAGCTCGGTGAGAGATTCGGGGACTCGAGGTGACGGGACGTCTCCGTACAGTCGAACGGGGGGGTTGGACCGACTCGGCGTTCCTCCCGGCACTTTCCTCGCCGACTCTACACGTGAGACGATAAGTGCCAGCACCTGGTGCCGGTCCTCACCGAAAGCACGTCTTGAGGACTTTGGGACCAACCAATCGGTCGGTCATACCCAGTCACACACACACACTCTGTCTGTGTGTGTCTCTCTGTCTGTCTGTCTGTACTGACCTCGGACTTCTGCGACGACACTCACACGAGCAGTGTCACCCAGTGGACACGACTCCGGACGAGGGAGAGACCCGGAGGTCGACCTGCGGACCGGTCGAGACCGGGACGAGGCAGGGGTCCTCGTGCAAATACACATTAGTACAGTGGGAGATCACCAACGAAGGGATAATCGGGCGAAAGATCCTTTGTCGGGGGAGAGTCACGTCCACTGGACCCCACTCCTCTGGGAGTCCCTCGGGCCCTCACCCCCTCCCCCCCCCTGCCCCACAGTCTCCGCCCCCCTTCACGATCCTTTTCTCCTCACACCGGGACCCGACGTCCTCTCCACCCCAGACCTCTCCCGTTTGTAATCCGTCTCGTAGACCTCTCCTCTCTCCTCTCTCCGAGGGCACAAAGTTTGCAAAAATTGGTAAACAAAAATTGACTTCATGACAATCTAAACACTATAACACAACCAAAGTTACCATGTCGTACACTACGTCGGTATGTACATATGTGTATACCTACATACCATACACACGATTCAGCGAGTCAACACAGACTGAGACGGTGGGGTACCTGACATCGGGAGGACCGAGGAGACAGGTACCCTAAAGGGTCCGTTCTTATACCCTTACCAACGATAAAGGAGGACGTCCCTGAAAAGGACCGGGTCCCTAATTCGGACGTAGAGAAAAGTCGAGGACGTAACCGTCCACCTAAGAAATGGTGACTCGGTGCACCCTCTGGGTACATACATATATACACATATATATACATATACACATATATATACATGTTCACATATATATACACATGTACACATATATATACATGTGCACACACATATACACATGTGTACATGTACACATGCATATACATGTGTTATATATGTCCAACAAAAAAAAAAGTCTAAGAAAAGGTAATGTTCAATGATGTTCTGTAGTGTATATTAGGGGACACGATATATCGTCCGGGAACAACAAATAGATAACATACGTATCATGACACATAGACAAGTAGAATTTGAGGATAAAATAGGAGGGGGACGGGGAGCATAGGAGACCATTAGTAGTAAAAAAGACACAGACACTCAGACAAAGACGCCGTTGTACCTACCTGGATCTCCAATAGTATAACTCACTTCATTCAGTTTGTCTCCTCCGGTTTATGGTACACTGTAGTGAGGATACACCTTAGAGTTTGGTACTGTACTTACCTCAGTAAACGTCCTTGTCTCACATATAGGTAGAAAGCACTCACGGTAAAGTACAGACGTCCGAACCCACGACGTGGGACCCGAGAGAGAGACCTCCCGACTGCCCCCATCTCTTCCTGATAAAAATTGGGTAAAGTCAAGGGAAAAGGTTCTCTTCGTCCGCACCGGTAGTCTAGGGTCCCGACTCATGTAAGGTTTGAAAGTGGTGGACTCATCTGTCGATCGATCCGACGAAGAGGGGTCGGACCCCGGAACAAGTGAGACGGCCCGTTCCAGTAAAAAAAGTCCTAGGAGTGTCTAAACAGGACAACAACAAGTCAACGAGTCAACATAGGCTGAGAAACGCTGGGGTACCTGACGTCGTGCGGTCCGAAGGGACAGGAAGTGGTAGAGGGGCTCAAACGAGTTTGAGTACAGGTGACTCAGCCACTATGGTAGGTTGGTAGAGTAGGGGACGACATGGGAAGAGGACGGGAGTCAGAAAGGGTCATGGTCCCAGAAAAGGTTACTAAGTCGGGAAGCGTAGTCCACCGGTTTCATGACCTCGAAGTCGAAGTCGTAGTCAGGAAGGTTACTGATAAGTAAACAAACAGTTTAGGACTATTTATAACGTTTGTGTCCCTCCCCTGACTCTGGTCAGAATGAGTCCTGACCAAACATTGAGGAGCTCTAGGATCCTACGACGACAGACGTCGGAATGTCCGGCCTCAGACTTCCAACAAGGGAAAACCTATCCACGACCGCGACTCGGTCCGGAACGACCTTTCAGGAGACACCTACCTGGACCCGTAAATGTAGAAAACGTACTACAGTCTGGGTGTCCTCCTGATCCCCAGCCGAGACTGTGACTCGAGTGTGGGTCTAGAAGAAAAGACGGTTCTCCTATCCCAATTTCGGTCTTAGAGTTTCCCATTTTTTCGTGTTAGATCGGAACAACCACAATTGAGAAGTGTAGGGTACTTCCTATTTTTAGTATAGAAATGTATTAGTACCCCAGACTGTGAAAGAACTATTTGTCAATGAGGTTTCCCCGGTGATTCAGGTTCACGCCCAAGGGACGACACAGACCCAGACTTTCGTCGTGTCTTTGGGGCAGGGTTGAAAGGATTTCAACCTCGTTGAACAGAGTCACGACTCGAGTCACTCCAAGAAACAACAAATGATAACTAAAGATTTGCAGTGCATGACAAATTTCGGTTTTTCTAGTTCATTGACTGGGTTCACCAGGTACGGACGACAACTGATAGGTCTTAAGTCACTAAATCAACAAACCCCCTTGATTCGACAGTCGTAAACCCCTCTTCTCCCCTTGATCTCTGACCTACTACCAAGGAAAACTTCGAAACTCCCGCACCACTCCTGTGTACTCCTGTCGAGACCCAAAATGTTTGCCTCTTTTGTTCCGTCTCTTACTCTTCACTGGAAGAGTCCCAGTGCCCCAGAGAGGACCCTGACGTCTCGGAGACCCTTGGAGAGTGCCTCCGAACGGGAACATACTCTATAAAATACTCTTGAGACACACAAACCTCTGAAGGGACCACCAGGTCACCGATTCTGAGGCGTGAGGGCTACGTCCAAGCTAGGGACCAGTGCCTCGTTTTAAGGTGTACAGTGCAATCTCAAACGTACAACGTACAACGTTTGGACTTACGGTTTACATATCTTAGATCTTTCTTACCGCGTCTACTTGGATAAACGTCCCGTCCTTATCTCTACGTCTGTACCCCTCACCCACACACCTGTGTCGTCCCCTTCCTCTCCCACCCTGTTTAACTCTGTCAACCGTATAGCTGTGACACGGTGCAGCGAGTCAGCACAGGTTGAGACACTGGGGTACCTGACATCGGGTGGTCCGAGGAGACAGTGCTCTAAGAGGTCCGTTCTTATGACCTCACCAAACGGTACGGGAAGAGGTCCCCTAGAAGGACTGGGTCCTTACCTGGGACCCAGAGGACGTAACGTCCTTTTAAAAAATGGTAGACTCGGTGGACCCTTCGGGATATATATACGACGACGACGACGACGCAGCGAAGTCAGCACAGGCTGAGACACGCTGGGGTAGCTGTCTTCGGGTGGTCCGAGGGGCGAGGGTACACATTTTGTCCACGAGCACCCTTCAACGACATGCCGTGTCCCTTGAGTCGAGTCTCGAGACACTAGTGGATCTCCCCACCCTACCTCCCCACCCTCCCCTAAAACATATGATTTTCGACAAAGTGCAACGACCTGTCGTCTTTGATTGTTGTAATATTTCGTTAATAGGATTTTTTTTTTTTTTTAGGACATACGGTGTTGAATTCTAGACGACGTTCATTCTGGGTCGTGTCGGTTTACGTATTTTTTTTTTTGTTTTTTTTTGACGGAGACCTTCCTATCAGTCCGCACCCGTCTTCAGGGGTTTTCACCCGAGTAAAGGGGGTGATTCACTCCTCCTACCATTCACTATGTGACGTCGTCCCCTCCTTTTTGTCGATGAGGTTTGTCACCACACTCGTTGACAATTTACACGACTCCCAACCCCACCCTCCTTATTTGTTTATTTATTACTTGTATAACAATTCATACAATTTTCTTTTTCGTGACCCGAAGAGACCGCCGAATCACCATTCCTTAGGAGGACGGTCACGTCGTCTGTGTCCAAGTTAGGGACCAGGTCCTTCTAGGGTGTGCGGTGCCTCGTTGATTTGGACACGTGGTAGTGATGACTTCGGGCGCACCGGATCTCGGGCACGAGGTGTCGTTCTCTTCGGTGACGTTACTCTTCGGCCGTGAGACATTGATCTCTCCTCGGGGGCGAGTGTCCTGATCTCTTTTCAAACACGCCGTTGATTGCAGTCGTGTCAGTCTTTATTTATTGTTCATTTTAAAAAATCTTTTACACGAGACCCCTTTACCTTTAGGGGCGGAAACCCCAGAAGAAAAGCGAACCAAGAGGTAAGAGAACTAAATTTTATATTTACGATTTGTAAACCGTATGAAACTTTTTATTATATTTTGATTCTTTGGCAAGATCGCCTGTCTCTTCTTCACCCGCTCGACGTGACACTGGGGTCGGCGTCGGACAGAATACGAAGTACCATCTTTACCACGTGGGCGAAGAACCCGATTCCGAACTGGTAGTTGCACAGGTTATATTTGTGTCGTAAATGATTCTTCTCCACAGGATGTGGTTACCTTTCGACACTCTTGGTACACTTAATTATACGATTATAAAAACACAATATATCATATTTTATCCTTCACGGTTCTAAACTCGTAAAGAAGTAGGAATACCCTAAAGAAACCTTCCTTACTACGATTTCGACTTCGAGGTCATGAAACCGGTGGAGTACACTTCTCAACTGAGTAACCTTTTCTGAGACTACGACCCTCCCTAATCCCCGTCCTCCTCTGCCCCTGTAGTCTCCTACTCTACCGACCTACCGTAGTGCCTGAGCTTCCTGTACTCAGACTCACTTGAGGCCCTCAACCACTAACTGTCCCTCCGGACCGCACGACGCTAAGTATCCCAGCGTTTCTCAGCCTGTGTTAACTCGCTGACTTGACTTGACTTGACTTCGTTGTATTCCTTAGAGTACTAAATTTTCCCCTCCCTGTTTAATCCGTATGTCCTAATTGTCTATGTTTGACGATACATATTTTATCTACTCGCTGTTCCTATGTCGTCTCCCTTAATATGAGTAATGGGACATTATTGTATATTATTTCATATTAGTCGTTTTTATTAGCTATACGACATGTAGATTGTGTTATAACATTTAGTCGACATGAAATTAAACTTCCCCTTTTTACTTTCTTAGGTACCAAACCAAATCTAGTAGAATCCCTGAAGGGACTACCAGGTCACCAATTTTTAGACGGAAGGTTACGTCCCCCACGTCCAAACTAGGGACAGTCCCCCATTTTTCTAGGGTGTACGGGTTTGTGGTTCTGTGTATTTCGTCTTTGTTATAACATTGTTTAAGTCATTTCTGAAAATTTCACCAGGTGAGAACGGACCTTTTAGGGTACCTGACTCCTCGGACATCCGAAGTCAAGGACCCCAGCGATCCTCAGCCTGTGTTGACTCGCTGAAGTGAAAGTGAAAGTACGTAAAAGTGAAAGTGCAAGTACGTAACCTCTTCCTTTACCGTGGGGTGAGGTCACAAGAACGGACCTCTTAGGGTCCCTGCCCCCTCGGACTACCCGACGGCAGATACCCCAACGTGTCTCAGTCTGTGCTGACTTCGCTGAATCGTCGTCGTCGTCGTGTAGTTTTTTATTTATCTTTTTACAGAGTTTTAAACTAGTAGAATTTAACAGGAACCTTTCTCTGTGTCTACACATCTCGCCTGAAAACCTGAGACTCCCTCTCCCTCTCCCTCTCCCACCCTACTAAACCCTCTTACCGTAACTTTGTACATATGATAGTACATTCTTTGCTTAGCGGTCAGATACAAGCTATGTCCTATGTCCTACGAACCCCGACCACGTGCCCCTACTAGGTCTCTCTAGTATACCCCACCCTCCACCCTCCCCCCAAGTACAAACCCTTGAGTACATGTGGGCACCACCTAAGTACAGTTACATACCGTTTTGGTTATGTCATAACATTTCATTTTATTTCATTTTTTTTTTTTTTTTAACAGGAACCTCTCTCGGCCAACAAGGTAAGACTACGTACCTAACACAAGGTTTGACTCCCACCCCCCAACGAAACAAAGGAAAAAACCGGTACCACATACCGAGCCCGAACACTCTTGAATCAAGGGACTGGTCCCTAGTTTGGACCCAGGGACCGTGACTTTCGCAACTCAGAATTGGTGACCTAGTGGTCCCTTCAGAGACAATTTTTTTTTTTTATATATATACATATATAAAATAAGGTAAGTAAATTTAAGATTCTGTTTCGATCTTTTCCCTGTGAACTTCTGGACTTTTGCAATAAACGGTAAAGACAAGATGGTACTTTTCGTTACTCACTGTTTTTTATTTTTTCGATCTCCCTAATGTAGACACCACAAGATGTACTCTTTCATGGGTCAAGGTGCACTTTCAACTCAACGAAGTGCGGGGAAAACATCCAACCTCGGACTCACAAAAGCACCTGTAGAGAATCTGTAATCCCTAGGACGTTTTAATTTGTTCGTCTGATAAGGTAGGACCCCCTCCCAACGGATCACGGACAATCTCATAAAGATCTAGGACGAACTCACCTGGAGGGTGTGGAGGTGGAGTGGGGGGTTTTCTCATTTGATAGAGATTTGTAGTTTTATTTGAACTGTTGTCGATATTTCATTGAGATCTCTCCGCATACTCTCTAAGAAAGGGGGTGCAAAGACGTCGTATGGTCAAACCAAACGAAGTACCAATCTACTTGGACCTAGACCACCACCAAAGTACCCACATGTGTTTACAGTTTTAAGTAGCTCGAGATATAAATAAACACGTAAAATAAGACACATATAAACAAAGAAAAAAAAAAAAAATTCAACGAACAAATTCAGTTTCCCCCGAATTGTCCAGTGTCCTCCAAATGAAAATACGAATGTTTAGTAGTGTTCAAGACAAACGAGTCGCCTGGTTTGTCGATCTCTAAGCGACCGTCGCCAACGGACCTTAACTTTTCCCGACCCTTGCCCCGGGATTAGGAACATGGTGGGAGACACTGGTGGTACGGGAGGGCCCTGTAAAGGTCGGACCGATGTGAGCGACTTGGTCCCGCTCCTCAAACAGAAAGAGTAAGTGAAGGACGTCGGGGACCATGTCACATACGTCAACCGTGGGTTATTTATAAGAAAGTAGTTGGGAGTCATAAGTGACCTTCCTGACTACGACTTCGAGATGATGAAACCGGTGGACTACACTTCTCGGCTGAGTAATCTTTTCTGGGACTACGACTCCTCCCCGACTATTTCCTACTCTACCAACCTACCGTAGTGGCTGAGCTACCTGTACTCAAACTCGTTCGAGACCCTCTACCACTTCCTGTCCCTTCGGACCACACGACGTCAGGTACCTGAACGTCTGACGTTTCTCAGTCTGTACTAACTCGGTGACTTGTTGTTGTTGTTTATAAAACAACAAAATAGACTAAGAAAATAGACTAAAAAAAAAAAATTAATTATACACAGAACCCATCCCTCATCTCTCCCTCTTCCTTCGACAGAAAATTTCGGATCCCGTCTCTGACACAGTACCCCTCGTAGGGTCCTGACCCACTCTTACGTCTGGAAAGACCTAGACGGAGACAGAAAGTCCTACAAAAGACTTACAACCTGTTTATGTCGACAAAGTGGTAAGGACATGGAATAAGGGACGACAAGGGGCACCTCGGGTCATCCAGGGTAATATGAAGACCCGAGACGACCCTCCAAAAGGTGACTGAGAAACCAACAACTATGACCGAAAAGTCCAACCCACAGACCGAAAAAGAGAGCTACGTCTGTGGAAAGTCATGACTCTAAAAGGATCCCCAGACTGGGAAACTTCGACCTTTAACAGTAGTCCTACGAAAAAGTGCAAGGACACCCACTTTTCGAGTCCGGAAAGACGTCCAACTCTCCAACGTCGACGAGGACACGATGGGCCACCTGGTCCCTCGGATCGACAGAACGGACGAGGACGGGGGGTCTGTCACCGTAGACGTTCCCACTGCGGGAAGTGTCTTCTAGTTCTTGTAAGGACGGTCCCTAAGGGACCACCGAGTCACCATTTCTAAGACGGACGATTACGTCCCTTGTGACCAAGCTAGGGACCAGGTCCTTCTAGGGTGTGCGGTACCCTGTCGATTCGGGTGCACGGTGTTGACGCCTTCGGGCACGAAGATCTCGGGCGCGAGACGTTGCTCTCTTCGGCGGCGTTACTCTTCGGACGCGTAGCGTTGATCCCATTGGGGACGAGGGGTGTGGATCTCTTTCGGGTGAGCGTCGTCACTTCTGGGTCGTGTCGCTTTTTCTATATTAATTTTTTTTTTTTTTTTTTTTGCGAGGACGGAACAAAAACGAGGACGTTTACACAGGAACTAAACTTGAACGTCCGTGACCGAAGACCCGCAAAAAACGTCTCCCAGGAGGAATCTTAAGGGGAGAGACAATCAAAAGATTTAGATAAACAAAATAACTTTATGTTGACTGTATATTTAATCCCTCCCTGGAACAATACTTGCACGTAGAGAAACCACGCCTCTGGCACGATCACACCTTCCTTACGTCTCTTCTGTGTGGAGAGAAAACGAAGAAGGTCCTTAATCATCCATCAGCACAACAACGCCGCCCGGAGTCCGTGAATGTAGTCAAAAGATCTTAAAGGCTGACGAGAACTTTGGGTGTCACGACAAAATAAAACGACTACCTTGGGTCTACCGTCCTCTCTCAACAAAAGAAAAGACGCTGGACTAGACGACACAGTGGGTCTGTGTCCGATACCAGTGTCTCGTACCAGACGAAGCCTTTCGACGCCTCAGTTTTCTACGGAGGGCTAAGTAGTGAAGGCGGGGCACCCTGAAGTCGCACACAGGTCAATGTCAGTGTCCGGAAGGAGCCGTTTTTGCGCAAAGACGCGATGTCAATCGGTCCGTCTCGACCACAGCGGGACCGGTCACCCCAAACCCCTGGGTAGACGAAGTGTACAGTAATCGCTGTAACAAACGAGTCCCAAGGAGACGACTTACAAATAAGTACCTCTTTATCTCTGTTCGAGGTTGTCGGGTCTACCGAAAGGTCTAGGACCCACCTGGGACATCGGGCAAAAAAGTAACCTACGCCGACAGTGTCTTTCTCTTATTTATACCTGTAGAGGAGGTGCGGGGTTCACCACGAAGGCAACCTAAGTTGTGTATTACGTTCAGCCGATACGAGACCCTCCACGTCTCGACTTGGTGTCGTCCCTCAGGATGTCGAAACAGTGGCGGCGACCACTGTCAGAACCCGGCCTAGGAGCCCGGCCGAAACCAACCGACGAGGATGGGACCAGGACGATGTTCCCAGGAGTAGAATTTTGAAACTGGTCACTAGCTTGGCCCAGGGGACGTCACCTTCGCGGCTCGGGATTGGTGACCTTGGGGTCCCTTTACGACTCAGTAAAATCGAGAGTCACCAGTACTCATCGGCCACCGGATGGTATAGCCCGTCCCGTCACCCCGACAGAAGGGTCGCTCTCACTGGGGAGTGAGTAGACAACAGACGGGGAGGCACCACGAGCCACCCGGGTGTCAGTAACAGACAGTGTCCTACCTGTGACCTACGAATCGCCCCCGACGTCTTAAGCTCCTCGGACGCCCGCAGACACACAGGGGACGTAAGAGACACCTGGGGTTACTCCGTTGGGACCGGTGGACCGGTGGGTCGAGCCGGAAACAAGAACGTCGGAAGTGACCCTCGGAATCATTCTCCCGACCCTCGGACACTTCCCCGGACCGTCTCAGTGCTCTCTCTTCTTAGAGCCACCACTTGGTTCTCGGGGGAGTTGGACGGACCCCGGAACCCCTAGAAAGAAAAGGGTCTTCGTCGGTGTGCTCAGTAAATTAGGGTTTTCGGTCTTGGACACTCTGGGGGTCTGGACTGGGCTTCCGCGGACACACTGAGACCAAACCCCCTTCTTTTACACCCACAGTTCGACCGCTCCCTTCGGCTCTTGATCCCCGAAGACGGACCCTACTCGCGAAGGACGGAGGTCACAGTAATCTTCCTACGAGCCGTGAAGAAGGGAGACTCCTGGACGGAGAAGACGTCGTGTCGGGCTCCCAGTCAGGTCTGGTCCTCTGGTCGACGTCTGCCGTTGCCCGTAGTAGATCTCAAGCACCGTCGGTTCCCCGTACAGCCACACCCGCCAGTCCGAATCCTGGCAGCCGGCGGGGTAGGAGAGGCGAGACGGGACCTTCGGACAGGCCGACCAGGACTGAGTCGGTATCGGGGTCCCGGACCGACCCCCTCCACCTGCGGACAGGGTGGGGGGACAAGGGCGGGACACCTAGGTTCGACGACGAGGGTGCCAAGAGAATTGACGTCATCCGTAGAGCACACAAATATTTGTGCTTCCTTTATGGATAGAATAAAAAGGTTTACCTTTGGCGGGTAAAAAATTCGTCCTCAACCGCTGAAGTCATTCTAAAATTCACTTGTTCTTCTAGTCTCATTCTACTCCGTTATTGAATAGGTTTGAGAGACAAAGACCCTTCTTTATTGTCTCAACAAATCCTTCTTCTTGGCCATATACATTGATGAAAGTCTTTTGGGGTACACACGTTTAGGTCTTAGTATTTATCAAGTCTTTCTGATAAGTGTACTATTTTACTGATAATATTCATCATATATTTTTATATTATAAATTATGTGTAACATCCGAAGGTCCACCGAGCCACTATTTCTGAGGTGGACGTTTCGTCCTCCACACCCAAACTAGGGACTCAGTCCTTCTAGGGGACCTTTTCCTGTACCGTTGGGTAAGGTCATAGAAACGGACCCTTTAGGGTGTCTACTTCCTCGGACCATCCGATGTCGGATACCCCAACGTTTTTAGTCTGTGCTGAATCACTGATTTGGTGGTGGTGGCGTGTATAATTCTAAGGAAATTTATTGTCTCAGTGTTTTTTATTTATTGTCTCAGTGTACGAATTTTCGAAAATCCTTTGACCGTTCGTTTTACTTAAGTACTTCGTCGGTCCTCTCGCCGTTATCTCTTGCCACCCCTCAAACCTTTTAGTCCCACAGGGGAGAGGGTAGGTGCTTCGTAAGTATAAAGTCTTGGAATATAATCAGATTCACTGAACTAACAGACTACCAACCACTAAGGACTAAAAAAAAAAAATTAAAAAACCGGTGTACCTCATCGGACACCCTAGAATCAAGAGGGTGACGTTACTTTTGGGATCGAGGAATTTTACTAGTAAGACAAAGAACATGTAGTTGATATGAAGTTGCTTTTTTACTTTCTTTTTAAGAAAAATAAGATAAAATTAAAGAGGTCGGAATTCATCGGACTGAACAAGAGTTAGACGTATAGTAAGATAAACTCCCGTTCAGACCGAAAAAAAGGAAGGTTGGGTGTCCGACACACACACACACACACACACTAACACACACACACAAATATAATCAATGAAACATTAGTCGTAAAAAAAAAAAACCCAGTGTGATCCAGAAGTGACAACGAGTACCCGAAAGACACCAACACCGTTCACCCCGGATGAGAACCAACGCTACGAGTTCGAAGAACGGTACTACCGAAGAGAACAACACCTCGTGGCCGACATCCACACGTCTGAGTCTTCAACGCCGAGAATCCGAATCAACGAACTCTGTACACCTTAGAAGGGTCGGATCCCTAGTTTGGGTACAGGGGACGACACCGTCCGTCTAAGGATAGGTGACATGATGATTCTTTCAGGTGCTAGACGTCCAAAAATTAGTTGTAAACGAAACCCCGGTGAAGGATTCAGTCCCACAACAGGACCCTGTCGAAACCATCCTCCTGTCACCACTTGTGGGTCCTCCGTCTCGTCTCTTTTACAAACGAGGTCTCAACCATGTACACAAATGGACACAAACCCCCTCTTCCCTTTCCGGAGTAACGGTTCGGTCCCAGAGGGTAAGTCACCGACACTCTGGTCCAATGGACCGGGGAGGTACGGAGTCAAGAGACGAGTTTCACTCTTATTTTTACCGGATATGGTATCTTAAAATCACTACCAATTTACTCTTTTTACCCACGTTATAGACCGAGTCACGTACATCTGTCATGAATTATTTACGAGTGATCGTAATCCATAATAGTGGACAGTAGTCAGTCCTCGACAAATAACAGTCCATGTGCAAGTCACCCGTCCTACCCCCTGGGTCCCCTACTCCGTCCCACCCCGTACGAACATGGAAGTCCCTTGCAACGTGGACGGTCTCTTCATCCTTGTGTGTGCCAGGGGTCCGTCACGTACACCCGACCCGTCCCGTCCTACCTGTGACGGGAGATCCGCGATTCCAGTCACCTTTCTCGGAGGACCGTGACCTAATTAGTTTCCGGCGAAATCCCCCCTACACTTGGAACTGACACCTGAAGTCTCACCAAACTCCGAGTTAACGACCTCTCCTTCTACGAGTCTTACTCTAGGAAGGACTCCCCTCGTCCCGAACAGACTCTCGTCCTCCCCCTGACCCTCTCTCTGGGACACTACCCTTGAAGTCCGTTTCTCGCCTCCATCTTCCTCCGGTCCACCTTTTCAAAGCCCCCCGAGTTGCCGACCCTTGAAAGCTTTCAAAAGTTTACTTCTCCTCCCCACCCGACCGTCCCTCCCGTACCACTCCGACGTCCTCTCGACCACAGACCCGGAGCCCCGAACGTCCCGGCTCTCGTGAAGGTCTTTCACCCTGCCTCCACTTCCTCTGACGTGAGGTCCTCCCCAACAGTCCTCAGGACTCCAGGTACTTCTCGGGAGAGACGCCACCGTCTATGTCTACCTCACCGACCCCCTGCCTTCCGTGTCCGGACTCCGAGACCCTGGGAGGAGGGGAGGGGGCCAGTGGGGAGGAGGTCGGAGTCTTTAGGTCCCTGGTTCCCGTCGTGAACCTGTCGCCGGTCCTCCAGTGTCCCCCTACGCGAGGGGAGGGTTTACGACTCCGATAGACGGACGACCCGGTCCTGGCGACTGTTTTGACGGTACCCGGAAACTTACTGTGCCGAGGAACGACCGAGTGTGTCACTGGTCACCGCTGGGAGTCTTTCCGAAAGAAAGACCCATCCAAAGGTCCAAACCCCGCCCCCCCCCACCGCGGGCAGACTCCGGGTCCCGTCCATACCCTCCACTGTTGTGAAGGATCCCCGTGGACTCGACGAGGTCAGGAGTCCGAGACGTCCGTCGGGTCACCCCCAAGGCTCCCGTCGTCACTGACACCGTCCGCGAACAGGATACCCAACCCCAGGGGTCCGCAGTGACGAGACACACACCTGTCGTGGCTCAACGGGGAAGATCCTGTCCCGACAACCTAGTCGAGGTGGGTGGGTTCAGGGAGAGACCCAGAGGATTGACGTGCCCCACCTGCGCCGGAGAATCCCTTACTTTTGGCCACCGACCGTTTCAGGGTTAAGTTAATACGTGGGGAAACCGACGCTGTTTCCAGAGTCATTCCTAGTGTCTCCCCTCACTAGTGTCTGCACGTGTCTCCCCGGACGCCCGCGGTCCCGACGTGGGGGTAGTCAGATGAACCCCCAGACCCCCTCCGAAGGGGGCTCCCGGGATGAGTCCTACTTGACTGTGGGAGTGAGACCCAGAAACAGGGGTGAGTCGGGAAGGAGTTCCAAGTGACCTGGACTACATCGTACAGGAACGGACAAGACCGACACAGAGACCGTGAGTCCCCACATTGTCCATGTATCGTCCGGGGGTCCCGTGTAGATCACCTACTGACACGACTCCCTTACTTTGTGGCTCAGTCCTCCCGTCTCGTCGATAGACTGGACCGATCGAGAGACCCGCCCCACCACCCCCACCGTAGGACGGGACCTGGGGTGGACGAATTGGGACGAGACAGACGAGTAGTCCGGTTTGGAACCCGGAGTCTCGGAAGATAAGGTCGGCCTGTCCCGTTCTGAGACGAAGGTAAGACGGGTACGGTTCTTCCGGTCAGTAGTTGTGGGCGGAAAGGACGGGGAGGTGGGACCTTTCCGTCCCCTCTACTGGGGACCCCCACCACAGTGGAGACAGGACTCCTTTCTTACACAGGACTCTCTACGACACACACAAAACCCTCGCCTTCACAAGTTAAAGTCCACGGCGGATAGACCTTCCATGTCGTTCTACGATCGTGTGCACCATCCCAGAAAAAAGGGGGTTAAAAATTATAGATATATATATAAATTTGAAAAAGAACCTCCTATTAACGACCAAAGACGATATGTAGTGACACTCAGTCGGTGCCCATTTGTATATAGGGGGGGGAGAGAGAGAGAGAGAGAGAGAGAGAGAGAGAGAGAGAGAGAGAGAGAGAGAGAGCTTGGACGGAGGGTAGGGAGGTCCAACAGTGTCTCGTGGTCTTCGTATCTGCATTGACATTGACATGCATTTTATTTTGTATGTGTATACATAAAATTACTCGGCTCTCAAACGACCTCTCGTGTCCCACCGGCTTGTCGACGAGTCACCACTAAGGACGGGGCCCACTAAAAATAGTCGGCTCTAATCGTCGAGGTCCCTTCAAACCGGAATTGCGGACAACAGTCTCAACGGGACCGAGGACAGGCGTCTCTGTCCCGGGGTCTCACCGGAGCCGACTTGGACCCCGGACGTCTCGGGATCCCGAAAGTGTCCCCGGATTACCACCCCCACCCCGCGCCTGTCCGAACTCTCTCTCCCTGGACCCTTACTCTTCACAGTGGACGACCCTCTCTCTTGAGCCGAGAGTCCACACCCCTGTCCGGACGACGTCTCACCCGCACCTCCCTCTCCTGGGGTCCCTCCCCGCGGGTCGGGAGGTCAGGGGATCTTCCCGACCACCACCCCAGGTCCCACAAACCTGTTCCTTTGAGAAACTTTGAAGGGAGGGCAGGGCGAGGCCGGGACCAGGGGAGGGGAGGTATTTCGGTAATCGAAGACCACGACCGGGATAGAGACGAGGTAGAGACCAGGGTCCGCCCGTAAGTGTCTGGAGGACGGGACCCCCTGCCCTCCTAAATACCCCCCCCTCCCAGCCCCTCCCGCTCTCAAGACAATCCTTTCGACCTACACCCCCTCGACAATCACCGACTGGTCCGGCCTAGTAAAGGCTCGGTCGAGACGTACTGTTTCTCCGTCCCTGCTCAGGACCGAAACTAGACGGGGGGTGGGGTGCGGCGGCGGTGGACGGACAACCACAGGGGCGGGGTCGACCCTGGAGGGCTTCTTTTCGGGCCTCCCCCACCCCTGTCGACACCGGGTCGTGGGGGCCCGGGACGAGCCGGTGGAAGGAGAGGGCCACCGGGGTCTTGTCTTTATGCAGGACCCGACTACTGGGTCTTCGGGACGGCGGGGGAGGGCCTCTCGGTCCTTCGGGACGCGACTCGCCACTCTACACACACACTTCCTCCCCGAGGCTCACATCCTCGGTCTCAAAGTACTTCGAACCCCACGACTCCCCGGAACTCCACACCCAGCACGGAACCTACCCGCGAATCCCTCCTCGCCCCCTCCCCACGTAAAGGTCTCAAGGAGGTCGTAGGTACGACCCCCCGACGACCCCGGGGACCTTTCGTATCTCCTTCGTGCCGGTGACCTCCCCCCTATGGTGGCGTGTCGGGTCCCCGCCGAGAATGTAGAGGGCCTCCTCACCCGAACTCTTTGACTTCACAGGAACGGAGCGCCCGACCCTACACCTTTTGCCAAAGTTCCCTCTTCCGCGTCTGACTTTCCCTTCCGAGGGTCCTGGGCATCCCTGCCTGAGCGGTCCACGAAAGTCGGGGTAGTTGTAAACGTAGGGACCCAACTCCCCGTCTCCCCTACCGGGGCAGAGCCCCTCCCGTCCACGCGTGCGTCGTAGGGCTCGCAGAGACCGGACTATACCTTTACAGAGCAAAAGGAGAGAAAGGACCAGAGAACCGAGGGTCAACGGAATCCCTCACCAGGACTCGTCCCGAGGAGTGGAGGAGGGCGGAGCCGGTCCCCGCTGGGAGCCCACTCTTCCGGTCTCACCCTCTCTCAGACCCCCCTCCGTCCGGAAGGTCCCGTCGCCCCAGAGGACCAGGTAGGGTGTGACTAAGAGGGAAGGTAGACAAGGGAGGTCCCTCGGGGCAGAGTCTTCGGTAGCTAGGGGCCCCAGCAGGGGCCGGGACCCCCCCCGCCCCGCGTCCGCCTGGTACGGGTCGGACGGCCGGGACGAGCGGAACGACAAGTAGACGACCCGGGGCGAGGTTCGGCGTCGGTCGAGGACCACCACTCACGCCCCGGCCTCGGGAAGGGTCGGACAGAGGAGACCCGCTACCTCCCCCCTCTTCCCCGGTAAGGAAATATCTTGGGGTCCTGTGGCCTGTCGAGAAGGAGAGAGAGAGGTCGGGGTCTCAATTGTACTGCCGAGGGTCTCCTACTTCCTAATCAAGTAGACCGAAGAGACCAGGACCGACGTTAGGGAAGAGGGACCGGGGGGGGGTGGGGGTGACAGTGGTAGAGGTACCGAACAATCTTTATCGAGAAAAGAGCAATATCCTAGTTATTCTTATAGCTAAAAAAAAAGAAGACGACCACTCCCGTTCCTCTGATCCCAAGGGCCAAATATTCAGACTTTTGGACGTACTCCCTAACTGCCCTG
Source organism: Capra ibex (assembly GCA_006410555.1). Lineage (NCBI taxonomy): Eukaryota > Metazoa > Chordata > Mammalia > Artiodactyla > Bovidae > Capra > Capra ibex. The sequence continues at coordinate 88,389,410 of SJYO01018757.1, forward strand.
GTGCACACCGAAGGAAAACACAAAAGTTCTACTGACAGTAACGATCCACGTTTCCCTTTGCAGTCCGTGGGGGTGGGGGTGGGGGGTAGGGGGTGGGGACAAACCAGACCCGAGACGAGAGTAGGACGAGTCGACCGTCTAAGTGTCGAGTCGTAAAATAAGATACTCGGTCCCCTCTCGGGATCTCCCACCCGAGTCCCCGACACCCCCACTCGTCCTTCACTCTTGAAACTCTCATAGACCGGGACATACATTTAGTGTAAGCTGAAATTCCGGATTCCCCTTAAGAGAAACTTCCGGAACCAATGAAAGGTGTGTGCACCGTGAGAACCCGGTGTCACCGGAGCTGTGAGGACGTGTCTTGGGACGCAGGTGGGACGTATGAGTGGGGTCATAGGATTTCCAACGAGGGTAGCGACTCGCGGGGAGGGGGAGACCAGTGAACCTAGATTTACGAGTTCCGCCAGAGTCTGTAAGGCGTAGAGCACACAGCGGATGTAGACACGGAGACAAAGGGAAACTTCCGTCCTTGAGACAAACATGATTGAGAGGAAGGGTTCGGGAACCGAGTCCCGGGTAGGAGGTCCTCCCCCACCTCGAGACCCGGACGACGGCGGGACCGGGAACGCGAGTGGAGCCGGGAGGCCGACGTCCAGGAACCGCTACTCGGGCCACGTCTCTGGGCTCTACAAGTAGTAGCCCCGGGTCGGACACACGTCGGTCGAGGGCCCCGACAGGCGGCCGGTCTCCTTCGAGACGGTTGAGATGGTCCTCGTGTACCGGATGTAGCCCCTCCCGCGGTCCTGCCCGTAGTCCCTCACGGTCGTAGTCAAGGCCGTCGCGGCAACCTTGACGTCGTGGCACCTGCTGCGGAGGCAGAAACCCTCTCAGGACGTCTAGCCACTCACCCCCACCCGACCCTGGGCGACCGTTCCTCCCCCAGAGGTCACCGCCCACCAGTCGACCGGGACTCAGAGGGTGGGTCGCCCGCTCCGGAGCTCGACCCCAGTCCCAGGCGTAACTCACACTCGTGCAACTCTTCGAGTGGGTGGTGGTCACGGGTCAAAGTCGAGGTCCCGGAGGAGGGCTCGACGCCCGTCTCTTGTGTTCTAACGTCGGGACTCACAGATGTCTCAAAGCAGAGAAGGAAAACCTGAGTCTCTCTGAAACCCAGTCTAACCGTCACCGACAGTAATTGGGTTTGGTCTAGGTCAGGGGCGGAAAAGTAAACTTTCTCTTACACACACTTTCACCCCCTACCCGTCTGACTTACTCCTTCTACTCGCGGGTGGGCGGTGAGGGACTTCGGGAGGCGGAGGGGGGTGGGGGTGGACCTAAGGGTGTAGGGGGAGAGGTCGAGGACCGGGTTCTAAGAACCCGACGGGATAACGAATCTACCTCCACACTAGAGCCCAGATTAACAAAGTCCAGGAAAACTTTACGTCAGGAGGGGAGGGACCGTTCTTTAACTCTTTAGGCCGGGGATAAGATGACCGAGAATAGGGGTCCCGGTATTTTCTTTCCACAATCTCGGAGTCCAGCGTCGAGTGTAAGAGGGTCTTGTCGAAGGGGGATTTCCGCTGGAAGCCCTCAGGGGGATCCGACGCAAAGACCGTCCGTCACTCGTCCCGTCGAGTCCGAAGAGACGCGAAGACAACACCTCGGGGACGTGGACCGGGTGCGCCTCTTTCACTCCAGCCCCGTCGTGTGAACCTTGGAACGAAGAGAGGAAACTTATAGTCGAACTTCAGACACTTTCCTCACGAGTACTCAAGGACATTGGGAGGAGGACCCGTTGAAAGGGTTTTCTTACCTGGACCCTCAGTCCACCCGAAGTAAGTATCAAATAGGAACAAGTCAGTGAGGCAGCACAGGTTGAGAAAAGCTGGGGTAGCTAACGTCGTGCGGTCCGAAGAGACAGGAAGTGATAGAGGACCTCAAACGAGTCTGAGTACAGGTAACTCGGTCTCTACGGTAGTCGTAGAATACTTTACGTAGTCAGAAAGACGTAGTCAGGAAGGTTACTTATAAGTCCCGACTCAAGGTAATCCTAACTCACCAAACTAGAGGAATGTCAGGTTCCGTGAGAAATAGTCAAGAAGAGTTTATCAGTAAAGAAGGACCACCCATAGACCCAGTCGGCAAGAGGGACGGGTCACATAGAGTCCACTTCTTTGATCTTACCGGGTCCATACAACGTCCGGTTTTAGAACCGAAAGAGACGGGTGGTTTCGACATATTTTTTATGCCTCTGTCTTAAACCTCCTTTATTCTTCCACTGAAATTAAGAGTCGGCCGTCTCTCCCCTTGTGGCATCCGAGTATGGAGTTCTTAATACGGGGGGGGTAGTTAAAAAGAAGGAGCACTTTCCATATCTCTCCGTGGGGTATTAGTGACGGTCCCTCGATCACAAAGAAACCCTGGCTCACTTACGGACTGTAACCGGTCTAAGACAAGTCAAGTACATCAAAACAGTGCACTTCTGGTTTTTTCACTCCGAAACGAAATCCCCTCTTCCCCACAGTCCTGGTATTAGAGACACCTCACACGGTCAAACACACCCCTCCCGAAGGGTCCACCATGATCACTATTTCTTGGACGGACGGTCACGGTCTCTCCATTCTCTGTATTCAAACTAGGGACCCAGCCCTTCTATGGACCTCTTCCCTTACCGATGGGTGAGGTCATAAGAACGAACCTCTTTGGGTGACTGTCTCCTCGGACCGTCCGATGTCAGGTCCCCCAGCGTTTCTCGACCTGTGTGTGTGCGAAAGTGGTCACTTTCGCCTGTGGTCAGAGACCGGGACAAGACAGTGTCTGCCTTGTGACGACAACAGGAACAACAGTGACAGGGGAAGACGTGGAAGGGACGTCCGAATACGACGGACCCTTCCACCCGCCTCCGACCCAAGATTGACCAGGAGAGGGCCACAGACCGCAACTTGGAGGGGAATCTCGATGATGTTCGTAGGTGGTGGTCTCCCGTCGTCTCGCGGGGTCTCCCGTGGTCCGGGAAGTGGACCTCCGTGGATGGGCCTCCGACCCGTCGACACCCTGTCTCCCGCACTACAGCAGGGCGACAGAGGGACAACCGCCTCTACGTGGTAGAGAGTCCTCGAGGTACCGACGACCAAATAGTCGTAAATAGGGGACTTAACAAAGTGTGTACCCGAAGGAACTACAGAGTCTACCACTTCTTAGACGGACGCGACGTCCTGTTGGTCCTCTTAGGGCACCTGTCTCTTCGGACCACCCGATGCCAGGTGTTCCCAGCTTTTTTCACTCTGTGTGGACTCGTTGATTCGTGTGTGTATCTCTACAGGGGTGTAACGAGTAGGTGAGGCTTCAGGGGTCAAGGGACGAACGACTCTCGTCGTACTCCAGACAAGGCTCTGAGTGGACTCTGAGGGTACGACGGGGTCATCCCGCCCCAACGGACGTGAGGTCCGGGTCACTACGAGGCTTTGTTTCCTCCGTCTTACTGGCCCTCTCTACGGTTCGCCTAAGTGGCCACCCACTCAGTGGTCGATGTACCACCCGACCCTGGGAGTCTCGGGACAACAGACGTCATTTGTGAGTCGACGTCTTTGTAACAAAAATTTCCGTCAAGACTCTTCCCACTGAGTCGAGACGTTTCACACAAATGATTTTTTCTTTTTTTCCTTTAGTCTGTATACATTGAACCTTTCCCCCTTTGTATTTCCGTATAAGCAACAAAAGTTTATGACTTCCCGACAGTCTACGTCCTCCCTAATCGAGGTCGTCTCCCTTCACCATCCTTCAGTAGAACGTCGAACAAGACCCTTTCTTGTAAGACCACTAATCACAGTAAATTGTCTCTGTCCGACCCACCGGAACCCGTGGGTTGTACTAAGAGGGTTCACAATCACGATCTACGAGTCAGTACAGGTTTGAGAAACACTGGGCACCTGATATCGGACGGTCCAAGGAGACAGGTCCCCTAAGAGGTCCGTTCTTATGACCTCACCCAACGGCAAGGTAAAAGATCCCCTAGAAGGGCTGGGTCCCTAGTTTGGGCCCAGAGGACGTAACGTCCGTCTAAGAAAGGGTAGAGTTGGTCCCTTCCGGGGCTAAGAGGTTCCGTCCAACATTTCGTCACGAGGACTGTCTGTCTGACATCCAGACCAGGTCGAAGTCTACCATAGACAGGGCCCGACGGTACATCCCACGGTTCCGGGCAAAATTCTTCTAAAGAGTCTGTACTGAGGGAGTTTCCCCCCAGGTCCGGGGCGAGGGTTTCTGGAGAACCGGTAGAATGGTAGGACCCTTGAGTGTGTTAGACTAAGGGATCTGGGTATCTAGGACTGAGACCGGCTTCAAGTGTCCCCAAGTTTACAGTCAGGGCTGACGACCAGGGCACACCGAAGGAGATAGTGGACCGAAAGGACCATGACAAGACGAGGCGTAGACTGGTCTTCAGCCGGGGACGAATTTCCTCGTTTTGACTAAACGGGGCACACAAGACCAACGTTTGAAGCGACACAGGACGGGCTGGTAGGTCTTCATTCCGGTCCACCGTCTAGTGTGACCTACATCGTTACTGAAGTCTGACGGACGGAGTGGTGGACGGTTCTGTTCCAACACCCTACCGGTGGAAACTGGGGCCTCCGAGTCTTCTCCCCCTGTACCCCTCGTCTTCTCAGACGGGTTAATTTTATTAAAAAATATTTTTTTCCCTGAAGGAACCACTAGGTCACCAATCCCGAAGTGCGAAGGTGACGTCCTCCGTGCCCAAACTAGGGACCAGTCCCTTGATTCTAGGACGTACGTTACGTCACGCCGGTTTGTCTTCTTTTAAAAAATTAAAAGTTTTTCCAATTAAACAAATTACAAATTTTAAAAAATTAACAAAGCTTACAAATTTTACAACTTTTAAAATAAAGTAAAAGTTTTTTTCTTCTAAGACGGGTCAAGGGAGTGACTTTAGTCCTGACTTAGAGTCAAGGAACGATCCTTGTGGACAGAGGTACAGACTCAGGTATACTTATACTAAATAATAAAGAGTACTACTAAAATGATTTATATTACGTGTAACGTATGTCGTGCCGTAAAATTTCACATCGTCAGGGCACATGTAAGTCGTCCGACATGTTGGTCGGGATACCTCTGTGGCGTGAGGACAAGCACCCACACGAGGTACAGAAGAGGGAGGAGGGGTTTGGGGTCTGTTGTGAATGGAAAGACAGACATACTTTCAAGTGTGACACCTGTAAAGTAGACACCGGAATTAACCCAGACAGGTTATGTTTTACACTTCACGAGTGAAGCGCAATTATGGAGTTCCAAGTAGGTACGACCTCGGACAGGGGTACTGGAGTAATGAAAAGTACCGACTTATGATAAAGTGACGTACATGTTACGGTGGAAGGCAAATGGGTAAGTAGACACAGTAACTACCAGTAATATCCAACAACGGTGGAAAAATCTATCATAGTTATTACAACACTACTTCTAAGTGCATCTCCAAAAAGACACGTGTGCAAAGGTAAACAGAACCAATATAAGAATCCACAACCCCAACGACCCAGTGCACCATTAAGATACAAATTGGAAAACTCCTCGACGGTCTGACAAGAGGTTTCGTCGACGTGGTAGTTTGCAAGGGTGGTCGTCGTGTACTCCGAAGGCCAAAAAGGTACAAGAGTAGTTGAACAGTGATCAGTGGAAAACCTACTGTCGGAAGGAGCTCCCACACTTCACTACGGAAACTAAAACTAAACGCACAGAGACCCCCGGTTCATAATAAAAATATTCGCAAAAATAACTTCATCTCGTATGTAGTATGCCGGGAAATTCACCAAGCGGAATCGCTACCTAAGAAATGTCCTTTACTAGACCTGCAAATCTCTCTGACACGGTTCGCAGACACGGGGTCGCGACGACCCACCCTCCGTCACCCCTGGAACCTCTGTCTCCCTTCACCGACCCTACTAAGACCAGCCAACACTATGACCGAATAAAGATGAGGACCAGAACCGACGACAAATCGATCCCCCACGTCGATATCTGTCCACACACTCAACTGGAGCCAATACGTCGACATCTGTCCACACACTCAAATGTCCACACACTACGTCGGTGTCTGTCTGTCTACACACTGAACACCTCCCACTCTTCGTCCAGACACTCCCTCTCTACTTACGGTCCAACCTCAGCGTGACGTCCAGGGCACTAGGGAGGAGTCGGAGGAAGGCCGACCAGGTGTTTACACAATTAGGGTGAGAGACCAGGTAAGTCCGACCGGACTATCCTTCCACGGCCACCCATTTCAATAGGTCTACCCTACTCCACGACCGACCGCGACTTCCCTGTAAACCCAAGAACCAGGTCCACGAAAGATTGGGACCTCGGAGCCGTCACCCTCTACGGGGACAAGGACCACGCCCGGTCCCGCCACGTCCCCTCCCCCACGCCCCCTCCCGGAGTGGAGAGGGGAACAGACAGACGGGGAGACAGACGTCCCTCGGCCCTCTGCCGGAAGTGGATGCGACACTCGCGCCGGCCCCACCACTTACGATAGTCGGCGCGGACGGCACTCCCGCTCGACAGGTGGACACCGACGTCGGCCCGGCGTGCCGGGTTCCTGGACGGGGCCCTGACCGACACCCCGCCGACGCCGCTGTTGCACCTGATGCCGATGGCGAAGCGGTTCCTCAAGCACCTGCGGGCGCTCGCCCTCTTCTTGAAGCGGTTCCCGAGCCTCCTCGTCCCGGCGCACGAGTACTTGGACGTCTTGTTGCTCCGTCCGGCCTCCCATTCGCTAGGGACGGGGTGTGCATGGACCTCCCACCCGAGACGGGGGACACGTGGACCCGCCGAACGACCGGTGGTCCTGTATCCGTCACTGGTACATTAGGGGGAGGGGTGTGCGTGGTTTGACATCTGTGGGAGTGGGGGTATGTGTGGGTCTGCCTCCTGGGATGGGCGGGGTGTGTATGGATGTGGTAGTCGACAAGGACCCGACACGAGGGTCGAAGACCGACCAGGTCTTTCTCTACTCAGACTGGTGCCTCTAAGAATGGACATGCACACGAAATTGGACTCACCTTTACGTCTTCCACCGGTGGAAACTTCCGGATCCGAGTAGTCAGAGTATATTCTGTGTTCCCGAAGGCTCGGAGTTAAAGTCACCTTTCATTGTGCATCCAAAGCCCTCGACCGAAATAGTATACACGTCTCGCGGGGCCCCGCGATCCGAAGGACTTGCCGACGACCTCTCGAGACACGGGTAGGCGACATGGACGAGTCCCTCGGGGGTTGGAGACCCGTGTGCCAGACGAGGACAAAGGGCCCGTCCCAGACGAGACAGCCCCGATCTCCCGAACGATTCGACCTTCGAGAGAGAAAACGACCAGTCCACAGGTGACACGTAGGTCCAGGGGGACCTCTCTCCACACTCCGGACTCACGACCCACCGTCCTCTGGGAAGACCAGGGGTTGGAGAGTCCTTTCGTGTGCCTGGAGAGAGACCCTCTCGACAGGTGTGGGTCCAGGTACAGTTTGGGTCCAAACCCCGGACCGTTCCAAGAAGTGCTCTGGTTTCTACTCGGTCACCTTTTTTTTTTTTGTCCTTGCCGTCAAAGACCTCCTCTTTATTTAAGTCTTTAAATTACAACCAAGTAACCACTAAGTCATTATCCTATACCTATATGTAGAATTTTTCACAAAGATACAATTTAATTTTTTTTTTTAATTGAGTACAAAGCATCCTCGTGTAACGTTTGTTTTCCTGACCTTAACGGAGAGTATACTGAACCCCAGGGGCCAGAACCGTCCTACGAATCGTGGCAGTGATAGACTATAGTCCAGCCCTAATCTGAACCAGCAACGGATCGTAGAAGAGATGTCTCAGGCACAAGTCTCACAACAAATCGGTCCACACCCACGGGTAGACACCACTCAGTCCTCAGGTCCGGCGCCGAGACCAGACACTTGGACCCGAGTCTCTGGTCACGACAAGTCGAGGAGGTCAATAAACACTTCGCAGAAGGTAGACGAGGTGGAGGAGAGACAAACGGACAGAAACCCGCAGATTGGACCAACTATTTTTCTTTGTTTGTTTGGTTTTTTCCAATCCAGAAGTGGAACAGAGGATTTGCGGGTTTAAGATGGGTAAAAAGTTCTAGGGTCATTTATGGTGGACGTTCGCAACACTATCAGCGAGTCAGCACAGACTAAGAAACGCTGGGGCACCCGGGAGGTCCGAGGAGACAGGTACCCTAAGAGGTCCGTTCTTATGACCTCACCCAACGATTAGGGAAGAGATCCCCTAGACGGACTGGGTCCCTAGCTTGAGACCAGAGGACGTAACGTTTATCTAAGAAATGACAGACTCTGTGGTTCCTTCGGGTCAACGGCAGGTGGTAGAAGCGTAGGGGACACGAGGTACCATAGACACAGACCTCCCGTCACCTTGGAAAGTCTGCCCGAAGGACAAGGAGCGGTAGAGTCGACGTCGAGGGTTCCTGGTCCCCTGGGACCCGGGAGACGAGACGAGAAATCGACCACCCACATACACAGTCACGTCTCCTTTGAGGGGACCCGGAGGATCGTTCTCCGGTGTCCCTCCTTCCAAAAGGAAGAGACTGAGCCAACGTCTCCGTCTCCCCTGGTCCGCAGATGGGAGTCGGCCAGAATAGTCAGCTTAGAACTGGGGTGAAGACGACCGAGGAGTAAAGTAGTGGGAATTAACAAACAAACGAAAAAGGTCGGGAATAGAGACGACGCGGAAGGTAGACGGGAAGGGTGTGGGAGGGGCCGAAGGAGGCAGACGAGGGGCAGAAACCCGGGGGTAGGACATCCGAGGTATGGAGAAGTGCTGGGAAAGAGAGAGGGGCCGGAGGTAGACGAGGTCCACCCCTTGAAGACAGAGCTCAAGAGTAGGGTGGAGGTTCCTCGTCCGGAGGGTGAAGGAGTGTGGATGTGTCTCGGAAGGAGTCCTTCCTGACTCATGACCGCCCTACCCTTTCACGGACACGACGATAAAGTGTGGACCTAAAAAAAAAAAAAATTCATCCGATAGATCCTAGACTGTGCAACCACGTCACACTTGCAGTCCCTGTGAAACACTCTTTGAAGAGAACGGAAACTCTTGGAGGTCACTGGGGTAAAATGTATGACCTCCGGTCTCGTCACCCAACTATGGCGGAACAGTGACGTCCCGGAGACTCGTAAAAGATCTACTTTTGACGGGGTAGGAACACTGTAGGACGGTCATTGACTCGAGCCGGTGTGACAATGTACACCTTCTCCCCCTCACCCGAGACGACCCCCGTTCTATCTCGTGATTCTTTTTGAATGCTTGTACGATAACGAAAAAGTCAATGGTCCTTCCGGTTTTAGGGGAGGGGGAAGAGAACGTTCTCCGTCCAGATATATACTCGTTACCACTTTATAGATTTTATGTCCGTAACGATAGAGACACTACAGAAAGAAGGACCTCCTTCCTCTTACTTGCACACTTATCACTCCGAGTCACCGAGAGTTGGAAGGTCTAAGCAAAATGACCTTAAGGACAGGGAGGGGACTTCGGAGGGGCTGAGAGAAAGGGGTCTAGGGGACTCACAAACGAGCGGCGCCTCTATCTACGATAGGACGGAAGAGGGGGTGAGTGAATCCGGTCCATGTGTCGAAATCCGGGAATTACGAAGGAGGAGCACGGCTTCAGGGAGAGGTTTGGCTCCTGGTAAAGGTCCCTTACAGTCCGAGGTCGAGTCTGGGCCCCCTAGTCTCGGTCTCCCACTGACGTCCGCGACAGAAACTTCACGGGCATCCTTACCCCCCAGTGAAGACGGAAGTTCGGCGGTCGGTTCACGAGCCCCTCCCCGGACGGGCGGAAGAGGTAGGATTTAGCAAAAATTCGGGGTTCCAACCCCACATGAGGGAGGACCCACCAGGAGTCACAGAGGTGGGATTCTGTCACCCCCATCAGGACGTGGTCTCTTTTTAGCCCTCCTCAGGCCCGTCAGCATTATGCTCGACTACCACACCTTCGAGAACGAACGTGGACGTCGCCAAGGACGGCTTATTTCTGTGTTAGACCCCTGGGAACTTTTCTTTCGACTCTCCTCGGGAACTGTTTACTCAAGACGGGCGCAGCCACTGTTATCGACACCGTCTTCTTTTACAACCAGCCGCCTGGACGTAGAAATAGGGTGGTAGACGTGAAGACCCTACCGACGGTCCCGGCGACCTGTGTTACGCAGGCATACGAAAGCGACTTTTCGTGAAACACACGTCGAAAGACCAGGCGAGGACGAAAAGGGAAACCCAGACGCCATCGGGTGCAAGTCAGAGGAGGGCGACGACACCAAGTCACTGAAGACCCACCCAAATAAAAGGGTCGTAGCGGGAGGGGGTTAGGTAACAGGGCACCGTCTCCCGGGCGGGGTGAAGGAGTGTAGCCGTCGGTGAGGGTCCCCCACAGAACAGTGTTCACACGACACCAAATACCCCTCCTCGGGCTGCCGAGACGTCTCGATTACTGGGTGAATTGGGTCTTTTCCCCTCGCAAATTAAGGACCCCCTGAACCGTCCTAGCCTCTCTCGAACACCGGCCTGTTCCAGAGACAACATCCGAGGACCATGTCGACTAAAAAAAAAAAAGACAGAACCTGAGACATACTACATCTTCGACCTGAGTAAAACAACCAAAAATAAACAAACTCTGTAACTAGTTCTATCTTTATAGAAAAAAAGAAGGGGACGACCATTGCTACTGTGTAAAGTTCATTATTCTCAACCTATTGTGTCTTTCCTCGAAGGGACCACCCGGACGGACGGTCACATCCTCTCCGTCTTCTACGCCCAAGCTAGGGACCCAAACCCTTCTAGGGGAACCTCCTCCTTTACCGTCGGGTGAGGTCATAAGAACGGACCCTTTGGGGTACCTGTCTCCTCGGACCGCCCGACGTCAGGTACCCCAGCCTGCACTGACTCGCTGATTTGTCGTTGTTTCCGCTTTCCCGTTCACGGCAAGACCTTCGTCTAGTCTGACCCGCAGTAGAGGGACGCCAAAAGAGACACGACGACGAGAAGTACAGGAAAGTCAGACCTCTCTGGAGACCTGCGCCAACCTCTTTGACGCGGGGACGTGTACGGGTGGGGCGGTCGGGGGCGGACGTGAACGGGACACCGCTGAGCTCGGCCGGAGGCCCGTAGAGAACAACCCTGCAAGAGGAGTAGGAGAAGAGAGAGGGGAGGCGTCCGACACATGTTCTGCCGTCTGCACCGGACGTTTACGGTACCGCAGAGCCCCAGGACGTCGGAGTTCTGGACGACCGACGTCGACCGGCTCAAGGCGTTCCACCCCCTGGTCGACTTCCTCTTCATGCTGTCGCGCCGGCGGTACGCGTAGTGGGCGGCGCCGTTCGACCTCGACCAGTTGTCGGCGAAGTTCGGCGGGTGGGGACTCCTGGACCACATGCACCTGGGGTCGGGCCTGATGACGGACGCGCTGCTCTCGTGCCCGAGCGACCCGTGCGCCCCGGCGGACACGTTGTTCTGCAGGCTCCCGGACCTGCCGACACGCGAGTACACGACGCCGGCGCCGATGCTGGTCAAGTTCTCGCAGGCCTGGCTCGCGACGGTGACGTCCAAGGTGACCACGACGAAGCAGGCGACGTTCTTCACGTGCGTCCAGCACCTGGTCAAGCAGACGTTCATCGACGCCGACGACGGGCGAGGAGACTCGCCCCGGCCCTCAGGTACCCTATATTTAGATATATTTATATAAAATATAAACATATTTCCTTTCCGACCTACCATTTATTAATTTTCTTCTGTTGTCTTTCCTCTTCGAATAAATTCTCTACCACCTCTAGAAACTCCTAACCCCCAGAGACGAGGGTCACCCACCCTGCACCCGAAACAGAGGACGGGACCGCCCCGGAGAGATCTCCACCCCCGAACCCTTACAAGTACCGGATGGGCTGCTCCGGAACTCCTGTCTCTCCCACGAACCTCCCTCTTCACCTACCGTAGACCTCAGGGACAACCCACCCACTGCCGGGACGTTGGGATCGACGATTCGATCTGTCGGGGAACCTACCACTGCCCTTGAGTCGGAGTGGGGACCGTAGAAGACCCAGAGGTCGTCTTGTGACTGGTCAAGGCACTCTCCGGGCCACGGAAGAGTGTATAAGTAGACACACACGAACGTCTTAGGTGTCAATGTCCTTTCTCCTCTCCGGGGAACAGTGGAGACTACCGGCCTGGTCGAGGAGGGGGCTGAGACCCCGGGCAGAAAGGTCGCTCTCTAAAAGAATGAGGTCCCAAGCGCCCGAGGGTGGAGCCGAGGGTGTCGTAGACACGGGCTCGACGTCTTTCGGTCCACCACGGGTCAGTCCACCAGCGTGTCCCGAGGGCGTGGCGACCCTTGTCTACGAGACTATGAAGGCAACCGGGAGGGACAGGTCCCTCCGGTCCCGTCCGGCCCCGGTCGAGGACCGTACCCGAGCCGAGACGGGGCCTACATCGAGGGAGGCTGTAATTTGTGGGAGGTGACTTCGAACATAGAGAAAGGAATAAACCTATGCACCGAGGAAAAATCAAAACTAGGTCAGGAGCCTTTGGACGACGTGCCACGTGTGTGTGTGTGTGTCCTCCCACTCCCCTGCCCCTAGTAAGTCTCGGGACCAGACCCACTCTCCCTACCCCCTATAGTACTCTTAATTATTCCACTGCGTACATACGGGCGGGGGGGTTTCCATTGAGTCCCTAGTTGGTACCGACAATTGAGACGACAAGACTTGTCTCGAGTCTCCAACTTCAAATTTGGAGTGTAAACCGGGGGGTAGAATGGGGGGTAGGTAGGAGGACCCGAGAACCTAAACGTGCCCACTACCCTACGAGAGACGACCGAAGAGACACAGTGGTACAGACCAGGTCCCGGTCTTGAGGTCGAAACCTCATAGACGAACAACAAAAAGTCAGTGAGCCAACACAGGCTGAGAGACACTGGGTGCACTTGACGTCGTGCGGTCCGAAGGGACAGGAAGTGATAGAGGTCCTCAAACTAGTTTGAGTACAGGCAACTCAGCTACTACGGTAGGGAAGAGGACGGAAGTCAGACAGGGTCGTAGTTCCAGAAAAGGTCACTCAGTCGAGAAACGGAGTCCACCGGTTTCATAACCTCGAAGTCCAAGTTATAATCAGGAAGGAACCCTAACTAACCAAACTAGAAGAACGTCAGGTTCCCTGAGAGTTCTTAGAAGAGGTTGTGGTGTCAAGTTTTCGTAGTTAAAAAAACCGCGAGTCGGAAGAAATCCCAGGTTGAGAGTGTAGGTATGTACTGATGACCTTTTTGGTGTCGAAAGTAGGTATGTACTGATGACCTTTTTGATATCGAAACTGATATGTGGAAACAACCGTTACAGACAAAAAATTATACGACAGATCCAAACAGTACCTCTTCCGTTACCATGGGGTGAGGTCATGAGAACGGACCTTCTAGGGTACCTGCCTCCTCGGACCACCCGACGTCAGGTACCCCAGTTATTCTCAGCCTATGCTGACTCGTTGAAGTGAAAGTGAAAAGTGAAAGTACGTAACCTCTTCCTTTACCGTTGGGTGAGGTCACGAGAACGGACCTCTTAGGGTCCCTACCCCCTCGGACCACCCGATGGCAGATTCCCCAGCGTGTCTCAGCCTGTACTGACCTCACTGAATCGCCGAATCGTCCAAACAGTATCGAAAAGAAGGTTCCTCGTTTATAGACCCCGGTCCCTCTTATTCCGTCTCGAGTCCCTGAGATCTTTCCCTCCGTCAACGACCCTCTCTACAACTCGGTCATCGGTGAGTTCTGTGTCCAAAGTACAATCTTTTCCAACAAAGATCCCTTCCCTACCCCAACGTCTTAATTAAACCAATACTTTTCGTTTACTGTGGTCCAAGACGGATTCCCGTAGACACCAGGGCAGAGGACGACACAGAAGGCATGGATCTCTTCTTGGAGGAAAGAGTTGTGGTTCCTTTCAGACCGACAATGGGCATTATCGAGGAGTGTGTCAGTGAGGCTAAGGAAACCATTTGCAAAAACTCTCCTTACCAGGTACTCTCTTCTACAAATTTGGTTGACCGGATGTTTTCTACTTTTGGTACAGGAACCGAAGTCAGACACACCAAACAAGAGAGTTTCGACGTTCACTGTCTCCGACTAGACTCGGTCGAACTTCCTCCTTCCATTGCAGCCCCAAACCTCCCTAGGGCGGACAGGGTCTGGGAGCCCTGCATGGCCTGACCCGAAGGGAGGCAGACGCGGGACGGGGAGCACCCCCCCTGGGTGTACCAGGCTTGACTGTCGGTGACCTTCAGTGAGACTGAGGGAGTGACCAGGAACTCGGTTCAAGGACCCTCCTGGGGACCGACCACGGGGGGTGAAGGGGTCCTGGAGTCGCCCCCCAAGTCTCAAGTACCTCCACTCTTCCCGAAGAAACGACCATAAACCTACTCTCCTGTGTGAGGTCGAACAACAGGGTAGTCAAGTCAAGTCAAGTCAGTGAGTCAACACANTCAAGGACCCTCCTGGGGACCGACCACGGGGGGTGAAGGGGTCCTGGAGTCGCCCCCCAAGTCTCAAGTACCTCCACTCTTCCCGAAGAAACGACCATAAACCTACTCTCCTGTGTGAGGTCGAACAACAGGGTAGTCAAGTCAAGTCAAGTCAAGTCAGTGAGTCAACACAGGCTGAGAAACGCTGGGGTACTTAGCGTCGTGCGGTCCGGAGGGACAGGTAGTGGTAGAGGGCCTCAAGTGAGTCTGAGTGCAGGTAGCTCAGGCACTACGGTAGGTCGGTAGAGTAGGACCCAGCAGGGGAAGAGGAGGACGGGGGTTAGGGAAGGTCGTAGTCTCAGAAAAGGTTACTCAGTTGAGAAGCGTACTCCACCGGTTTCATGACCTCGAAGTCGAAATCGTAGTAAGGAAGGTTTCTTGTGGGTCCTGACTAGAGGAAATCTTACCTGACGAACCTAGAGGAACGTCAGGTTCCCTGGGAGTTCTCAGAAGAGGTTGTGGTGTCAAGTTTTCGTAGTCAAGAAACCGCGAGTCGGAAGAAGTGTCAGGTTGAGAGTGTAAGTATGTACTGGTGTCCTTTTTGGTATCGGAACTGATCTGCCTGGAATCAGCCGTTTCATTACAGAGACGAAAACTTATATGATAGGTCCAACCAGTATTGAAAAGAAGGTTCCTCATTCGCAGAAAATTAAAGTACCGACGTCAGTGGTAGACGTCACTAAAACCTCGGGCGGTTTTTATTTCAGACTGTGACAAAGATGACAAAGGGGTAGATAAAGGGTACTTCACTACCCTGGTCTACGGTACTAGAAGTAAAAGACTTACCACTCGAAATTCGGTTGAAAAAGTGAGAGGAGAAAGTGAAAGTAGTTCTCCGAAAAATCGAGGAGAAGTGAAAGACAGTATTCCCACCACAGTAGACGTATAGACTCCAATAACTATAAAGAGGACCGTTAGAACTAAGGTCGAACGCAAAGAAGGTCAGGTCGTAAAGAGTACTACATGAGACGTATCTTCAATTTATTCGTCCCACTGTTATATGTCGGAACTGCATGAGGAAAAGGATGAACCTTAGTCAGACAACAAGGTACGGGTCAAGATTGACAACGAAGGACTGGACGTATATCTAAAGAGTTCTCCGTCCAATCCACCAGACCATAAGGTTAGAGAGAGTCTTAAAAGGTGTCAACTAACACTAGGTGTGTCAGTTTCCGAAACCGTATCAGTTATTTCGTCTTTATCTACAAAAAGACCTTGAGAGAACGAAAAAGGTACTAAGTCGCCTACAACCGTTAAACTAGACACCAAGGAGACGCAAAAGATTTTGGTCGAACTTGTAGTCCCTCAAGTGGCAAGTTCATAACGACTTCAGACCGAACCTCTTAAAACTCGTAATGAAATGATCGTACACTCTACTCACGTTAACACGCCATCAAACTCGTAAGAAACCGTAACGGAAAGGAACCTTAAACTTACTTCTGACTGGAAAAGGTCAGGACACCGGTGACGACTCAAAAGGTTTGAACGACCGTATAACTCACGTCGTGAAAGTGTCGTAGTAGAAAGTCCTAAACTTTGTCGAGTAGACCTTAAGGTAGTGGAGGTGATCGAAACAAGCATCACTACGAAAGATTCCGGGTGAACTGAAGTGTAAGGTTCTACAGACCGAGATCTAATCACTAGGCCTCTTCCGTTACCGTGGGGTGAGGTCATGAGAACGGACCTTTTAGGGTACCTGCCTCCTCGGACCATCCGACGTCAGGTACCCCAGCGATTCTCAGCTTGTACTGACTCGCTGAAGTGAAAGTGAAAAGTGAAAGTACGTAACCTCTTCCTTTACCGTTGGGTGAGGTCACAAGAACGGACCTCTTAGGTCCCTGCCCCCTCGGACCACCCGACGGGAGATACCCCAACGCGTCTCAGCCTGTGCTGACTTCGCTGAATCACCATCATCATTATCTAATTACTAGTGTAGTAGTACTAATAGACCCAGCACTTCTAGAAAAAACATGTCAAGAAGGCACATAAGAACGGTGGAGAAGAATTATAGAAGACGAAGATAATCCAGGCATGGTAAAGACAGGAAATAGCTCGGGTAGAAACGTACTTTACAAGGGAACCATAGATTAAAAGAACTTCTCTAGAGATTAGAAAGCGTAAGACAAAAAAGGTAGATAAACAAACGTAACTAGCGACTTCTTCCGAAAGAATAGAGAAGAACGATAAGAAACCTTGAGACGTAAGTCTACGAATATAGAAAGGAAAAGAGGAAACGAAAAGAGGAGAGAAGAAAAGTGTCTGTAGTGGTCACCAGTTGTGGCTTTAGTCTAACTAATATAAGAAACGTCGGTTTCTACCTCTTCGAGATATGTCAGTTGTTTTTGTTCTGGTCCTCAACTGACACCGAGTCTAGTACTTGAGGAATAACGGTTTAAGTCTGACTTTAACTTCTTTCATCCCTTTTGACCATCTGGTAAGTCCATACTGGATTTAGTTTAGGAATTACTAATATGTCACCTTCACTCTTTATCTAAATTCCCGGATCTATACTATCTATCTCACGGACTACTTGATACCTTACTCCAAACACTGAAACATGTCCTCCGTCCCTAGTTCTGGTAGGGGTACCTTTTCTTTACGTTTTTTCGTTTTACCGACAACAGGGTACGTCTGACGATTCACAAATGAGACCTGTGCCAGTTTGTTTCAGGGAATAGGTACTGTAGTACACTAACACCCCGTCCAGGACTCTGAAAGGAGTTTCCCCACTTTTGGACTCGGGTCAGACTCACACTTCCCCCGGGGACGAGGGAGTTTTGGAAGTCCCAGCTCCACTTCGGAAAGAGACAGAGCGTCCCGACTCCCCCATTTTGACGATTCTCCACAGGGGTCTGACTTGTGGCAGACCCACAGGGGCGTGCCACTGTTTGGACGACGGCAAGGCAGGGTCTTACATCTGACAAAATGGGACTCGAGCTGAACTTCCCAGTCCTCAAGGACGATTACTAAATTTATATGAAGGGAAACCCTGCAGGGAGCGTCAGGTTACTACTCCCTACCCGTAACGGTGACGTCCCCCAAGTCCAAGATAGCGACCAACCCCTAGTCCAGGCCGTACGACGGAGCGGTTTTGGTTTAACATTTCTGTGCAGGGAAACTCTTTCTTCTTTTTCTAAAAAATTTCGTTAATTTTTCGTTGTTGTTTTATTTCTATAAGGGGAAACTCCCATTACTGATGCCACGGTCGACGAAGGAAACGTTGGGGACCGGCCGTCCCGACCTCAGGAGTGGTTTTTCTTTGTAGGTCCTCCCTACTCCCACCGGTCTACAAGGACATTTAGAGGGTCCCGGGAACCCTCGTCTCTACCGTTTACACCTTAAACGGCAGAAGTTTACGGGACGCCGGCGGACGAACGTAGGAAGACTAACCTCTCGTGAGTACCAGGACGAAAGGGCAGAACCCGACTCCTGCTCTCCTCGCAAACACCTGTTCCTGCACTCAGGTGAGCGTGTACATTCCCCGACACAAGGAAGGAACCACCCCTGGATTGGAGGTAGAGGGACTCGGTGCCGGTCCAGGGGTCGAGGAGCGGACCGACGCGAGGACAGACCGGTGTGCCACAGCGACAAAGTGGTCGAGGTCGGGTCGCAGACGGCGAGTGTGAAATCAAGTTTTCGACCAGCACCCCAGGAACACGGTCTTTGTGAGACCCTTCGTCTTGTCGACTCAAAAGCTACAAAGTAAACTTGTGTAAACCCTTCTTAGTCCAGTCACACTAAAATGATTAAGAAAAAAAGGTGTGACGCTCTGGAGATCATCCACCTACGGGAAGTGTGTAATTTGGGTCGAGAAAACGTTTGTCGACAGACAAGGACCCGACCCTTCTAGGGGGCCTCCTCCTGTACCGTTGGGTGAGGTCTAAGAACGGACCTCTTAGGGTACCTGTCTCCTCGGACCGCCCCATGTCAGGTGTTCCAGTGTTTTCAGCTTACACTGGATCATTGTTGTGTGTCGTGTTTTAAGGGGTCGGTCCCTAATTCGGGCCAGGGAGCGTCACTCTCGAGTCTCAGGGTCGGTGACCTGGAGGTCCCTTGAGGGTATAAAGTGATTAAACAATTTTTAACTCACACCTTCCTACTACTCCCCTCACGGGCCAGGTCGACCCTACCCGGTGACTCTGTACCCACTACTGTTACCTCGAGCCCGAGCCTTCACCGAACCCAGTCGGAGGCTCGGCCGTCGGTCTACGAGAAGAACGAACTACCAGTAGTAGGGTCTCCACCCCTCAGTGACATCAAAGGTGTCTCCTGACTGATATGGTCGACGAGACGCATGTAGCAGATATTAAGGGAGCCATGGAGGCGTTCCAACCACAGTAATAGGTGTTCAAGGCCTACCCTCCTTTCTGAGTCTCTTCGCTTCCTTATAGGAGACTGAGTGTGTCGACGATCGACTACGATTGACTGAGGTCCCCGGGAAGACAGGGGAACCACCCAAAGACTCACTAGGGTCCTACACTTCATTCTCCCTGGACAAAGGAAGACTCGGAGTCTACACGCGTGACTAGACGGGGAGTCTGGTGGTACTTAAATCCTACTCCTCCCACTCGTCCCTTTAAAGAAGACTACCTCCGTGTTCCGACAGGAGTTGGATTCCATTCTCCTGGTCGACACGTCCCGACACCCGAGTCTCTTAGACGGAACGTGTGTCCCCTCTGTCGACAAACGTCTTCTCGACCCAAATTTTCGCACTTCCCGTAGTCGGACGATCTTCAGTCACAGATCCGTGAGTTTTGACTGAGACGTGCTCGCCTGTAACCCGGAAGGACTATCGTAGAGGGGTCCACCGCGATTACCACTTCTTGGGTGGACGGTTACGTCCTCTGCATTCTCTGTGTCCAAGCTAGAGATCTGGTCCTTCTAGGGGACCTCTTCCTTTACCGTTGGGTAGGGTCATAAGAACGGACCCTTTAGGGTACCTGTCTCCTCGGACCGTGTGATGTCACCTACCCCAACGCTTTCAGTCCGTGCTGACTCGAGTGTGTGTGTGTGTGTGTGTTCTTTGATTTTAGTCATGTCAGACAGGGGTTTCGGAGGAGGAAGCATTCTGCACACTTGCCTATTATTGAAGGATCTGGACAAAGATTGGAGACGATACCAGTCAACCTGGGGAAACCTACTGGTCTATTCCTCCCGTAAAGAACCTCCGTCTGGACTCGGAACTCGAACCGAAGTAGTACCCGGGCAGATCGAAACCTCTTTGGGTCTCCTGTGTTACACGTGACTTCCCCGCGAGTCGACCAGGGTCAGGTCCCCTGTCGTCGGGCTCTCCTCGGAGACACCTACGGTCATGGGTGTATCCAGACCCGTCCCGTCTCGACCGGTGACGTACGGGAGGCGGGTGGGACCGGTCCCTGGTCGGTCGTCTCCGGCGGTCGGTCGTGCACCTACAGTGCAAGAGCGATTTCTTTCGGGGACGCCAGTGGAGACGAAGACGAAGATGGTCAGGACTCAGACCGGTGTTTAACTCCCGAAAAGGTCTATTTTTAAGACAATTCGATGTCCAGTCACACTGGGACATTCTATCCCTGAACGAAGAATTGGGGTCTCAGTCTGTGGTCTTAAGGCCGGGCCGAGACGAGAACCGAACACGTTCTCGGGACCTACGTCGGGACCTAAGGTCCGAAACCAAACAATAGGTCACGAAGGACGAGGCTCCGCCCGAAACACTTCGAGCCGACGGTGTCTCTGTCCGTTCTTGAAACTCGTCACACGGGTGAGGGTGAGAATCGACCATAAATCCACACGACACCTGACTGGGTCACTAGGGACCGAACAAAAGACTCGGGGAATAACACATAAGGGGTGTTTCACCAATTTTTTGTTTTTACTTTTTTTGGTTTTGTGAGAGAACCGGTTTATCTGAAAAAAAAAACCATTGTTTTTCTTGGTTTCACCTTTATTTCCGATAGAAAGATTCGTCTTTATTTGATAAACAGTGGTCCTATCCATTGACTCTCAATATCTAAAGTGAGGGGTCTCTTCAAATTCCTTTATTCCCCGTAACTCTACAAACCCCTTGAAATCATCACAGACCTCTGTCCAACTTTTGGTCTATGAGGGACCTCTGAGTAAAGTCGATGTCCTGACACTCCGGACGGAGGGAGTCCCCTCGATTGGTGTGTGTGGTCCTGTCCGAGTCCAAACCACGTCTCCTACCCGGTTCAGTAGAGTCCGTCAAGGGAATCGTCATTTTGTCCCTAGTATTATACACAATCAACGAGTCAGTACAGACTGAGAAAAACTGGGGTACCTGACACAGAGTCCGAAGAGACAGGCACCCTAAGAGGTCCGTTCTTATCACCTCACCCATCGGTAAGGGAAGAGGTCCCCTAGAAGGGTTGGGTCCCAAGCTTGGACCCTGAGGGTGTAGAGTCCGTCTAAGAAATGGTAGACTCGGTGGTATTATATAAAGGAAGTCTATTCTATCTCCGATACTTTCGAAAGACATTTTGTAATTCAGAATAAAAAAAATTAAAATACTAAAAAATTTTATGTACACATCTTTCAAGTGACACCGGATCAAATAAAAAAAGAAATATGTAAACCCGAAGTGTCACGCCGTACACCCTAGAATTAAGGGTCTAGTCCCTAGTTTCGGCACGAACGACACCAACTTCACGTCTCAAAATTGACCTGAGGGTCCCTTCAGGGTATTCCAGAAAAATTTCCGACTCTATAACCATGAACATAGTTCCGTTCTAGTTTCCATTGTACCAAAAATTTTTCGTGTGTTGATACTGTACATTCTAGAAACCTTAGTAGAGAGTCAGTTTCAACGCCGAAGTGTCCACCGAGTCACCATTTCTTGGACGGACGGTTACGTCCTCTACTCCCAAGCTAGGGACCCAACCTTTCTGGGGTCCTCCTCCTTTACCGTTGGGTGAGGTCAAGCGAACGGACCTCTTAGGGTACCTGTCTCCTCGGACCACCCGATATCAGGCCCTAAGCTTTTCTCAGTCTGTACTGACTCCTACGTACGTGCATGAACTAGTCTCGGTTAGCTTTTACGTTCCTTAGATTAGACCTAAGCAAACCGAAAAGCATATGGGTCTTTAAGTGGCAAGAAGAGATCCAACTGAAACTAGAAAGAACTCTTCCCCTGGTGACACGAGAAGGTTTTCTTCAGTAATTTTTTTATATAATTTTTTTTAAAAAAACCGACGTGACACACCGTTCACCCTGGGATCAAGGAGGAGGTCCCTAGTTTGGACTTAGGAAACGTAAACTTCCACCTTAGTTGGTGTCCTTTCAGCCCTTTGGTGAAAAATTCAGATAAAGGACGACAAAGACCTGGAATCCCTTGAAGTTTTCCCGTTTCTTTGGAACGTGTCTTCGTCGTTCCTTCGTTCGGGTTGGGACCTGGAGACCTTCTACACCGGTTCCTTGATCCGGGAATGAGGTGGGAGGTGTCCCAGACCGGTGGGTGAGTCTCGGGGCAGAGGAGCGACGGATGTGGGGTCCGGTACGTCGGTGAACCTCCCGGGTCTGGACCCTGACGAGGTATCAGTGTCTCCTATGTTCAACTCTTCGTCCAGAAATGAGTCCCACCACTAAGACGATGGTAGTAGGACCGGAACTAAAGTCACTCCGTTCGTCAACAGATGTCTACGGGACTTGTCGTTTCGAGTGTGTAAGGGAACAAATAGACCCCTTTACGGAAGATTGAGATTTGTTAACTGAATGGTTGAGGGACTCTTGTTACGGGTAAGTAGTCTGCCCCTGTAAGACGAGGGACCCTCTCCCTCACTCGCCCCACAGTGGGACGTTCGACCGTCTGTGGGACGTTCACAGGGTCGCGAATGAGTCTTGTACTTGTACGTCCCACCCGACCAGGTTTGGACGGGCCTCCTTGTGTAGGACACGGGGACCGGGACTGTACAGGACGGGCGTACACGGACGAGAAGAAAGACTCGACCTCTTATGACTGACCCACGGACCCAGGAGACGACTCCAGTGTAGGTGCGGAAGTCTATGGTAGATCCTGTCTTTGTAACTCTTGTTTGAAGTGAGGGCCCCGCCCCACCCCTGGAGAATGACACAGACGAGTGAAGAATTGTCTTGTCCCCTTCACTTTAACAAATCTTTAGTCTTGTACCTCCAAAAACAAACCCCAAAAACAAAACAAAACAGAACCACAACGAACAAACAAACGTAACGTACATCCCTTTACGAAATAAACAAAAAAGAAGAAAAAAAAAAGAAAGTCAAAATAAAAAATAAAAAAATTTTACATTGACTGAGTGATTCAAAATCCCCTGGTCGTGGACTGAATGTGTATAAGACTCTACTACTGGTACTACTCGAATCACATTTAGGTAATAGAGTTCTCAGGGACCCCCAGGTCACCAATCTTACAACGCGAGGGTGACGACCACGGGTTCAAACTAGGGACCAGCCCCTTGTTTCTAGGGTGTTCGACTCGTCACGTCGTTTTTTTTTTTTTTTTTTTCTTGTTAGATAGTGGAGGATCTCTGAAATTTTTCTTTTGGAAAAGAGGAACACTTCTCCTGTAAATACTGGATGGAAGAATTGTCAGAGATCTGTGAGGTATATTGTCACAATTGGTGTCAAGCTTCCGACCTGCACTGTAGAACCCTGATCATCTTAAGATTCGTCTCCATCTTTCTCGAAGCACTCCGACTTTCGAATGCGTCAGTCTTACCGCCCGGCCGCCCCACACACACACACACACACAGCCCCCCACCCCGTGTCGTTAAAAATTTTAATGTTTACTGTATGTTCCGGAAGGTTATGTTCTTTCTCTGGTACTTCGGATTCTAAGTAAGTGAATGCCTTTTGGGTTGAAACCCTTTTTTCCTTTCGTGGGTCTTCTAAGGACCCTTTGTGTCAGAATGTGTCGACACTTACCGAAAAGGGTTTTGTAAGAACCCGAAGGGTCCACCGAGTGTACCATTTCTTAGGTGGACGTTACGTCCTCTGTGCCCAAGTTAGGGACCCAGTTCTTCTAGGGGACCTCTTCCCTTTCCGATGGGTGAGGTCATAAGAACGGACCTCTTAAGGTACCTGTCTTTTGTAAGAGTGAGGAAGAACGGAACTGACTTTAGACGTAAAAAGGACTGTTTCGGTAAATCCGATCTCGGGAGACCCCATTTCCGGGAGAAACGAGGGTCGGGGGTCCACACCGGCAGACCAGACCACCCCCCTCAACGGTGTGGGGCGGCAATTTCTGGACCGAAACATCCCCGAGGTCGGTCTGGTGGAGGGGGTAAAACCAACGACAGGAGGTCGGTGGAGTCTCCTCTCTGCCAGTTTGAGTACTTCTGCACTAATTGGAGTAAATATCGTTTACTTTACAATCAAGTTTGATATCCTCTATATTAAAAAGGTGGATTATCTACTCGAACGACAGTAACAAATCAACGAATCAACACAGGTTGAGAAAACACTGGGGTACCTGACATCGGGTGGTCCGAAGAGATAGGTATCCTAATAGGTCCGTTCTAACGACCCCACCCAACGGTGCAGGGAGAGGTCCCCTAGAAGGGTTGGGTCCCTATCTTAAGCTCAAAGACCATAACCGTCCACCTAAGAAATGGTGACTTGAGGGACCCTTTAGGAATTATCTACTCATTACTACTCGTTTAAACTACGCGACGAGATACCCTCTCCTTCCCTTGTTTGTCCATGAGGTACGTAACGACGACCCTCATTTTTCGTGGTGGAGGAGTCTTGTTAGATAGTTTTACATTTTCCGTGTTTAGGACCCTAAAGGTACCACCGCGTTAACAATTCTGAGGTACGAAGGTCACTTCTCCCGTTGTCCAAGTCAAGGATCTACCCTTTGATTCTAGGATGTACACGACCCCAACGGTTTTTATTTATTCAATTATAGTTAATTTTAAACTTTTCATTTAATTTTTATTTTACGAACATACGAAACTAGGTCACTGGTGTGAAGATGTTCAAATAGGATAAGTATACAAGTGTACACACATGTTTCTACAAACACGTTCTTCAAAGGACACCGTAATAGACCCCTCATTTTCACACTTTCCTGGATTCACGGACAGTTACCCTTACCCATAATTTGTACCAATAATACGCTTGACCTTTTAGTGTGTTTTACTATGATACACAACAAGTGTCGGTCTATATTTAAATGTACACTTTGTATGTTTTAATGACTTTCTTTATTTATTTACTGTTACAAGTCGAGACCCCATTCCTCGGCCCTTCTCCTAACAGATACTTCCAATGTCTCATAAAGTTGAAATAGACATTGTAAAATGAAGAAAATATATTTCCTTTTTTCCTTTGTCGTTTCTACTCAAAAATAGTCGTGACCCACCACCCTCGAAAAGTATACACTGAAAATACATGAAAAAGTTTCTCGTGTTAAGTCTCGTAGCCCGTACTTCACTTTAGAAAGCACATTTCTCTGTGGGTACACGAACAATGGACACTTGCAGAGACCTTTCTGCTACCGACCCTCCCCTGGTCCTGTACCCGAGCCCCACCCCTCCCCGAATAAAAGTGGTGTGCGACAATGATACACATATAAATTGATAGACTTGTATGATGAATTTTTATTATTAATGTTTCTCGTTCGTTTGTCTGTCGCACAAAATTTTCGGACAACATGAACCTCTCCTTCCACTCGTCTCCGGACGGGAGAAGCCCAAGGACTACGCCCTTCTGTCACGTCCGGGAGGTAGGAGTATCAGGGTCGAGTCCAGGATGACTCTCAACACACACGATTCAGTGAAGTCACACAGGTCGAGAAAAACCGGGATGTCTGACATTGGACGTTCCGAGGAGACAGGAACCTTACGAGATCCGTTCTTGTTATGACCTCACCCAACGGAACGGGAGGAGGTCCCCTAGAAGGACTGGGCCCGTACCTTGGGCGTAGAGAATACGGAGGACGTAATCGTCTACCCAAGAAATGGTGGTCCTTAAAGGACCACCGAGTCCACCATTTCGCAGACAGATGTTACGTCCTCTGGGTCCAAACTAGGGACCCAGCCCTTTTAGGGGTCTCTTCCTTTACCGTTAGGTGAGGTCATGATAACGGACCTTTTAGGGTACCTGTCTCCTCGGACCATCCGATGTCAGGTACCCTACCGTTTCTCAGCCTGTGTTGACTCGCTGAAGTGAAAGTGAAAAGAAATGGTAATCGCGGTGGACCCTTCGGGAATCGTCACACTCGGTACTCGTCGACCAAAAAACAAAAGAAAATGAAAAACCGACATGACGTGCCGTCTACCCCAGAGTCAAGGGGTTGCTCCCTACCTTGGGTACAGGGGACGTTACCTTCGTGTCTCAGGATTGGTGATCTGGTGGTCCTTTAAGAGTCCTCATCGACAATTGTGAGGTTAGTACTCCACCTGTCCGTCCTTTTTCGTGACCTTTTACAGGTGAGACCGTTTCCATAAATGCATATACAATCCCACCATTCTCCCTTCGGGGCCCCGGTTCCTTCGAATCAACCAACAGACAAAGGTCACAGTCTCAGGGGTCGTCCTTTTGTTCTCAGTTCGACTACCTTCTACTCGACACTTTAAACTTGTTGTCTCTCCTCGGGACGTCGTTGACACGACTCTCCCGTCAGGGTCGTCTTGTCCAGACTCCCTCAGGCGGAGAGGGTCCAGGGGTCTCCTTAGTGGAAGCGTTTCCGTTTTTCACCTACCTCCAGTCTAAGACTGAACAAGAAAGGAAAGAAACCAACTCAACCGACCTTTTTTACAATTCCACGAATAACAAGAACTCTCTTCGTAGTCTTTCGTGTTTCGGAAGACGTCAACACGGGTCTTTTTTTAGATATTTCATTGGTAACTGTAAATAAGTTCATAAAAATGTTTCTTACAGGGTCCTACTCGTACATCCGGCGTCGAACTCCGGTACCCTTCCTAACAATAGACTCTGGACAAACACTCCCTTTACAAATACCCTTTCCTTCAAACGACTCAAATCCCAAATCCTTATTAATTCTTATCAATTTTCGGAAAAATCCTCTATCACTCGAATCCTACGATCCCCGTTTCTCCTAAATCTTTCTATTCTTTATTTGACTCCTTACACCATATGTCGGGTCTGTAGTCGTACTCAATGCTACATTAGTGTCCATTTGTGCTAAGACTCTCTTACGACTTCGTCCTTGAGACAAACTTCCCGTTGTCACTCTGTTATTTAGACCCACTTCCCCTCGACTTTTACAGTTTGGAGACTGGATTACGAAAACAGTTTCATATTTTCTTCTGGACTACGAACTTTATTTGTACATCAGGGTGTGGAGATCAGTCTCCGATGTAGTAAGAAGCGTCTGTGGCGAGTAGCCAAGTCCGACTAAGGGACCGACGACCTCGACCTGAGGCCGTCTACCCCCAGGGCCCCGACTCCAGCTCCTTCAACCACGAAGTACACCTCTCAAAGTCAAAGCTCTCCTACCTTTCCAAGACCCCCACCTGCCACCACTACCGACATTCTGGGACACTCATAAGGACTACGTCGGTTCGATACCTGAATATCTACCAATTTTACCACTTACAATAGAGTACACGGACGCACGAGTAGGGAGTCAGCACGAGTTCAGACACGTTGGGGTGTCTGACATCGGACGGACTGTGGAGACAGGTCCCCTAGAAGGTCCGTTCTTATGACCTCACCCAACGGTAAAGGAAGAGGTCCCTAGAAGACTTAGGTCCCGAGTTTTGATGGGGAGGACGTAACGTCCGCCTAAGAAATGATATGATAACTCGGTGGTTCCCTTCGGGGTTCACAATAGAAGGAACTCGTCTTACAAATTTATTCCACGGGTGGACCGAATTGACTGAAAGTTTCCACGTCCTACATTGGTCACACAACGGAGTACTAGAAATTGGTTTGGTCAAGTATAAAAAAAGGATATTTAAAAGACTGTTCTCACACTTTACGTTGAAACTGTAAGTATATATTTATATATGTATGTGTGTGTGTTTATATACAATGATATTGTGTATACGTTGTACTGTTTGGATCTGTCGTATAATTTTTCGTCTCTATAGTGACGGCTGCTTTCAGATATGTCAGTTTCGATACCGAAAAGGTCATCAGTACATACTTACACTCTCAACCCGGCTTTTCTTCCGACTCACGGGTTCTTGACTGTGAAAGTTTATGCAACAACCTCTTCTGAGAACTCTCAGGGAACCCGACGTTCTTCTAGCTTGGTCAGTTAGGATTTCCTTTAGTTGGGACTTATAAGTGACCTTCCTGACTGTGACTTTGACTTCGAGGTTAGGAAACTGATGGACTAAACTTCTCGACTGAGTGACCTTTTCTGGGACTACAATCCTTTCTAACTTCAGTCCTCCTCTTCCCCTGCTGTCTCCTACTCTACCAACCTACCGTAGTACCTGAGTTACCTGTACTCAATCTCGAGACACTTCACTTCCTGTCCCTTCGGACCGTACGACGTCAGGTACCCTAACGTCTCAACCTGTGTTGACACACTGACTTGTTGTTGTATTGTTGCACATACACATTTTGATTATTTTTGTTTTGGTTTGATTTTCGTTGTTTCTTCCCAGGTCAATCAGAAGAAGTCCGAGGGGGGGTGTCCCTCCCTTGTTGGGTGACAAAAGACCGGATCTCTCGTCTCGACGTCGCCTCTCGGGGATGGGGTGTTCAGGGGGGGTTCAGGGGGATGTCGACGGGAAGGAGGGTCCGACCGTAGCTCCATCCTCTATCTACCAGGGGACCCGACCTGTGGACCACAAGTAGTTCACCTTATTTTAGGATCGAAACAAGAGTGGGTCTGCGAGGTTCCTGTTTCGATCACCGTCTTTGACTCGAGACGATTTCACGTCTCTGCACGGGCACGGGCTCCAGTTCCGTCTGAAGAGACAGACGTGTCCGTGTCCTTCCGAAGAACCCCCACCCTTCCCTCCCCGAAGGTGGGGTATTATTCAGACCTGTACGTGGGTATCCGGAGACGTCACCCTAACACGTTCGTAGAACTACTCCGAGGATCTTGGTCAGTCCATACCTCTTTCTTTGTTCAATTAACCGGTGTACAGCCGTTTTTGGACGTTCCTGACAGGACATGTTTCACAACACAACGGAGAAATGACGCGAGGAATAAGTCCTAGGGGTGTGAGGACAGACCCACCCACAGAGACGGAACGGAGACTGTCTTTTCTTATTTGACAAAGTGACACGCAAGAGGGTATACATACATCACAGGGATCATTATTTGAAACAGAAACAAAATGTCAAAACGGTGGAACTTTGTAAGAATCAAAGTCTTCCCCATTTTTAGTTCCTTGAAACGAAGATCGGAGATCGAGGACCACCCGACCGCCGATCCAAGTATGGGACCTGTCCCTTTTATTCTAGAACTACGTTCTGATGACAGGAACCTGAAGGGACCACCAGGGCGTCGGTTCTGTGACACGAGGGTTACGTCCCCCGGACCCAAGTCGGGGACCAGTCCCTTGGTCTAGGGTTGTCCGGAGTTGATTTCTAGGGCATACGATGTTGCTTCTGACGACACACCGGTTTCTTTATTGGTTTGCAATTGTTGTCGTTTTCTTTTCTGATGAGAGGGAGGCTCTTGTCGTAGAGTGACGAGAGGCTGGAAAGGTGGTCACGGGTCAACCGAAAGACAGGTTTCTGTCACAGTGTTAGGTACACTCGTTCAGATAGACGTCGAGGTCCGTAATCCCGCTCGGGGTTGGAAACCTGCCCCTCGTCTTCATCCCATCTCCCTCAGATCCGGTCTCCCTTAGTCCCTAGACCTTCTGTGTGGAGCCTACGGACTACGGTCGGGTCGCGACCAAAACATTGAAGTACACCCCTACCGGGTTGGACCGACCAGGGCCGAAAATCGTCGGACGGAGAGGGACAAGAACTAAAACTTTATTGGCAGACTCACCGTCACCGGACAGTGGGGTGTAACGGAGGTGGTTACTCTCCCGGCGAACCCCACGGACAACTCCGGACACGAGGCCAGGGATTCCGAGAGTGAGTCGCGGTACCCCAGACACTACCGGCCCTTGGTAGTAACGGTAGTCTGAGTCTGGTCCCTCTTTACTTTTGTGGGGTCTGTCGACCCTTTGTCGACTTTATTGGGATTAGACCGACTAGAAACAGGAGTTTCTGAAAAGTGAAGTTGATATCAAATACACCGACGGTTTCTCCTCGCTCCCTTTTACCTGATATTATTATTCACCCAAGTTGACTTTAAGAACCGTGTAAAAACAAACCCCCAAAAAGACATAGTTTACTAGAGATTATTAAACAGTCTTTGTAGGATTCGAAGACAACCCTATGATGGAAAAAGATCCGGCTTCTTAGGGAGTTGTGTCAAACAAAGAGGACCACAATCTTCTTCGTCCTGAGTCCTGAAGGAACGACCAGGTCGTCAATTCTGAAGCTCGAGGGTTACGTCCCCCGGACCCAAGGTAGGGACCAGCCTCTTGATCTAGGGGGTCCGGTGCTGATTCCTAGGGTTCACGATATCGATTCCGGTTCACGTCGGTTTATTTATTTATTTATTTATTTATGTAAAAAAATTTTTTTTCCTTTCCTTTTACGTCCCGAGTGACACGTCGGAACGTAATCGAGGTCCTGAGTCCGACCTTCCCCTGTGAACCGGAGAAAGTATAGAGGACGTGAGGTCAGACTGGGAGAAAGACCTTTTTGTACCTTTCCGTCCACGATTTCAGTTTGTGGAAAGACTCCCGACTCTGAGACTCCCACCTCCTCCTGGTCTAGGACCTCCCTACTCTCACTTTGCTCTGTCTTCCCCACGTCCGGGGAGGTGACAAAAGGGACCTCTCGGACGACCCCCCGTCTCCGCAGAAGTGGACCCTCTTGGTCTTCAGTAGTGGAAGAGAAGGAACCGAAAGCCGAGACTCATAGCTTGGGACACAGTGGCGACCGTCGGCAGACGTACCGGGGTGCCCGACGTGGGAAGGGAGGAAGTCAGAGGAGGCAAGAGTGGGAGGGTAGGAGTGTAGTTGTCCTGTGCAGAATGTTTCGATCAGTTACCTCCTTTAGGGTTACTACATCAGTAACTAAGTGGTGTATATGAGAAAAAACCCCCCGATACAGGGTACCAGGGTTTATCCTTTTCCGACATATAACAGTTCCGACATATAACAGTGGGAAGAATAGATTGAATATACGTCTCATGTAGTACTCTTTACGACCCGACCTTCTTCGTGTTCGACCTTAGTTCTAACGGCCCTCTTTATAGTTGTTGGAGTCTATACGTCTACTGTGGTGGGAATACCGTCTTTCACTTCTCCTCGATTTCTTGGAGAACTGCTTTCACTTTCTCCTCTCACTTTTTCAACCGAATTTCGAGTTGTAAGTCTTTTGCTTCTAGTACCGTAGACCAGGGTAGTGAAGTACCCTTTATCTACCCCTTTGTCATCTTTGTCACAGTCTGAAATAAAGAAACCCGAGGTTCTAATGACGTCTACCACTAATGTCGGTACTTTAATTTTCTACGAATGAGGAACCATCCTTTCAACACTGGTTGGATCTATCGTATAACTTTTTGTCTCCGTAATGAAACGGATATTTCCAGGTAGATCAGTTCCGATACCAAAGGGGTCACCAGTACATACCTACACTCTCAACCTGACACTTCTTTCGACTCGTGGCTTCTTAACTACGAAAACTTGACACCACAACCTCTTCTGAGAACTCTCAGAGTACCTGAAGTTCCTCTAGGTTGATCAGGTAAGATTTCCTCTAGTCAGGACCCACAAGAAACCTTCCTTGCTACGATTTCGACTTTGAGGTTATGAGACCGGTGGAGTATGTTTCTCAACCGAGTAACCTTTTCTGACACTACGACCCTCCATAACCCCCGTCCTCCTCTTCCCCTACTGTCTCCTACTCTACCGACCTACCGTAATCGCTGAGCTACCTGTACTCAAACCCACTTGAGACCCCCAACCACTACCTGTCCCTCCGGACCGGACGACGTTAAGTACCCCAGAGTTTCTCAACCTGTGTTGACTCGCTGACTTGGCTTGGCTTGACTACGGGGTACCGTCCACCCTAGAATCGAAGACCTGGGGTCTAGTTTGGACACAGGGAACGTCACTTACGTGTCTCAGAATCCGAGACCTGGAGGTCCCTTCAGGGTGGTGCATACAAGACTGGTATTTTAGATTTTAGTGATCTTCAAATCTGAAGGAAGGTAATTAACTTCTCTATTGTATTAAAAAAAATTAAGTTAAAAAAGAAATTATAACCTCATCTCGACTACATGTTGTAACACAATAAAAGTCCACATGTCGTTTCACTAAGTCAATATACACACACACACACACACATATACCCTTTTCTTATCCAAAAAAAGATATATCCAATAATGACTTATAACTCATCTCAAGGGGCACGATATGTCATCCAGGAACGACCAATAGATAAAATATATACTTACACATATACAATTAGAGTTTGAGGATTGCATAGGGAGAGTGATGTGCAAAGGGATTTCTCTACTGTATTAAATGTAGAGTGAACTTTTCTGGAAATAACAACAAGTCAGCGAGTCAGCACAGAGTGAGAAACGCGCTGGGGCACCTGATGTCGTGTGGTCCGAAGGGACAGGAGGTGATAGAGGGCCTCGAAGTTTGAGTACAGGTAACTCAGCCACTACAGTAGCTTAGTAGAGTAGGAGACAGCAGGTGAAGAGCAGAACCGGAGTTAGAAAGGGTCGTAGTCCCAGAAAAAGGTTTTCTGAAACGAGTAAATCACAGGAGTGAAGTCGATACATGTGAAAAGAGAGTGGTACACTCCGATCACCTAATAGTCCACATGAGGGACCCCTTCTCGTAGGACTCAGTCCTCAGGTCCAGTCAGTGCTGTGGACCTCGGACCTCATTCCAGGTAAAGAATAGACCGACGTCGGAACGGGTGTTTCCGACACAGAGAGTTTGTCTTCGGAGAGGATGGTCTGCGACCACTGCACCATTTGTCGTTTCTACTTACGTTCTCTTTGTAAATAGGAATTAAGTACTGTAATAATGAAGTTTATCTTACGAGGAAAGATTGAATGGGTCTTGAGGTACCACCTCAATTTAAGCACTCCTGTCGTCCAGACTTGCGCACGCAGGTGAAACAGTCTTAGATCTTTCCTATCTTACGTCTCGTCTGAACCACCCCGTTTGAGGCACCTCCCCGTGTCGGGGTCATTTGGAGTACAGAACCGTCCTAATAAATCTGTTGAGTCTACTATAATCGGTTTTAACATGTAACAAAAAGTCTGAGGTATTAAGAGGAATTTTTTATATATACATTTTAGGAGTCTTTAAATCTTACACAAAATTTTTAAATTCGTGTCTATTATTGTATATTTCGTATTTGTTATATTGGTTGTGGTAACAAGAGTGTCGGGTTCTAAATATTGTCAATATGGAAGCAGGATACACCCAACAGAAAAAAAAGGACGTTTCTTTATTTTGTAATGTTTACAGATTACAGATTTTTAGGGAAATGGGCCACGAGAGTCAGGATAAGGGAGAGAGAGAGAGGTAGGATACTCGACCATGCAAAAAGAAAAATTAAGTCTAGTCACGGTAAAATGGAAAACATAAGAAGACGTTGAACCACAATCGGGCACACGAAAACTCTAGACACACCTACCTCAAACAAGGAAAATCACTGTTTATCATAATGTCGCATACATCTATGGCATAAAATGTATAGGTAAGAGGAGACTGTGCATCAAGAGAACAGAGGTTAGAAGAACGGCAATGTCTCCGACCAGGTGCTCGTAGCGGCATGTACTCTAGTAATTCAGTGAGTTTAGAGCCCACCGAGTTACCATTTCTTAGGTGGACGGTTACGCCCTCTGAGGTCAAGTCGGGGACCCAACCCTTCTAAGGGACCTCCTCCTTTACCGTTAGGTGAGGTCATAAGAAAGGACCCTTTAGGGTGCCTGTCTCCTCGGAACGTCCGACATCAGGCACCCCAGGGTTTCTGAACCTGTGTGGAATCACTGATTTGTTGTTTTGGTCAAGGAACTACACGAGGGAATTATCGACCAAAACAAACAGTGTACTGTTGACCGTAAGGAGGATAAAGTGTAAAAACGACACAAACGAGGTGTCATTGAAAAGAAATAAAAAAAGAACTTTTTTTAAAACAAAACCGAGATTTCCGAACACCCTGGAATCAAAGGACTGGTCCTTAACTTGGTCCGGGAACCGTCACTTTTGTGGTTCAGGATTGGTCACCTGGTGGTCCCCTCGGGGGTGTCATTGAAAATTTAAGCGTGGGAACTCCGGGATCGTAGCAACAAAGTTTCCTTTATGAGTTGCTCACTTGTTTGTTCACTTACGGTAATTTTTCTTCACCTTACCTTTTTTCTTTGTTTCTTTCTTTACAACCTACTATAAAGACTTTAGTGTAACGCAAGTGGTGATTCTTCGCAGTCCAAGCGACACAGAAGAAACAGACAAAAAGAAGAGAGATAGATGTAGACAACTCCTGAGTCACGTCCGGTCCGTAGTGCAAGGCACGATTTTCAACGTCACTAGACGAGAAGGTAGAACTTTAATAAACCGTCGACTACTTTTCGGAACTTGAAACAATAAATTGTTATCGGTCAAGAACCTGAGCCACTGCACCACCCTCACAGTCCGAATATCAGACAACGACTCAAATGTTAAGTGTCTCGGTAATCGAAATAATAAAAAAAAACGGTGCACCGTACACTCTAGAAACGAGGAACTGTTCCCTAGTTTGGGGATCGGTATCCTCCCGTCTCAGAATTGTTGACCTGGTGGTCCTTTCAGGGACCTCGGTAAGCGAAAAATTGTTAGGAAAACAGAAAACCATCGATATTGGTGACATGTGAAACTTCGTTGATCACAGACCTCGTCCGAAAGAATTGGACCCTAACTCACGATTTCGAGTTGTACACCAGGACCTCCTCCCCCCCTACAGGAGACCTTTAAACATTTATACACACATATATAAAAAGACTTCCAATATCGAAGAGGTTTCTGAGACATTGAGGGGTTTGCAACTCTTACTGAGACAAACGGAACGAAGTAATTCAAGGGACGAACCACGGGAAACAATGTATTAGACCTCCAATTCACAAACCCAATGTATCAGTAGTCAAGTCAAGTCAACGAGTCAGCACAGGCTGAGAAACGCTGAGGTACTTAACGTCGTACGGTCCGGAGGGACAGGTAGTGGTTGAGGGTCTCAAATGGGTTTGAGTACAGGTAACTCAGTCACTACGGTAAGTCGGCAGAGTAGGAGACAGTAGGGGAAAAGGAGGACGGGGGTTAAGGAGGGTCGTAGTCTCAGAAAAGGTTACTCAGTTGAGAAGCGTACTCCACCGGTTTCATGACCTCTAAGTCGAAATCGTAGTAAGGAAGGTTCATTGTGGGTCCTGACTAGAGGAAATCTTACCTGACCAACCTAGAGGAACGTCAGGTTCCCTGAGAGTTCTCAGAAGAGGTTGTGGTGTCAAGTTTTCGTAGACAAGAAACCGCGAGTCGGAAGAAGTGTCAGGTTGAGAGTGTAGGTATGTACTGGTGTCCTTTTTGGTATCGGAACTGATCTACCTGGAAATAACCGTTTCATTACGGAGACGAAAACTTATACGATAGATCCAACCAGTATTGAAAGGAAGGTTCCTCATTCGCAGAAAATTAGAGTATGAACGTTAGTGGTAGACGTCACTAAAACCTCGGGGTTTTTTATTTCAGACTGTGACAAAGGTGACAAAGGGGTAGATAAAGGGTACTTCACTACCCTGGTCTACGGTGCTAGAAGCAAAAGACTTACAACTCGAAATTCGGTTGAAAAAGGTGAGAGGAGAAAGTGAAAAAGTAGTTCTCCGAAAAATCAAGGAGAAGCGAAAGACGGTATTCCCACCACAGTAGATGGGGACACAAACTTAGGACCGAGACGATAAAGTAGAGACACACTGGAATTTGTTATTCCTTGGAGAGACCCGGAGTCAAAGGAGTAGACATTTGACCTCTATCGTTAACATGATGCAGTATGCAATCCTCAACACGATTCCTAATGTACTCACATATATATCGAATCTTTTACGAGTCGTGTATCACTTATAAGATATTTACACAATCGATAATAATGATATTAATAACGTATCTACACCGTGAC
Organism: Capra ibex; assembly: GCA_006410555.1. Lineage (NCBI taxonomy): Eukaryota > Metazoa > Chordata > Mammalia > Artiodactyla > Bovidae > Capra > Capra ibex. The sequence goes on from SJYO01018757.1 coordinate 88,425,119, forward strand.
TACTGTTACTACGACTTTTAGGACTACTGACTATGGAAGGACTTCGGTGAATTCTCACTTACTCTTCTGTTGGTTGTTCGTGACACCTTATTGGTCGACTGAGAAGACCTATTTTGATTGTGTTGGAAAAGGAAATTCCGGTCGGTCAGAGAATTCGGACCCATTGGTCTGAACTGACACCTCTACTCGTATAAGTTAATATTACCGTTAATGTCACCTTTTTCGTCAAACGAAAAATCTATATTGATTTTGCACATGACTAAAATAAAAGGTCAGACCCCACCTTGACTGAGTACCGGCACCAAGACCAAAGAGTTGGACACCTCACTCGTAGGAACTACGACATGGTCCTCATTTACTACCTGACCCTTTACATTTGAAAAAAAAAACCGATGAGACCCAGAAGGAACGTTAAATGTCCGAAAAGGGATAAACACCGTACACTTGAGAGCTCCGGACAACGGGGCTCCGTAGTCAAAGGGTGGTCCCTCGTTTGGACACAGGGGGCACAACCTTCCGTCTCAGAATTGGTAACCTGGTGTTCCCTTCAGGGACCCTTTACACTTGAAACCTACTCGACAGGATTTCGAGAAGAGAGGACCAAGAGGGTGTCTTATGATACTGTCGGACTAGGTATGGAGACGGGAAACTGTAGGTGACCACTTGCCCAAGTAGTTTAATCTAGTCTAATCTTAAACAAGGTTTACAGTTGAAACAGGTCGAAAGTTACTGGTTTCAAAAGGGGTCTCACAACTTAAAGTCCGAATAGATAAATGGAGACAACCCGGTTAAACTGGAAGAGTTTACGGACTGTCACTATAAAAGGGGTACATGATAAAAACTCCAGAGAGGAAAAAACCCCCCCATCCCCCGACACGGTGGGTGTCATACACCCTAGAATCGAGGGGTCGGTCCCTAACTTGGGTTCGGGGAACGTCACCTTCGATCCTCAGAATTGGTGACCTGGTGATCTTCCCTTCAGAGAGAAAACGAGAAAAAAAAAAGAAATAAGGAAGGAACGTGTTCAGTAATGGCTAGAGACGGTGTTGGTGGGGGTCCTCAAACGAAGGACGTCATTACCGGCGGCGAGAGGGACCCGCGAAGGAAACCTTTGTTTGCAAGGACCTTTGGGACTAGGTTCTCACGGTTCATTCTTTCATACGTTTTTCTAAAATAAACTTACGACCAACAGCTACTCTGAATTTTAGGCTATACAGATATGTATTAACGGACTTATATAAGTCCTCACCCTCTAACTTCCGATTCTCGATTGGAGGTAACGATACAAATAGTTTTGCGCCAGGTACCCATGTCTACCGTGGTCGATACATTAGACATTCTGGGTCACAACTTACCTTCACACTCGGAGGACAAGTCTTAAAGTCCTGTCCCTGTTCTCTTGTACTTTCATGGATAGTCAGGAAAACTCATGTCTCTCCTTACGTCCCTTTGACTCGGACGTCCTCTGGTCCCATAGTCTTAACGGTCTAAGGCTGTCCGTTTTTAGACTAAAGACCTGTAAGGGACCACCAGGTCGCCAATCACGAGGTACGAAGGAGACGTCCCCGAGAACAAGGTAGGTATCAGCCCCTTGATTCTGAAATGTACGGTGTATCATGTCGGTTTTTTTTTTTTCTTTTTAGAACTAAAGACTTCGGATGACACAATTACTTAGTCTTAGAGACCCTTGTCACTAAGCAGGAGGGATGGGTGGGTTACAAATATTCATCTTGATATTTTTTTTTCGTTCTTTTCTTGATATAACTTTTTTTTTAGAAAGATATTTCTTTTTTTTCTTGATATAACTTGTATTTGTACGAGAAAACAAAAGTACAACAAACACCCGTGAAAACATGGTGTTATCATCAGTTTATCAACCTTGACTTTGACATACCAGTTGTTCTGGATTTCATAAATAAGATACCGGGAAATCTCTTTCAACCAACTGTGGACTAAATTATTTTATTCGCATACGGACCTTGTTTTTCGGGGGGTTTGAAACTCAAAAATAAAGTGAAAGACAAAAGATTAAAAGAATAATTCTGATTCATGTAAATGTCTTTAGTCGTTACCAGTATAACGTCTATAAAAAGATATACCGATTATAAAAACAAAGATATTAAAGATCTCCATACATTCGGTAAAAAGTGGACTCTCAGAAACTAAAAAAAAATTAATTTTTAAGTAAATTCTAGAACATATCCGTTTCTAAAAAAACAAATTTTATTTAAAATTTTTTAATTTAAATAAAAATAAAAACTTCCTATTAAAGAAATGTCTTAAAACAACCAAAGACAGTTTGTGGTTGTACTTAGGTGATATCCATATGTATACAGGGGAGGGAGAACTCGGGGAGAGGGTAAAGGGAGACATAGGGCGGGGCAAACCAACTATGTCTCGGGGAGAAACTCAAGGGACTCAGTATGGAGTTTAAGGACGACCGATAGACAAAATGTATACCAATTTAATTCAAAAACACGATATAACCTCATATCGACTAAACGTTACAACACAATCAAAATCCACATGTTATTTCACTAAGTTAAAACGCACACACACATATATATATAAGTAAAAAAAAGTTTAAGAAAAGGGTAAATCTAATAATGTCGTGTAACTGGTCACAAGGGACAGGACATGTCGTCCAGAAACAAATAATAGACAAAATATATGTCATCACACAAAAACAATTAGGGTTGGTGGATTAAATAGGGTGGGCCCTTAGGTGTAAGAATTGTGCGGGAGGTCCACAATTAATACACGTGTTTTCTGACTTTTCGAGACTGAGAGGGGGTAAACAAACCCTTCTTCTTCGTCACTGAGAAATAGTCACTCACGACTCGACTCGACCAGGGGAACACGGCGGAGGTCGGAAGGACCACGGGTGTGGGAAAAGAAAGTGGGAAAGGAGAAGACAAGGGAAGAGCAAACCCGGACAGTCTCCGGGGTGTCCGTCCCGACTATTTTAGTGAGTTGTCTCCTTCAACCTCCCCTCTCCGACTCTACAACGTCCCGGACGCCTGAATAGGACGTCCTCAGAACAGAAAGACGGTGTACGGGGATGAGGAGGGTCAAATGAAATTGAAACTTGGATTTCGTTGTCTTTTCCCTGTTCTCGATCACTTTGTTCGACTCTTGTCGGGGTTGGTGTGTCAAGGTAGGAGTCACTGAGAGTCCAGTGTCCGTGACCTTACCAGGACAAAGGAGAAGTCATTTACGGTCAGGAACCTTGAATAAAGACGTTCAACAGTGCAATGGTTTCGCATTCGGGGCCAGGGTCCCAAGTAGGAACATTCGACTACTCTCTTAAGAATAGTTTACTGGGACTATTCGACGACCCATATTCAAGACTAAAATCGACATGTAGTTCTGTAAAGACAAGTCAAGTCGGCGAGCCGACACAGGCTGAGAAACGTTTGGGTACCTGACGTCATGTGGTCCGGAGGGACAGGTAGTGGTTGAGGACCTCGAACAAGTCTGAGTGCAAGTACCTCAGTTACTACGGTAGGTTGGTAGAGTAGGAGACAGTAGGGGAAGAGGAGGACGGAAGTTAGAAAGGGTCGTAGTCTCAGAAAAGGTCACTCAGTCAAGAAACGTAGTTCACCGGTTTCATAACCTCGTAGTCGAAGTCGTAGTCAAGAAGGTTACTTATAAGTCCTTACTAAAGGAAATCCTAACTCACCACCTAGAGGAACGTCAGGTTCCCTGAGAGTTCTCAGAAGAGGTTATGGTGTCAAGTTTTCGTAGTCAAGAAGTCGTGAGTCGAAAGAAATGTCAGATCGAGAGTATAGGTATACACTGATGACCTTTTTGGTATTTAAACTGATCTATCTGGAAACGGTCGTTTCATTACAGAGACGAAAAATGATACGACAGATCCAACCAGTATCGAAAAGAAGATTCCTCATTCCCAGAACATTGAAGTACCGACGTCAGTGGTAGACGTCACTGAAGCCTCAGGTTCTTTTGTTTCAGAGAGTGCCAAAGGTAACAAAGAGGTAGATAAACAGTACTTCACTACCCCGGTCTACGGTACTAGAATCAAAAAACTTACAACTCAAAATTCGGTCGAAAAAGTGAGAGGAGAAAGTGAAAGTAGTTCTCCGAGAAATTAAGGAGAAGCGAACAACGGTACTCCCACCACAGTAGACGTATAGACTCCAATAACCACAAAGAAAACCATTAGAACTAAGGTCGAACGCGAAGTAGGTCGGGTCGTAAATCGTACTACATGAGACGTATATTCGATTTATTCGTCCCACTGTTATATGTCGGAACTACATGAGGAAAGGGTTAAACCTCGGTCAGACAAAAAGGTACAGGCCAAGATTGACAACGAAGAACTGGACGTATGTCTGAAGAGACCTCCGTCCAGTCCACCAGACCATAAGGGTAAAGAACTTCTTAAAAGGTGTTAAATAACACTAGATGTGTCAGTTTGTAAATTTCAGTTCTGTAAACTTCCAATCGTTTCAAGAAATACCGAGATCACCATTTCTTGGACGGACGGTTCCGTCCTCTGCATTCTCCGCACCCATCCCTTCTAGGGGACATCCTCCCGTACCGTTGGGTGAGGTAAGAACAGATTCCTTTAGTTTACCTGTCTCTTCGGACCGTCCGATGTCAGATACCTCAGTTTTCTCAACCTGTATTGACTTCACTGAATCGTGTATAATACGTATATCGTGTACTTGCTGAAACATAATGTCTAAAATTTCAAATCACGTTGTTTACGAGAAAAAAAAACCAAGTGTCGAAAGACGCACCCCCTACTAACGAATTCCTCGACGATTCGTCTTGTCTACGACAGAACTTAAAAAGGAATTCTTTTTTGTCTGAAATTTGGTTACAGACGAAGATTTAATGAATACTTTGATTAAAAAAGAAATATCTAAAAGTGGAGGTAAAGGACAAAACAAAAAAAAACAAACAAAGACATGGAAGATTGTGTTTTGTAACAATGATACACAAATACCAATAATTTTAAAAAACAAAGTTAAACGTAAGAGTGTCGTTTACTCTCTGATGTACATTTGTCGGGAAACATTGACTTTATAATATATTGGGAGTCAAGTCAGTCCAGTCGAGTCAGCACAGACTGAGAAACGCTGGGGTACTTAGCGTCGTGCGGTCCGGAGGGACAGGTAGTGGTAGAGGGCCTTAAGTGAGTGTGAGTGCGGGTAGCTCAGGCACTACAGTAGGTCGGTAGAGTAGGAGACAGTAGGGGAAGAAGAGGACGGGGGTTAGGGAAGGTCGTAGTCTCAGAAAAGGTTACTCAGTTGAGAAGCGTACTCCACCGGTTTCATGACCTCGAAGTCGAAATCGTAGTAAGGAAGGTTTCTTGTGGGTCCTGACTAGAGGAAATCTTACCTGACGAACCTAGAGGAACGTCAGGTTCCCTGGGAGTTCTCAGAAGAGGTTGTGGTGTCAAGTTTTCGTAGTTAAGAAACCGCGAGTCGGAAGAAGTGTCAGGTTGAGAGTGTAGGTATGTACTGGTGTCCTTTTTGGTATCGGAACTGATCTGCCTGGAATCAGTCATTTCATTAGAGAGACGAAAACTTATATGATAGATCAAACCAGTATTGAAAAGAAGGTTCCTCATTCGCAGAAAATTAAAGTACCGACGTCAGTGGTAAACGTCACTAAAACCTCGGGTTTTTTTATTTCAGACTGTGACAAAGATGACAAAGGGGTAGATAAAGGGTACTTCACTACCCTGGTCTACGGTGCTAGAAGCAAAAGACTTACCACTCGAAATTCGGTTGAAAAAGTGAGAGGAGAAAGTGAAAGTAGTTCTCCGAAAAATCGAGGAGAAGTGAAAGACAGTATTCCCACCACAGTAGACGTATAGACTCCAATAACTATAAAGAGGGCCGTTAGAACCAGGGTCGAACACAAAGAAGGTCAGGTCGTAAAGAGTACTACATGAGACGTATCTTCAATTTATTCGTTCCACTGTTATATGTCGGAACTACATGAGGAAAAGGATAAACCTTGGTCAGACAACAAGGTACAGGTCAAGATTGACAACGAAGGACTGGACGTATGTCTAAAGAGTTCTCCGTCCAATCCACCAGACCATAAGGGTAGAGAGAGTCTTAAAAGGTGCCAACTAACACTAGGTGTGTCAGTTTCCGAAACCGTATCAGTTATTTCGTCTTTATCTACAAAAAGACCTTGAGAGAACGAAAAAGGTACTAGGTCACCTAAAACCGTTAAACTAGACACCAAGGAGACGGAAAAGATTTTGGTCGAACTTGTAGTCCCTCAAGTGGCAAGTGCATAACGACTTCGGACCGAACCTCTTAAAACTCGTAATGAAATGATCGTGCACTCTACTCACGTTAACACGCCATCAAACTCGTAAGAAACCGTAACGCAAAGAAACCTTAACCTTACTTTTGACTGGAAAAGGTCAGGACACCGGTGACGACTCAAAAGGTTTGAACGACCGTATAACTCACGTCGTGAAAGTATCGTAGTAGAAAGTCCTAAACTTTGTCGAGTTGACCTTAAGGTAATGGAGGTGATCGAAACAAGCATCACTACGAAAGATTCCGGGTGAACTGAAGTGTAAGGTTCTACAGACCGAGATCTAATCACTAGTGTAGTAGTACTAATAGACCTAGCACTTCTAGAAAAAACATGTCAAGAAGGTACATAAGTACGGTGGAGAAGAATTATAGAAGACGAAGACAATCCAGGTCTGGTAAAGACAGGAAATAGCTCGGGTAGAAACGTACTTTACAAGGGAACCATAGAGACTAAAAGAACTTCTCTAGAGATCAGAAAGGGTAAGACAACAAAAGGAGATAAAGAAACGTCACTAGCGACTTCTTCCGAAAGAATAGAGAAGAACGATAAGAGACCTTGAGACGTAAGTCTACGAATATAGAAAGGAAAAGAGGAAACGAAAAACGAAGAGAAGAAAAGTGTCGATACACATTCCGGAGGGGTCTGTCGGTAAAACGAGAAAACGTAAAGAAAAGGTACCCCTACCAGAACTAGGGACGGAGGATATGTTACGGTGCTTGGAGTAAGGTATCAAGTAGTCCGTGAGATAGATAGTCTAGATCTGGGAATTTAGATAAAGAGTGAAGGTGACATATTAGTATTCCCTAAACTAAATCCAGTATGGACTTACCAGATCACCAAAAGGGATGAAAGAAGTTAAATTCAGACTTAAACCGTTATTCCTCAAGTACTAGACTCGGTGTCAGTCGAGGGCCAGAACAAAAACAACTGACATATCTCGAAGAGGTAGAAACCGACGTTTCTTATATTAGTTAGACTAAAACCACAACTGGTAGACCACTACAGGTACACATCTCAGAAGAGAACACAACAACCTTCTCCCACAAACGATACTGGTCACGTAAAAGAACCGTTTTGAGATAATCAGAAACGGGACGAATAAGGCGTAGGGTTCCGGTTTAAACGGACAATGAGGTCCACAAAGAACTGAAGGAAGAAAACGTAACGTCAGGGGATATTACTTTTCCTGTAGAAAAAACCCACAATCAAGATTTTCTAGAACATCCTGAAGTGTTTTGGCAAGTTGAAGTCGAAGAAGTCGCAATGACCAACCCCGTATCTGAACCTATTGACACTATAACTTACCAAACGGAACCTCTGCTTGTCTCTAGTAACACAGTAAAAACTCTGACGTAGGTTCATGACGTAAAGCCTGAATTGGGATCTTGAAATTCTTTTTTTAAAGACGAACGAAAAATAAAATCGTTTCCTGAGTATTCGTTTCTTGACAATGTTAAGTTATTATTCCTCCTTCTGTTAAATAAAAAAAATTTGTCCGTTTTCTACAATTAAACTTACCTGTGTAACCCTTTCTTTTCTTACCGGTCATTCATCAAAGTTACGTTATTTCAAAGTTACAGCAAACAGTAGTCCTTTTCCGTTTAATTTTGATATTGCTCTACCAAGATTGACACCTGACCTTTGTTCACGTTTTACACTCGACACTCATGTCATCGTAAATAAGTCACAAGGTCACTCTTACTATCGGGCCCTCTGTCGAAGAGTTACTTAAGGGTATTAAATTAAAACGTTCTGACTTCAAAGTTCAATGTTATTTTTATTTTGAGTATAAATACTCTTCTATTCTTTTTTAAATTTGTATTTTACTAGACGGGGAACTGGAGTGGAGAGGAGTAACACGTAGTTACACAGACGAAGTCCGTAGTGGACTTGGAGGGGATATTCGCCTTTATGGACGAGTCGGTATTTGTCGTTGTAAGAGGGACATGGTTATCTATTGAGGAATTTCTATTGTAAGGAAGAACTAGACCATTTCCCAGTGTACTCGGTGGTGCTGCCGTGAAGTTAGACCTTATCCATTTGAGAGTTATCATACAGTAAATTACATGTCGGGAGACAGAGTTTTTACAGAATTTATTCAATACAGAACTGAAGATCACCCTCCCGGTCAAGAGTCTCGAAAGAGTCTACGAGAAGTTTAAGCAGACCTTATTTAAAAGGTTACAAAAAGAATCTAACTGACTAATTCAAAAGTAACTGTAATGGTTTAGACTCCTGTGATAAAATAAAATAAAACCAGCGTGAGACACCGTACACCCTAGAGTCAAGAGGAAGGTTATAGGGGACGTGACCTTTCCGTCTTAGAATTGGTGACCTAGTTGGTCGTTTCAGGGATTTAACATATTAGCTTTAAATTAGTCTTTCATCTCGAATTTCAAGAGTGGTTTTTTTTTTTTTCATTTATGTACTCCAAAACCATACAAGTAATTGAACTACCCCCTTAGGAAAACATGTGTTTTTTAACCACGTACAAAAACATACATTTTATATAAAGTTATTTCGGATAAAACAGTAACAAGTCAACGATTCAGTACAGGTTGAGAAACCCTGGGGTACCTGACGTCGTACGGTCCGAGGGGGTAAGAGGTGATAGAGAGGGTCAAACGAGTTCAAGTCCATGTAACTCAACCACTACGATAGATTGGTAGAGTAGGAGACGGTGAGAGAAGAGGAGAACGGAAATTAGAAAGGGATAGAATTGTAAAATAAAATTTTCGGATAAAATTGTTTGATACTTTCTATAAGACTTTTCTACGATTATCTGTGGTCGTGGGTCCTAATTATTTACAATTTGTGAAAACAGTAGACGAAATCGAAAAAAGTACATCTTCTTTACTTTATAATGACTATTTTCACTTCGGAAGAATCAAGAGTCTGGATAGAAGATGGAGAGGGGTCACAGTTCGTGTAGGTGTTTCGACACACAAAAGAAAGACAGGCAATTTTTTTACATCATCGTTCGTAGAAGAAAAGTAACCACTACTTTGTTTCGAATCGTTCTCGATTGTGTGCCCGGTGTCGACTCGTCACTCAGTCGTCGAGTGACCATTACTACGACGAAGGGGTCTCGGTACAATGGATTGGACACGAACTCTTCAACGATTACATTAAATGTGCTAATGGTCTTACAAATATGACGACAGATATGAGTCAAAATTTGTACTGGTGGTACACCGTGTTTACTCTCAAATCCCATAACACTACAAAAAGACTCGTAAACTTTACCTGAGGAACCTTTGAACTTTTAGATTCTACTTACACTAGAAAAAATTTAATCACATCCATAAACTCTAGTCAAATTAATGTTAATTCGGTCTTATTGTTAACTACGACTTCGACTTCGAGGTTATGAAACCGGTGGACTACGACTGAGTGACCTTTTCTGAGACTAAGATCTTTTCCTCTTCCGTTTTCCTCTTCCCCTGCTGTCTCCTACTCTACCAACCTGTCGTAGTAGTTGAGTTACCTGTACTCAAACAACTCGTTTGAGACCCTCTGTCACTTCTTGAGTCTTCGGACCACACGAAGTCAGGTGTCCCAGTGTTTCTCAACCTGTGCTGAGTCGCTGACTTGTTCTTCGGTCTTATGTCTATAACTACATAAAGAGAGATTAAGATGACATTTAATCAAAGTTTCGTCAATTGTCGTAACTTAGGGTTACGAAGTTTCAGGCTAATCGACGGACGAAACCTGACAACCAAGATATGACTTCTCCGGGACTTATGTATTGAGGTTTCATACGGAGAAACCACATAAATAATAACGCTCGACTCCTGTTAACCCTATGTCCTATGTCCCTCCCGAGAAATACGAGGTAAGGGGAAAGAAAAGAAGAAGAATTTTTTTAAATAAACCGGTGTAACGAACCGTACACCCTAGAATCAAGGGGCTGGTCCCTAGTTTGAGTACGGAGGACGTAACCCTCACTCCTTAGAATTGAAGACCTGTCGGTCCCTTCAGGGTTGGGAGGGGGAAATCCAGGATTGTCAAGGGTACTTTTTCCATGGAGGAATGTTGTCCTCCTCTTGTAAGAAAGTAAAAAGACAGAGGGTCAAAAGAACTCTCTATAACTGCAATTTGAAACACATTCAAATGTCACATGTTGCACTACTGAGACTTCTTAGAGGAATCTGACCCTCGACTGGATTTGGTTTTACCTGGACATGACTCTTGGGGTGGTCTCACTCGGACTAGAAAGTACTCAAGGACGTCGTATAAAGGATCCATAACAGGGGACTAAACATGTCTATTGCTGTAGGTTGATCGACACGACGTCCCGTGACAACCCAGCGGGGTTAAATGGCGGGGAGTGGTTTCGGGGAAACAGAACACTGTAGTGGTGTTATAAAGCAATACATTTTTCCCTATATTCGAAAACTGAGATGCTGAAAGAGTACAGAAGTAAAAGAAAGACTTCTGAGGACACATGTACATTTTTATAATTTAAACATTCAAAAAGAGAACACTTACAGAATAGAGACAAATGAGGAATCCGAGTGGTATCTTGAATTCTCCCATATTTATTTAAAAGAGAAAAGATGTTGTATATACTCTGTTTGTGTTCCCTACCAAACTGTAAAGAACGAGAAAAAAAGGACCAAAGAGAAAAAATACCAGGTAAAGGGTTAAACAGGTCTAAAAAAGGGGGAATCAAGACTACAAATAGAAAGTTTTCGAATCTCTATAACCTTCTCTTTTCTTTTCAAATCCAACCAAAATCCATAAAACATTATTACTTCGACATTTAAAGGAAAACATTAAAAAGAAAAACCTTTTCTACATCTGAAACTTTTCAAGAAAGCTTCTTGCGACGATTAAAACTAACAGTGATCATCTTATTAAACGGAAAAACAGAGAATTTTTATCGTTAACGAAACTAATTTTTTATTATTTACTTTATTAAAGAGAAAAGAAATAACCTCTTCCTTTGTTTGGAACCGAGGGGGTTTAAGTGATACTCCAGATCTCATAAAAGAAATACGAAGTCTTAAACTTTCGACGTGGATGTGAACGACAAGTGAAACCCCTGGAGGAGTCAAGAGTAACCGATAACTGGACGTCTAGTGTTACGTCCGACTCCGACAGGAGTCTCGTTCGGGTAACAGTGGTAAAGTCGACGCGGTAAAGGAGTAGTACCTCACTGGCGTGGACCTAATACTCACAATGGGTCACTGTGTGGAGAGACAGTCGTCGTAGACCAGTAACATGTCTACTGGTGTAGGCTGATTGACACGACGACCCGTCACAACCCAGTGGTCACTGATCCTACCCCTCACCCCCACCTTCCCTGAGAAAGGACCCACGACGACTCTCCTTCATGAGGTGGGAGGATACCTCTTCACCCTGTGGAAGTCCTACCTCCCTTGGGTGTAAGATCTCTACGTCGACTGCGACCTCCTACGTCTTAAACTAACTTAAGGGGAACCAAAAACGTGCCGGTAAATCTTCTGTTATATGTTTCTAATCCTTGACTTCCTGTAAACCGTTCTCTCTAGACTTTTTAGACGAAACCCTGTGAATTACCACTGGAAATCCATTCTCTATACCCACTTCGGTCAGGAAGTCCAACCCCCACCACTGTTACAGAAGTGACTGACTCTTCCACACTCGTAAGACTTCTTTACCACCCCAAACAAAGTAGAAACCCTCCGTAGTCCTTGACCGTCGCCACTAGACCCCCGCCCTGGTATTACTGTCTTTCCCTCCATCTAGAACCCCCCTTTTACTATTCCGAGAAAGAGTGCACAAAGTCGTCCCGTTCCTGACGAGGTCTCATTTCACGAAACCAAACAGTTTTGTTTTAGTGGATCTCTTCCTATGTTTCAAACTTCAGAAACTTGTTAGATCAGAAAGACATCGAGACAGCAGGAGTCGTCTGGAGAGTAACTCGGACTCCGGGGTCAAGAGAAACGGAAGACATTCAGTTTAAAAGAGACGTCTGTGTGACCACAACAAAGACTCCACGACATCATATTCCAACAGACGAAAAATTTTTTTTAAAATAAATAAATACATGAAATAATAACCGACACGACCTAGAAGGACCGGAGCCCTCGAGAAAGAGATCGACACCTCTCGTCCCCGATGCGAAATCGACACTACGTGTGTGAAGAGTAACGCCACCGAAGAGAATAACGTCTCATACCCGAGGTCCCGAGGTCTCGTGTCAGAGTCATCAACACCGTGTGCCCGAATCAACAAGGAACCATACACCCCCAGTAAGGTCTGGTCCCTAGCTTAGACATAGAGGACGCAACCGTCCGTCTAAGAAATGGTGACTCGGTGGTCCCTTCAGGAACAACCGAAAAAAGTTCGAATAGACCCTTCTGAATTATGGTCATAAGATTTTATGATCATAATTCTAGTAGAATAAGTACGAAAAAGACTAAAATCATTGAAATTAGTGAAAATTCTAAAATGTAAAGGTCCGACTTTTCAAGAGATAATATTTGTAAAAGGGGATACATAGTCTGTGACCCAGAAAACTATACTCTAGACACTGGGAAAAGGTCGAAGGAAACAAAAAAGAGAACCATACCAGGGTCCCTCACTACGACTTTCGAGTCGAAGGACATGGGGTCACCCCTTAACTTAGAGTCTTCGTCTCAAGACCCACTTCATCTTTTCCTATCGAAATAATAGAACGCTCCGTTTCCGTCTATATCGTCCGGAACCTTTTTACACAGGGATGGGTTCTTCGAAAAAAAAAAAATTCGAATATTTGTTGTACTCAAATAAAAAGTATCAAGACTTCCGAACTTCAAATTCTAGTCCCACGGTCGTATCAACCCACTCTCAGGAGAATGGGTCCTCCTAAACTATTCCTCAAAATCTTCTCGGACCGTCCCATGTCAGTTCCCCCGGTGTTTCTCAGTCTATACTGACTCGTACGTACGTAAATATGTCGTTATAAAGGGTTCCCACCCCCAACAACTGTTCTAATCCCACACATGTCCTAGAGTATCACCATCACCAATTCACACAGTCTAAGAACGTTGGGGTACCTGACATATCGGACGGTCCGAGGAGACAGGTACCCTAAGAGGTCCGTTCTTATGACCTCACCCAACGGGAAAGGAAGAGGTCCCCTAGAAGGACTGGGTCCTTAGTTTGGACCCAGAGGTCGTAACGTTCGTCTAAGAAACGGCTAACTCGATCCTCCCTTCGGGACGTCCCAGAGTGCACCAGAGGATTAGATCGATTCGAGGAGACCAGGGAAATTAGAACGGAGTCCACCAAAGAACCGCAGAGGAGGGAACTAATCGTTGACAAGTTTAGACGGGAAACCTTGAGGTCTTCCTGCACCTCCCATCTCAGAACGAATGTTCTTTACCCCCTGTATTTTTGCTCCGGAGGTACGGACCCTCCAAGTGTTCCACGGTGAGTCAAAGTCCTACCTGTTCGGACCCCGTATCCGCAGGAACTTTCGAATGCCGAAAGGAAATTAATCATATGGTTCTAAAAACTGTCAATTCCGTTATTGGAGAAGTCTGGTGCCTTACACTTCTTTTGTACAAGATGTGGCCGGTTGAAGATGTGAACCAAAACATAACCTATTCATACATCCGTCTAAAACCCAAATTTCTTCAGTTTCGAGTCAACTTTGTTCATCTTTTATTTAGCAAAACCCGTTTACCTGTGCCATAACTACTTAATCAAAGACTGGACGATAATGTGACTTTGTAAAAATCTTAGCGAGACTTAAAATATGAAAATTCTCCTCGTCCGAGTGTAAGCAAAAGACCTTCAGCACTCCGTGTTTACCATCAGAGGCACTCCATTATTTTTCGTTAGCGACAACAGAACAGCGTTCTGCGAAGTGAAAATCCAGACTTCGGCGGAGGCTGACACAGATCGTTAGGGAACAAAGCCAAGGCGGGCGCCGAACGCCCGGCATAGGTATCTTTGGCCCTTCGCAGGTCTCGCCGCCGGTGCGGAGAAGGCGACGTGTACAAGGGCAAAGGCCACCCTCCCGTCGATTCCCTGAAGGCACAGGGGCCCACGAGCCGCGGAGGGAGATCTAAGGGCTGGGTGGGTTCGACGAGGTCCAGGCCCTCGCCGGTTCCCCGCGAAGGCCGAAGCTGGTCACGCCGACGCGTGCTCCGCGGAAGAGTAACCGATCCCGGCGGAGCACACTAATCGCAGTGCCGCCGCCGTCGACATCCTTGGAGGGCCTGCGACCCAGCGCCGCCGCCGCCGCCGCCGCCGCCGCCGTCGCCCGCGGTGGAGGCGAGGAGACCCGAAGGTCGTCGGCGCCAAGGCTCCTCGAGCTCTGCACGCCGCTCCGCCGCCGCTCGAGACCACTCAAGAGCTCACCCTCGCGCCATGATCCCTCCCTCCGATCTGACCGCCCCCGCTCCCGACTCCCGTCCACAGGGCCGTCGCGCCGCCCGCTCCTCGCGTGAACAGTCAAGAGACGAGGCTGGGGGCCCGGCCGCGGGAGTCAGGGGCCGGGGGAGGCGGCCCTAGGAGAGTCGGGGCCCTAGAAGAGTCGGAGGCGAGGGACGTCATACCAAGGGGGTCGGAGCCTAGAGGAGTCAGGACTCAGGGCGGCGGGGCCCAAGGGAAGTCGGTGCCGAGGGGGCCGGGACCCAGGGGCCAAAGGAAGCCAGGACAAGGGAAGGGTCGGGGCCCAGGCGACCCGGGGCCCAGTGGGAAGGCCCAAAGGCGACCGGCGCGAGGCTCCACCCGAGGCGAGCCCGGGGCTAGGCCGAAAACGACGCCCCTCTGGGCAGTGGCCGCAAACGGGCGCGCGTCCGCCGAACCGGCCTGGCCCAGGACCCGGGCCACACAGCTACAGCGGGGAGCTCCGCCGACGAGTGGCCGAGGCCGCCCGGACCCGCAGACACGGCCTCGAGCGACACCCGCGGGGACCGAGACCTGGAACAAAAGCAAGCGGCGACCCCGAACTGTTAAACCGCGCCAGCGGCCCATCTTTCCACGTGCCCAGGGCGGCGCAAGCATGGGCCGTGCGCCTGACACCACGTCCCAGTCGCACAAAAAATTCGTCTCCCCAGACGATTGCAGAAATACAAATCTGAGACCTGAGGAGTCGGGACCCAACAAGGAGAGCGTAGAGGAGGGTTTCGTCGGGAAGCAGGTAGGAGGTTTCTTTGGAAAATTTTGAGACTCTTTGGACAGTATTGTAAAGTCAAACGAAGGGTTCACTTTACAACTCTTATCAAAGAAGGTTGGGTTTCGAAATAAAAACCCCGCCTCTAGTCTTTGAAAAACTTCAAACTTCACAGGATGGTTTCCGGTGAACGCACAGAGCAGAATGGTGGGAGACTGACATTAAGACAATCTGAAAGTATCTACCAAGTAAGGACTAAGAAAAGTGAGGAGTACAAATAGAGTCTTAAAAGTGAAGATCACGACCATCAACAGGTATCTACAAAAGTAGAGAAGAGTATTTAAAAAGGCACGACTGACAGGACTAGGTTTTGGTTTTAAGAAAGTAGTCAATCAACCCTGAAGTCCGGGACACCACCGTCGGTGACCACCACTTAATAATACTGTAAACTTCTTTAAAGTTTAGCTAAATTTATGTTTTCCATAAAGAAAAACGGACACAAACATTAACGGATCGATGATAATACACAAGGGTAAGTCTGAAGTCCGAGGAATCGTTCGAAAGAGAATGACCCCGTGATTCCTACTCTCCTTCTAAGGGTCTCGGATTTATTTTTTCAACTAAAAAAACAGGGATGAGAACACATATAATTATTTACTTGTTCAGTGAAGGGGGATTAGTTATCACAGTCAAATCGTCTACGCGAAAGAAAAACAAAAGGTTTTACTCGTGTCAAAACAAAGGGAGAAATAAAGTCCCCACTCGTTTGAACTGTCGAACACCCGTCACAGGATGGGCGACGGACAAAAACATTCAATTTAAAAGTTACCCTGTATCGGTATACGAGAGTAAATCCAAAACAGACAACGAAAAGACCACGCTAAACTCATCAATCCTGTCTCTGGAAATACCGGACATTTGCCATTTGTATAAATGATAGACCGGAAGTTTTCTTTTACAAGCGGTTGAGGAAATGAAATAATTTTTGTTGTGTATAAGTTACATCTTTCAATTTTACTCAGTCTTTTTACATTTCCTTTTTCATTTATCCTAGTGTCGTTTTTAGTGTTGTATTTAGTCCCCAAACAAAAATACTAATAGGAACATCTTAGATAATCACTAATAAAGATACATTTATCCGAATACAACGGTTTATAACCGAACGTCAGACAATTTATGAGTAAACCGTTAACTTGTGTAACATAAAAAGACATAACTTCTAAAGTGATCTTCCCGAACTACTTGGTTCAAAAGGAACAAACAGAATGGTTAGTTCCAAAAAAAAATTTTTACTCCGTATTATCTACGAATAACCACCACCTGTGATAAATAACTTGTGTTATCTACGAATAACCGCCACCTGTGATAAATGACTTGTGAATGATACCTGGTCTATCAAAAGGTCAGATGTACTATGTCCATCACTCAGTAAATTACGGACGTCGTCGAGTCATGTCCATGTGTTTGACAACAGGGATGAACGTACACTCCCCTGACCTCCGTCACTCTCTAATCGACGGACTTAACCAGTCGATCAATTACTACCTCGACCCCAAACTCAGGTGCGTCAGACCAAAGGACCACCGAGTCAGTTATTTCTTAGGCGGACTCAAGCAACGTCTAATTAAGCATAAGTCTAATTATTGTGTTCAAATCGTAAAAGGGACCTTACCTTTTAAACGAACCTTCAATGACGAAAAAGGCAAAAAGTCTTTAAATAGGACATCGTGGTCGACGAGAAGAGACTTCTTCGTGAATGAAAACCTGACCTGTAAGACCGAGACGGTACTTCGAACAAGTCAAAGAACCTCTAAAGATCGACAAGAAGTAGTTCCCTCACCACGTGTCGGGGGTAAATGTAGTCGAAGGAGGAGTGACTCGGACCATAAAGGGGTGGATAGGCCTACCAAGAGGCGTAAGACAAGGAGTCGAAAGTCTTCAAGTCAAGGACCTTACATTAGAAATCGTAGATTCAGACGTATAAGAACGTGGGAACTAAAATAACTCTGGAGACATCCGAATGGGACCTCAAGGAAGACACTATAGACTCCTAAGTCAAAAGTCTTCTTGACTTAGTCTAAAGATCCTCTCCAGTTCTCACATAAAATATGACCCGGTTCAGAAGTCCTTCCAAAAGTCAGTAACTCGACAATGGAGAGAGTCCCGTAACGAAGGAGGACAGTACTGAAGGGGTCTCAAGAACAGTACTGTCTTACCCACCGCACCAGGACTCGTCGTGGAGTCACCAGAGACCGTGATGGTCCACGTCTCTTCATCCATTACGTTTGTCTTCCCAGACCAAGGAGGAGCCACGACGACGTCTTTCTTTGGACACGTGTTACCCTGTCTTTCTCGAACACTTAAGAACGGTCAGACCTCTACTTCAAGTACTTGTCATAGAAGGGAAGTCTTCAAAGGAACATTGAGAAGTTGACGAAATCACCAAAAGGACGTTTATGAACCCCGAGTACTTGACTTACCTAGTAACTCTTCAATTGTGAACATTGAAAAAAGAAGACCAAAACTCCACGAAACCATTGTAAGAACAGGACACAAGCCTCGGACAGGGGGTTCCGTACGTTGTAATCGTGAGATTCAGGAACGGGACAACAAGAACAAGTAGAACGGGAACCTTCTTACAGTCCCGTCGCTGAGTATGAAGCCACTGGAATCTCTTCGAATGTCAACACTATTGTGACTGACTACCAGAACCGTAGCAAAGTGAACAAAGAAGACATTAAATCAGTAGTGAAGGTCTCTATAGAACCGACGTCAACACGACGACAGAGAATTGCACACATACACGTCAAGATGTTATGTACAAGTGAAATAAGAACAAAAAACGTGGAAAAAAGAGTAGTCAGTGTTTTACTCACATGTTTCAGAATCTTCGAATGTACCGTTGCATCTCCAAGTTCTTTCTTGAGGCCGTCGGAACTACCTAACTACTCCAAGAACCACTCCAGTCTTGAAACGTCACAATAACCCTCCACACGTAAGTCCTGTCGCATCCTCTCTTCCAGAACCAAGAACTCCTTTCAACAGATCTACAATACCCACCGTCACTGGTCAGACACGGTATTTGTAGTGGTCGCAACGGTCAAGAAACGACCCAAACACCTAATCAGTGAGTCAGCACTCAGTACAGGCTGACAAACACTGGGGTACCTGACATCGAGTGGTCCGAGGAAACAGGTACCTCAAGAGGTCCGTTCTTATGACCTCACCCAACGGTAAGGAAAGAGGTCTAAATAAACCAACGTTAAACTTTTAGAGGGTGTAACCTAAACGTCACTTATAAGACGACACATTCGAAGAGTCACATCTGGTCTCCCAGACGAAATAATTAGGACATTGACGGTATCCAACGACCCGTCGAACACAAATAAAGACGAACTGTCCAACTGACATCTGACTGAAAGAAACTCGCAAAGAGTCTTCTGGGTGTGATGACTATCGTCGGTCGGGAAGAGTCCGACCCAGAACCTCACAAAGAAGGTCTACACTGGTCTTCATCGTGACCCTTCAACTGACTACCGCCGTAGAACCAGTATCATTATACAAATTCCCCGAAGGGTCCACCGAATCACCAAACTTTTTTTTTTTTTTTCTTTAGACGGACGGTTACGTCCTCTGTACCCAAGCTAGGGACTCAGCCCTTCTAGGGGGTCTTCTCCTTTACTGTTGGGTGAGGTCATAACAGACCCTTTAAGGTGCCTGTCTCCTCGAACCACCCGACATCAGGTACCCCAGCGTTCTCAACCTGTATTGAATCGCTGACTTGTGCACGTCACACGAGTTTTTGGTTCCAGGTGCTACCGAAGACCCAGAGGTAGGAAATCAAAGAACCATAAAATAACTTACACACGTGGTATTAAATTATCAAAAAGGATAACGACCCATAAATCTAACAAATTTAACTAACAGATCACAAATTTAAATTATACATACGTAACATACATGTTACAGTGTACGACCACCGAGAAATCCCGTTGAAAGACATCGAAAGAAGAAAAAAAGAAGTCATAAATAACTAAACTGAGACGGCCCAGAATCAACATCGTACACTTGAGAATCAACACCGTACACCCTAGATCAAGGGACTGATCCCTAGTTTGGGCCCGGGGGACGTAACCCTAGTACCTCAGACTCGGTGACCTGGGGATCCCTTCAGGGATCCCACTGAAAGACTCAGATCAATGACCCAACTTCCTTTACGTATAAAAAACAAACTACATACAATGATCTGACGATGGGTCTTTCCAGTGTCGTCACATTTGACAACAGTCTTGACACCGACTCCAGATCTAAGAAATATGGTAAAACTTGAAAAAAAAGTTAGAAATAGACTAACCGTCAATTTGTATAGAACGTCACATCGGACAGAGAGAGTGACCCTCTATATAAAACAAACTTCAACCAAATCTCAATGAAATCCGTTCTGGTTCGAAAGACATCATCAAGAAAGATCATACAAGAGGGAATCTACCTCGCCGAGTGGACAAATCTAAGGGACAGATCGGGACTTTCCGTCACATTAAAACGGTTGGGACGATTTTGTTAGACCCACTGACGGGCCATCTGTTATATGAACAACTCCTATCCACAGACAACGTCAGGAGTCAAGTCAAGTCAAGTCAAGTCAGCGAGTCAGCACAGGCTGGGAAACGCTGGGGTACTTAGCGTCGTGCGGTCCGGAGGAACAGATAGTGGTTGAGGGTCTCAAGTGAGTCTGAGTACAGGCAGCTCAGTCACTACGGTAGGTCGGTAGAGTAGGAGACAGCAGGGGAAAAGAAGGACGGGGGTCAGGGAGGGTCGTAGTCTCAGATCACCACCCATTTACAACGCAAGAAAAATTTTGGATTTAATCTAACACAAGAAAACCCGATGACGACTCACTTCACGAAATTAAAACAATTTTTTACTGGAAAAGTTTCAGAAACACATTACATTTGAACTTTTTAATGTCGTACTTAACCAGTAGAACCACATATAATAGATATAGTAGGAAATAAAGATTTTACTCCATTTATTCTGACCAATTATAGGATCCTGGACAAACATTCCTTTATTAATTGGTTTGGATAAATCATTCATGTCTGTATAAGTCAAAACCTTCAATTTCCTGATCCAATTAATCCCCCCAACAAAGTACATTGGGGACCAAACCTCATACGGTACACCATGTCCCGCACACATGGCGGATTTACCATAGAACGGAAGCCATCTGGAGCATTCACAGGTCTGTCTTCCGTTTCCGATCGACTTCAACCCTTCGACGGTCTTATAGAAAGTCAAGTCAAGTCAGCGAGTCAGTACAGGTTGAGAAACACTGGGGTACTTAACGTCGTGCGGTCCGGAGGGACAGGTAGTGGTTGAGGGTCTCAAGTGGGTCTGAGTACAGGTAGTTCAGCCACTACGGTAGGTCGGTAGAGTAGGAGACAGTAGGGGAAGAGGAGGACAGGGGTTATGGAGGGTCGTAGTCTCTGAAAAGGTTACTCAGTTGAGAACCGTACTCCACCGGTTTCATATCCTCAAAGTAAGTCGAAATCGCAGTCAGAAAGGTCACTTGTGGGTCCTGACTAAGAGAAATCTTACCTGACCAACATAGAGGAACGTCAGGTTCCCTGAGAGTTCTCAGAAGAGGTTGTGGTGTCAAGTTTTCGTAGTTCAGAAGCCGCGAGTCGTAAGAAGCGTCAGGTTGACAGTGTAGGTATGTACTGGTGACCCCTCTGGTATCGGGACTGGTTTACCTGGAAACAACCGTTTCATTACGGAGACGAAAAGTTATACGACAGATCCAACCAGTATTGAAAGGAAGGTTCCTCATTCGCAGAAAATTAAAGTACCGACGTTAGTGGTAGACGTCACTAAAGCCTCGGGGGGTTTTATTTCAGACTGTGACAAAGGTGACAAAGGGGTAGATAAAGGACAATTCACTACCCTGGTCTATGGTACTAGAATCAAAAGACTTGTAACTCGAAATTCGGTTGAAAAAGTGAGAGGAGAAAGTGAAAGTAGTTCTCCGAAAAATCGAGGAGAAGTGAAATAGGGTATTCCCACCACAGTAGACGTATAGACTCCAATAACTATAAAGAGGGCCGTTAGAACTAAGGTCGAACACAAAGAAGGTCGGGTCGTAAAGAGTACTACATGAGACGTATCTTCAATTTATTCGTCCCACTGTTATATGTCGGAACTGCATGAGGAAAAGGATAAACCTTGGTCAGACAACAAGGTACAGGTCAAGATTGACAACGTATCCAAAGAGTCCTCCGCCCAGTGCACCAGACCATAAGGGTAGAGAGAGTCTTAAAAGGTGTCAAATAACACTAGGTGTGTCAGTTTCCGAAACCACATCAGTTATTTCGTCTTTATCTACAAAAAGACCTTGAGAGAACGAAAAAGGTACTAGGTCGCCTACAACCGTTAAACTAGACACCAAGGAGACGGAAAAGATTTTGGTCGAACTTGTAGACCTTCAAGTGCCAAGAGCATCACGACTTCGGGCCGAACCTCTTAAAACTCGTAATGAAATGATCGTTCACTCTACTCACGTTAACACGCCATCAAACTCGTAAGAAACCGTAACGGAAAGAAACCTTAACCTTACTTCTGACTGGAAAAGGTCAGGACACCGGTGACGACTCAAAAGGTTTAAACGACCGTATAACTCACGTCGTGAAAGTATCGTAGTAGAGAGTCCTAAACTTTATCGAGTAGACCTTAAGGTAGTGGAGGTGATCGAAACAAGCATCACTACGAAAGATTCCGGTTCCGGGTGAACTGAAGTGTAAGGTCCTACAGATCGAGATCCACTCACTAGTGTGGTAGCACTAATAGAACCAGTACTTCTCGAAAAAACATGTCAAGAAGACACATAAGAACGGTGGAGAAGAATTATAGAAGATGAAGACAATCCAGGTTTAACGAAATAGCTCGGGGTAAAACGTACTTTACAAGGGAACTATAGAGATTAAAAGAACTTCTCTAGAGATCAGAAAGGGTAAGACAACAAAAGGAGATAAAGAAACGTGACTAGCGACTCCTTCCGAAAGAATAGAGAGGAACGATAAGAAACCTTGAGACGTAAGTCTACGAATATAGAAAGGAAAAGAGGAAACGAAAAGCGAAGAGAAGAAAAGTGTCGATAAACATTCCGGAGGGGTCTGTCGGTAAAACGAAAAAACGTAAAGAAAAGGTACCCCTACTAGAACTAGGAACAGAGTACATGTTACAGTCCTTGGAGTAAGGTATCAAGTATTCCGTGAGATAGATAGTCTAGATCTGGGAATTTAGATAAAGAGTGAAGGTGACATATTAGTATTCCCTAAACTAAATCCAGTATGGACTTACCAGATCACCAAAAGGGATGAAAGAAGTTAAATTCAGACTTAAACCGTTTTTCCTCAAGTACTAGACTCGGTGTCAGTCGAGGACCAGAACAAAAACGACTGATATATCTCAAAGAGGTAGAAACCGACGTTTCTTATATTAGTCAGACTAAAACCACAACTGGTAGACCACTACAGGTACACATCTCAAAACAGAACACAACAACCTTCTCCCACAAACGATACTGGTCACGTAAGAGAACCGTTTTGAGATAATTGGAAACGGGACGAAGTAAGACATAAGATTCCGGTTTAAACGGACAATGAGGTCCACAAAAAACTGAAGGATGAAAACGTAAGGTCAGGGGATATTACTTTTTATGTACATATTATATATGCATATATATTTATTCCATTTCCTCCTTCGTATATAAGAAAAAGGTTCACCGTCGAATTAAGTTACTGGTTCTTATTTTAAACCTAAACTTAAAAGAACCGTCGGCTCTATTTTTACTTTTATACCATTTTATGCATCGTGACTTGACCTTCTTCCTTGATCTGGTCAAAAGATCCCTATTTAGAATTCCTTTAACCCATAATGTATTTCGGAAAAAAAACCGATCTTCGGACTCAAATCTTTTCCCCTTCCTACTACGTAATTGTAAAGTTTGTTTACTTTCTTCAAAACATATCCCGTCAACCAAACTTAAATCCAACGTGTACACATAAAATAAACCGATTGAGTGTGTGGGTGGTATGTACAGTAAAGAGAGTTTTAGAATTGTAAAAGGGTGTATGTCCACTTCGTGGAAGAATCCAATGTAAAGTGAAACGTCTTCATAACGATAATAGAACTTAAATCACAACTAGTGAAGATTACGGACAAAAATACATTAATGATGTAACCTCATATAAGTATTTGTTTAGTTATAATACAGAACCCGTAAAAGTTTGAAATATACTTTGTTATAAGATGTATAAGACATTGAACAAAAAGTACTTTGGACAAAAAATCTGAACTTTTACGACTAAAAAATTTTGGGTAAAACTGGATGTCTTTACCGTGAAAGTATACCAAGTAGGATTAATCAGTAGTGAAAATAGAAGAATATCGATATAATAACATAATATACTTACGTTGGTCAAATTTAAATAAAAAGTACAACTATTCCATAAATCCAACAAAGGTGAAAAGGACAAAATTTTTGTCACGATATCACTTGTAACGACCAATCTTTAGAAACACGTACATACATTTTAGTAACCGTCCAAAAAGTTTGATGTCCAACCCTCGGTATTTAACCAATACTTTAGTGAAATCCTTAATTTTATCCAATCTCTTCATAGTCCATCAAAACGTCCATTATTCCTATTTTACAGAAAACTAACCCACACACACACACACCCACACACACCCACACCCACACACCCACACCCACACACACACACACACATACCACATACCACATACCAATGATCGAAACTTTACTTCAAGAGACCACATTTAATGGGTCTCCACCATAAATGGACCAAACTCTAAAACCTCTAACACTCTTAAATTTTAAGATAGTCTGTAACGGTTTAACAAGAGGTCTTAACACAGGGAACGGCAAAAAATCGTACTCTTTCTCTTAAACGACATAGATTGATTTAGGAATATCTAGGTACCGTAACAATCTAAAAAGTGGACAAATGAACAAATGTTCAGTCTACTCACACTTTACTATAATGGAAATTAAAAAGGAACTAACAAACACTCCAACTCGTACAACTTTACAACTCACTGGTAAGTCTAAAGGTAAAGAACCGACTCAGACAGGGACAGGTAGACGGGATGGGGATTAACCCAACTGAAAATTTTAACGAAAATCATCAACTAACATATAGGACAAATACAGACACTTCACTGGACGTCTATAGTAGATCAAACACACCGAATAGACAGTTGAAAAATACACCAAACAAAACCACTTACCTTTACTAATAGTCTAGATAGTAGTAAAAGGAACAACTAGACATAAGAAACACGAAATAGATTCTTTAGACAAAGCATGAGGGTCCCGTAATTCAAGAGGCCTAAAGAAAGATTTTCGAAATCTTCAAACCAAAAAATATAAATCCAGAACTAGAACGGACTTTTCTTAAAAAAACACACATATTCAGTCCCTAGATTAAAAAAAAGAATATACGTATCGGTCAGTAGTGTCGTGACAAACGGACAAATTTTATGTCACACAAAATTTTAAACTTAACATTTAGAAAATTCGTAAAAGACCAAGTTGCGTTATTGTCGGAAAAACAGAAAATAGTCCGACGAAATGTACCAGTTCAAACTAGGTGATCACCTAATGAACTAGGTCTTTGTCTTGGACCTCCTCATTTATCTATGTCGTGTAACACATCTAGAGTAGGTCTACAGTAAAGAGAGTTGGTCACAAATTTATCTCCGAGCCAACGTAGTGACTGAATCACCTGTACTTACACTCGTTTGAGACCCTCTATTACCTCCTCTCTCCTAGGATCATTCGACACCAGACACCCCACCGTCTCAGTCTGTGTTGAACCACTTACTTGTTGTCGTCGTTCCAACGTCTGCCAGACTACTATTTGAAACTACCTCCCTTGTCCAACGAACACAGAAACGAAACAACCAATTATGGGTGTCTGAAACCTTTGATCTATTCGTCCACAATCTAACTTACTGAGGAACTATGAACTTTGAAGTCTTAGGAATGTACATAAATCAGTAGGTCAACGACAATACCTATGTAAGACTTCAAACTCTGAAAGTCAAAACCAAAATCCTCTTAATTATGTATATTTAGACTTAGAAAGACTTTACAGATTATCTTTGAAGATGTTTAGTTAAATTCTTATTTTTGATAAAAACAAAGGTGAACTTTACTCACAAATCAACGACACTCCAGACGTCTATCAATATATAAGATATAGAAAGAAAAAAGAAAAAGGAGTAAAGAAAAGAAAAAAAAAAAATTAACCACTAGCTTTCTTCTGGAACGCCAAATCACCCTAAGTCACTAGGACCCTTTTCAATATCTATGTTCAAAATAAAGATTTAAATACTAACACTATAACTCTTTCTATTAATTGGCGAAGAACCAAAGAGGTAGACGTCGTAAGATTGGGAGGGGACAGGGGGGTTCTTTGAACACAACATCTCCCACAATACGTCCTACTCTACCCCGGGACTCATTACCAACGAATCTGTCGAGAAATGACTTCACATCCCCAAAACTAAAGCGGACTTTGTGACTGAGATGTCCGGTCTATAGGTCTATATGGACCTTTCTAAAATAAAGACTATATCAACCTTGTGCTCATACCAATACACCATTTTATTAGGCAGACGTCACGCTCTCTGAACCCAAACTAGGGACCCAACCCTTCTAGGGGACCTCCTCCCGCATCGTTGGGCGACGTTATAAGACCAGACCTCTTAGGGGTACCTGTCTCCTCGGACCGGCCGATGTCAGGTACCCCAGCGTATCCCAACCTGTACTGAATCGCTGATTAGTGTTGTACACCATAACATCCCGTCTACTAAAGACCTTCCTTCAGAAACGTATTAAATGTATAAAACCAAGTAACATCCATACTGTCAAATATATGGGACCTGAACAGTCCTAAAGGGACTGATTGATGTAAATCCTGACAACAAGAAGCGTAGACATGCATCTAAAAACACGTGACAAGAAACAAAATCTTTGAGTTCTCAACGAATATCCAGAACCCTTTCCCTTTGCCGTAGCATTGTACTGACATTCTCAACACCCTTCAGGAAACATATTTGACAAAAATTAGGTACTCGTACTGGTCAGCGACATTACGTGACAGACAAGGAATTGACTTCGGGACATTACACCTCACCACCCGAAGGGACCACCGAGTCTACCACTTCTTAGACGGACGTCACATCGTCTGGACCCAAGCGAGGGACCCAACCTTTCTAGGGGATCTCTTCCCTTACCGATGGGTGGGGTCATAAGAATGGACCTCTTAAGGTACCTGAGTCCTTGGACCGCCCGTTGTCAGGTACCCCGGTGTTTCTCAGTCTGTGCTGACTTACTGACTTTCGTTATTGTTCCACCTCAATTCTAGACCAGAAGCCTCAATCTATGTCTAAACTTAAACACCAGAAGGTGAAGTCAAACACAGTAACTCAATGAACTAGAGGAAATCACAGTTAAAGAAGTAGACATTCTATCCTGGGGCAAAATATTCCTAACGACCTCCCAATTTACTCTACTACCCACTTTCCAGTCGATAATCTCAACCGAGGCAATTCACAACTCGTTGTGAAGTGGAGGGAAGTTTCTCTATTGTAGTACTGATCCTTTTGACCTTGGTGAAGGGAAACACCCTCCGTCACAACATAGCACCTCCCCCGGATTGACCCGTCAAGAGCGAAGAGATAAAACCCTGAACACATTGGATCTGACCAGAATGGGGGTCAGGAGAACAAACATTTATCTCGAGCATGACAGACATCGTCCGTCCAAAATTTCAATTTTACTCTCTTACACATTTTCGAGTGGAAGAGACCGTGAACCACCGGGAGACTTAGTCGGAGACTTGGACACATCACTACCTGTCATTGTGACATGAACCCTTCATCCAGAGTTCGGACTCTCCAATCGAGAGTGACCGAAACGGGGTCGAGACGAGGTGTCCTAGTCGAAACGACCAAAGAAGAGTCGTTTCAACCAGTCACCCACCCCGTCACTCCAAGGAACACTATAATGAATTTTCAATGGGATGAAGTACGATTCTTCCTTTCATCGTATTTACTACTCACAACGGACAGAAATATCGAAGTTCTAGTAGAAATTCTTTATCGACGTAAACTAAACTTTACAAAGGAACACGAAGGTTGTCAACTCTAAAATACTTGTACTTACATATTATCACGGACAGAATTTTTAGATTGACAACGAGACAGAGTCAATAGTCGACACGGTAAACAATTCCCGACACAGTCATTGTATACAACCCTTGAAAAGGGTAAAATAGGCAATAAGAAAAGGGTCAATGGTAAAAAAAAAATTAACTGTAAAAAAAAGATGAGTCTTTACAAGACTCACAAACCCTTCTTAAGGTTAAGATTGGTCAGTAAAATAACAAAGACCATACACCGTTCCGAGACACGAGGAGGGGTAAAAGAAGGGACAAAGAATTATAAAAGTTGTAACGATATTTCATGTCGTCAGACAGTCACAATAGAGGACCAAAACAGTAAATTCACGATGGCATGCAAATAAACTCTTGTCGAATACCAAGTACGATTGTATCTCCCAACGTCTATTCTCGTAATTGACCCCACAATCCGTCTGATCTAACTAACCCATCTAATCCAACGGGGAATAATAACAGCAAATTCTGTACAATAAATATTGGAGAGACCCACAAACAGTAGAGGTCTTACCTCCTTCGTCAACACGGTCAGAGGGTTTTGACAACTTTCCTAAAGTTCTCTCTTAGGTCCCAAGAAACGTGAATCGCGACTAACGTACAATCGACAGGGACAGAAGGGGGAGGAGGTGTAGTATGTCCCTTCCTAACACTCCAGGAAGAAACGTAGGGTCTGGTTCGATCCCCAACACCTATGTTTTCACCTAAGGTGTTTTCCGAGGGACTGGGACTCTTCAAATGTCAACTCTTCCCCTTCTCTGGTCACTTGTCTCTTTACATCAGTTAAAACTGTCGATGACATTATCTTTGTAATCATTTACTCTTCTCACCTTCCTCAATCACAGTCCTTGGACCCCTTCAGTCCCTTCAATCAAAGACGGATTGAATAGGAACTATTCACACCCAGCACTAAGAGGTAAATAAATAAGTCGTATATAAATCACTCATGTGAACGACACACGGTCTTCGTTAAAATCCATGAACCTTATATCCTCATTTCTTCTATGTATTACAGAGAAGAAACTCCTTAAAAGTCAGATCACTCTCTTCTGATCATCATTTGTTTCTTTATTTTTATTGTCTCTGTTCACGACACTCTAATTGTCCACTACACTATTCCTTTCTGACTCTAATACACCAGTCTCTTCCTAAGAAACTTATCCACTGGAAATTTAACTCTAAGCGCGCACTTCTTCCTCAGGTCGGTACCCTTCTAGACCCGTCACTTGTAAGGTCCGGCACCCTTGGTCACCGTATCTCCTCGGGAAACTCGTAAACCTCATAAACCTCTCATCTGCCCTCCAGTAACTCCGACCTTGTATCACCCGTTCCCCTTTTGCCCATGCCCCCTCCGGTCTCAATCCCCGATTCGGTAAATTCTAAAACATTCGGACCCATTCTCGAAGGAATCTACACTTCTCTTCGGTAGCCTCCTGAGTCTTTCGTGCCCTCATGGAAAACTATTTCAATGGGACACTGACGGTGCACCCTTGACCCAGGACTCCTAGTCCTCACCCGATCCCCCCACCCATTGACCGAGAACATAATCCTGTCCATTCTGTACCACCACCGAACTTAGTCTTTCAATCACTTCCCTTTATCATCTAACCCCACAAACTTCTGGGGAGAGGGGTAGTGACATTGATAAAAAATAGAAAAATAAAAAAAACCGGCATGGAGCGTCGAACACCCTAGAATCAAGGAGTTGGTCCCTAACTTGGACCCAGGATTAGGGACCTGACGGTCCCTTAAGGATGACATTTCGAAAATTTTCCCAATTAACATTCTCCAGATCGGGAAAAGGAACGGTCAATTGCACTATCTTTAGAAGATCGTTCCAAGAGACTTCTGAACTTTCGGTCGGTTCCATTGTGCAGATCATAAATGAAACTTATTACTAAATGCTTCTCTTTTTTATCGATCATAAGTTTTCTTTTAAAACACGGGAATTATAGGGACGACCAAGGTAACAACTTTATTTAGTAAGGTAGGATTCTTTGTGAGACCAAAGTAATAATCTTCAAATCTAAACGTAGCATTTCTCTAGTACTCCCCGTATTGGATGACCGTGAAAGTACATCTTGTAAGACATGGTGAGTCCAAAGGGTTGCTCTTGTCACACTTGAACTATGGTCTTCAGGGTAAAATTGGTACATGATTGAAGTTTGCGTATGGGGTCACACCTTACTGTCTCGTGTGACCTCCCTAAAGTCACGTGTTGAAAGCTCAGTGAAACTTTAACCGATGAAAGGGGAATCCCCCTCGGTCGTTTTAGTACCCTGTCTAAAATGTCGGACAGAAGGTGATGACTTCTTAGGTTAAAATCTTGACCTTTCTATTCGGTGGCGGAATCTGACGCGTGGGGGGTGAGAGGCACAGGGTCGAATGTGTCACCCTGTAATGTGGCGGTCGGGAGTCTTAACCTTCTGACTCCAGGCACCGTCAACCGGTCAGAAGTCTCTTGGAGCGACCTTCTAAAGACAACGGTAATTCACCGTTACTTTCCCCAACCTGGAGAATTTTACTCGTGAAATTCTTCGAAATGTCTCCACTCCCTCACTCCAGGAGACCCACGAGCACAAGTACCGATGTGACGTAACTATGAAACAGTCGAAACACAGGAGGCACACGAAAAGACTTATATAAAAAATGTAGTTATTTTGTAAATGATCTGTTTCTCCGTCGTATTATCTCACGATGTCACAAAAAGATGGGGGTTAAATTTTTTACACATTTTATGTGTATTGTATTTTCAACGAAATTGACAAAAATTCACACATCAGTGGAACGACATGTAGGTACAACAACACGTTCGTAGCGGTGGTAAGTAGGTGTTTCGAAAAAAGGGAGAACGTTTTTCCCTTCGATACGGGCAATTCGTCATTGAGGGTAAGGGAGAAGGGGGTCGGGGACCGTCGGAGGCAAGAAAGACGCTCATACCGAAGGGACTCGTGGACACCATCCACCTCAGCGTGTCATAAACACGAAACACGAACTATCGTACACCAGTAGTCCAAGTAAGTCCAGTGAACACAGTCTTAAGAGAAGGAACCTCCGACGTCCAAAGGGACACACAGCCGTGATGCAGCACGAACAAATAGGTACTGCCCGTGAGCCCGACGAGACACAAAATGGACGACACTTATACCTGCGCTCACACATTTACAGAGAAGTTCTGGGACGAAAGTCAAGAAAACTCATGTATGTATGGGTCTTCACCTCAACCACCCTAGCATCTCATTTAGATAAAAATTAAATAAACTCCTTGACGGTATGACAAAAGGTGTCGAACGAACGAGAAAATTTTAACCCCCGTTGTATTTTTACTTGTCACATTTTATCCACTTCACTACGTAACGTGACATCGGATGGAACCGTCCTTGGGTTACATTGAGACTAATTCATGCAGAGAAAAAGGGGACCCCTTCCTTTGTAAGGAAGTTCTTTGGAGACATAGACAACGTCCAACTAAGAGTCGTCACTCGTGTAGGAACGGAGTACCTTCCACGTCTGTTCATAACCAAAAATCTTTTATGGACAAAACCTTATCTCAATCTAAAAATCTGGTGGTCATAGTTTGGTAATTCAATCGTCAAACAAGTCCATCTTTTTTTAACGAAAAATCCATTGGTAAATTCGTTGGAACAACGAAAATTCGTTGTATCATTCAAATAGAATATGTCATAATAAACTTCCCTTTTACTTTAGATTCTTCATCTCAAAATTTAAAAAGTACCAAAAGGGTAACCCTTCGTTTGCACCACACTCGTGTCAACTGACTCCCAGCTCTCTAATCCCCAAGGTCAGGACTGAAACGTCAGACGCGAAACCACAAGTGAGAGAACCTAAAAAGTGAAACTAAAAATGGGGTCGTTTGAGGAGAACAACAACACGTCGGTGACTCAGGACAGACTACGAAACACTGGGGCACCTGACGTCGTGTGAAGGGACCGGAAGTGACAGAGGGTCTCAAACGAGTTTGGGTACAGGTAACTCAACCACTACGGTTCGTTGGTAGAATAGGAGACAGTAGGGGAAGAAGACGGGAGTTAAAAAGGGTCGTAGTCCCACAAAAGGTTACGTAATCGAGAAACATAGTTCACCGGTTTTATAATCTCGAAGTCGTAGTCAGGAAGGTTACTAATAAGTCCCAACTAAAGGAAATCCCAACTGACCAAACTAGAGGAACGTCAAGTCCCTTGAGAGTTCTTAGAAGAGATCGTGATGTTAAGTATTGAAAAAATTTCTTCCTAAAACAGGTCACAATTGATTATACGATCATAGTGAAGATTAGGATTATTATGGATCAAGACAAAAGTTCGAGTAAGAGAGAAGACTTAAGGTCTGAACACAAAAGACCACGGTCGACTTGTAAAGAACGTGAAGTCTGGGGTAAAGACTTTTGCTTAAGTAAGAAGAAGATACTTAAATGAAGAGGGTATAGTAGAGAAGTAGACTCACTCACCGCAGGAGACACGTCAGCTGACGGGTTCGTTTTTCGTACTCAGTGGACCCAAGAAAGACAGCTCAGAAGTACCTGGGAGTAAGTCAATAGGTTTACAACTAAAAAGAGATGACTCGTATAGAACTTAAACAGGGACAAGAGACTGTAGACTCGTCTGGGACCTGAGGAACGGAACGTATAACGACAAAAGAGGAGTGTCTCATGGAAAGGAGATGAGACGAACCGTTTGGGGGTAACGAAAACCCGTCTCATTCACTGCGAACTCAGACGAGGATCTTGTATACTCCGGTGAAAAGTCTCTGGAATCTAGACGAGACGAACGACCTTCAATGGGTCCAACTGAACACATCCTAAAGAGGTAGACAAGTATCTGAGTCTCGTGGAGAGTCAATTGAACAAAAAAGGACGGTCGACAACACATAACCCAAGGAAAGAGGGGAGGGGGGTGGAGAGAGAGAGTTGAAGACACATTATGTCGTTCGTATTGTAAGTATCTTAGAACTACTTACTTTTTAAAGAGAAACTTATTGAATCTTATAATCTTATTAAATCTTACACGATTGATAAGGGAATCTTATTGAGAAACCTAATTGTCTATTACCATGAGACTTCAGAATCAAAGGTAGAGGTAGAGTGAGGGAAAAGGACAATTCTTAGAATCTCGTTTAATTTCGGATTAAGGTCTATGAAGGGGACAAAAAATAAGAAAAATCGTTCTTTTAGTAAATACGTTCATGACAACCTGGTATCAAGGTCGACGAGAATCTCTGATTATCGGAACCTATTCATTGGATTAGAGACTCGGAGTCAAAGGTGTAGACATACTACCCCCCATTTTATGGGATCTCCCGGTATGCATTCTTAATACACTCTAGGACACTATGTCTTAAATTGAAACGGCTAGGTGTCATTTACAATCTAGGGAGAAGGGACTTTGTCTCACTTTACCACCCACACTTTGTCGAAACATTTATTCATACACATTCGGTGATTGTAACAAAGGAGAAAGTCTTCACCCGTAAATGTCGTATCAAATATTAGAGTGATAATCTTACACGAACGAGTCCGGGAATACACTATCCGTGTCCGAGTCAAAACCACTAGAAATTTCTACCACAAACAAGAACAAGATTTTTGAACTCACTTGAGAACGTTGTTTGAGTCTACCAAGTACTTCGACGACGACGATGACGACGACGATTCAGTGAAGTCAGTACAGGCTGAGACACGCTGGGGTATCTGCCGTCGGGTGGTCCGAGGGGATAGGGACCCTAAGAGGTCCGTTCTTGTGACCTCACCCTCAGACTGAACTTGAGTGCTCGATTACGAATCAGAACACACAGGTGTGTACTTGTGAATTCACACGGAAAGTGGGAGAGCCGCACGACCGGTCCGGGAGGGTGAAGTGGGGTGAGGAGGAAAGGGGGTCATTCTTAAAACGTAGAGGACCCTAAATACTCGTATTGTACATGGAACCGAAGAAGGACAAAAGTAGAAAAATCAACCTAACCGAT
This sequence comes from Capra ibex, assembly GCA_006410555.1. NCBI lineage: Eukaryota > Metazoa > Chordata > Mammalia > Artiodactyla > Bovidae > Capra > Capra ibex. The sequence goes on from SJYO01018757.1 coordinate 88,458,770, forward strand.
ACTATTAGAGGAATAAACCTATACATTGAATTTAGAGATTTTATTCGAAAACAGGATACTTAAATACTCAATCTCCCGGTTCCTGAACCTTAATAACTTGAAGATCCTTTGATTACACTAGGTCAAATCTCTGTATAACTACTGAAGACTTTCACAAAAATGGTGAATTCTTGTAAATTTACAGTAGGATAAGTAATTTGTAAATACACGTGTCTCAGTCTCCCCATACTTTCACACGAGACCGGGACTCCAAAATGGAAGGTCCCATCACGTCAATCTAAAGTTTTGTCGAGTTTTTATGACATCAAGAAACCGGGTAAAAAACTAACCCAGCAAATAAAAAGACCTTAACTCGACGTCCTCAACGAACATATAAAAACTCTAATCAAGAAACAGTCAACGAAGTAAACGATAATAAAAGAGGGTAAGACTTCCGACAGAAAAGTGGAACGAATATCAAAGGAAATAACACGTCTTCGAAAATTAAAATTAATCCAGGGTAAACAAATAAAAGCGAAAATAAAGGTCATAAGACCCTCCACCCAGTATCTCCTAGGACGACACTAAATACAGCCTCTCACAAAACGGATACAAGAGGAGATCCTCAACATATCAAAGACCAGAATCTAAATCTAGAAATTAGGTAAACTCAAATAAAAACAAATACCACAATCTTTCACAAGTTCAAAGTAAGAAAATGTTCACCAACTGGTCAAAAGGGTCGTGGTGAACAATTTCTCTAAAAAAGAGGCAACATATAAGAACGGAGGAAACAGTTTCTATTCCACAGGTATCCATGTACCTAAATAGAGACCCGAAAGATAAAACAAGGTAACTAGATATAAAGACTGAAACACGGTCATGGTATGACAGAACTACTGACACCGAAACATCATCTCGGACTTCAATCCGTCCAACTAAGGAGGTCAAGGTACGAAGAAAAAGTTCTAACGAAACCGATAAACTCCAAGAAACATAAAGGTATGTTTAACACTTTAATAAACAAGATCGAGACACTTTTTATGGCAACCATCGAACTATCCCTAACGTAACTTAGATATCTAACGAAACCCATCATATGAGTAAAAGTGATATAACTAAGAAGGCTAGGTACTTGTGTCATATAAAGAGGTAGATAATCACAGGAGAAACTAAAGAAAGTGGTCACAAAATATCAAAAGATACATATCCAGAAATCAAAGAAATCCATCTATATAAAGTCTGTAATTCGTTGAATTTACGTTTTGTAATGGTCATTATATACGGGACAGTCAGTCTCCGTAACGAAATAAAGTATTTTCACACCACTTAAAAATAAAGAAATGAACACTTCATCTTTAATCTTATGGGACCTCTTAGCAACACTACTACATTTACTTTAACTTATATATTTTGGATCAACATCATGTATTTTAGGTGTATATAAGAAAGATATAATCCATACAAAAATTGACTTTCTCATCATATACCGTACGCCTTTTTTTTTTACGTCCATCTTATTTTACTTTTCATTCGGCGGAGGGAGGATTGAGATCCAAGAAGGAACACATACATGAACACGTAGCTTTTGTGTCAAAACTTATAAATTTATCAATAGGATACACGTGTTGATATGAACAAATACTAATATATGAAAATAATATTATACATTCACTCTTATAATATGTACATAGAAAACATAAGACGAAAAAAGTAAATTTTCATCTAAAACCGTCAGGAAAAAAGTTGTTTTATCCCCAAAAAGATACGTAATAAATAACAAGAATTACTCATGTCTTTTAAAATCAAAATCACATATTATTATGTTGGACACAGAAGGGGGTAGTGAGTACGTTTATACAATTACGTCTCGAAAGAGAGGACATCTTAGTCGAGGCATAGGATTTGTAGGTAGGAGGGTTCTTCTTCCCTGTCTTTCTTTCTGGAGAAACAGTCTTTCGGAGCCCACAGGGTACTTGCTCTGTCTCCTTTCGGCCGACCTCGTGTCGTTCTGAGGTCTCGTTCGAGAGTCCGAGTCCTTTCCCGTGGTCGAGCTACCGCGCTCCTTGCCACTGTCACTACGGGTGGTGCGGCCAGCCCTCGGAGAACATCTCCGCAGACCGAAAAGAAGGATAATATTTTTTCATTCAACCTTTTCTGAGACTACGACCCTCCCTAACCCCCGTCCTCCTCTTCCCCTGTTGTCTCCTACTCTACTACCGACCTACCGTCGTGACTGAGTTACCTGCACTCAGACTCACTTGAGGTCCTCAACCACTACCTGTCCCTCCGGACCGTACGACGCTAAGTACCCCAACGTTTCTCAACCTGCGCTGACTTGACTTGAATTGACTTCAATTTCTTACCACTCATTTTTGTCTAAATACCCTTACACCGACCTCCTTTTTACAATTTTTAAAACTCCTGAGACGACCTCTCTTCTACCATAAAACTTTTCCTTGGAGCTCGTGCAAACATTCCAAAACTTTAGAGACTTCAATAGATCCTCAATCAGTGTGGAAAAGACAACTGTGCATTTTGGTGTGAATTCGACGGGATAGAACAACTTACTTTACCCAAAACATCAATGGTATATAGGGAATATCAAACTGATGCGAAATCACTCCCGTAACAGTAAAGACAAAAACCTCTTTAGGACTCACATACGACTTTGACGAAGAGGTCTACGAAACAGAGCTCACGTATAGAACCCTCAGTCATCCGAAGACCTTTTTCTTGGATCAGAAAAGAAAATGGAAGGTCTCCTTTCTGGTGGAAAATTCACTGAGTTCGTTGAGACGGACTTCTCGTTTCCACATCTACAGACTCGTCCCGGTGACCAGTCATACCGACAGAAATACGGTCAGGTATGGCACAGGTGCTGACATCGAAACATTATACAGACCTTCACACTACGGAGGTCGAAATAACAAGAAAGAGTTCTGACTAAACTGACAAGTCTCAGGAAACAGTAAGGTATACTTAAAATCCTAAAGAAAAAGATACTGACCCCAATAGATTTTCCTTCACCTTTACATAATTCGCTTTGATCTACTCCGAACTGAACCAAGGACTTCCTGGCCTTTCGTAAGGTCCGTTTCCCTCATCGTCTACACGTCTGACTCTTTCCCGTGTCACGAAAATCCCTTATCGTCATTGCTATCATCGATTCGCACAGTTCACGTGTGACCACGTACGACGGCACACTTAGACGTCTTACGAGCCATACCGACCTTACTTCCTGTCTCCCATGTCCCTTAGTCAAACAATCGTTCATTCGGATCTGAACCTCGGATTTTGGGTCTAGAAATTGGGAACGGGGTTACAAGATAGTCGGTTTTAAGAAAGACTTCACACATCACAATACACAACCAACTTCCCGTATCTGATAATAAAGATCCAGAGACTAAGATTTCGGAACCGAGAAATTGACATAAACGACTTCAAATATCAAACACAAAGTATTCGTAGATATCTATTGTGTTTTCTCTGTAAAGTTTAGTCCAATGGGACTAGAAATCAAAATACCGAAATAAAGTATAGAGACTCAAAAATTCCATATTTCAATTTATTTCTCTCGTCGGAAATACCAACAGGATGAAAAGGAGACGAGGTCTAAGAAGGAGTATTTACCCCCGACGTCGGTTGAGAAGTAAGTAAGTTGGATCCTAAATAAGAGAACCTGACTACACACGAAATTGGTTTGAGTATTCTTACGGTGTCAAACAATCAAATAGTATTCTTTCGACTAAACAGACGGTTAGTGAGGACAGACGGTTAGTGAAGTAAAAGAAAAGAACTCCAGACGAATCCTTGAAGTTATTTCTAATTTTTTGTCAACGAAACACTCTTAAATTTTTTTTTTTAAACCTACTAAAATTTCTAAAAAAGGTAGTTTGAAACTATCTCTCTTGCTCAGAAATTCCAATTCTCATACACATAAAGATCCGTCTGGTTTTACTTACAAGTGTCTCTGATCGACAACTTGAATGATACAACCTACTATGGTCTTTACGTCAGTAGTCGCGAATGAGAAAGTCGAAAACAAAACCTGTGGAATCAAAGGCGACTGGGGACACACACAGACCCGATCCATATAGTCGAATGATCACGGGAATGATGTGTAACGTCTAAAGATTTAAATTCCGACCTAAGTTGGACAGTTGAAACGTTTTTTTGATGGTTCTATATCGGGAAACTACATGGTGACTTAGTGAAACGTCGTGCGTACTTTGATTGTCGTAACATTCAAGTGACATGAAGTCAATTTTGCTACCAATTAATTTTTTCCGTTCGTTCGTTTGTCATTGAACAACTGCTCTACTTCACTTCAAAGAATGACGTCATTCTCACTCGTCGTGGGAGTCCCAGAACAAATCTTTCCGCTCCAACACCTGTCGGTACACACACCAAACCCCGGACTGACAGCACCAAATACCGTCCATGAAAGTCATGGCTCGAGTACAACTGTAGCGTGTCTCAAATACTATCAAAACTATCAACCTCGTTCAGATCACTCGTGTATGAACCTTCCCTCGTCTAAACTGGTCAAGTCGTTGACATGATTCCTCGACCAACTCGTCAGATTACAATCACTTAAAAACTCTTCAAGACTTCGAGTATTACAGGGGATCATCAAACACAGGAATTAGAAGGACCCGTCCATAAAAGACTTGTGTACTTCAGTAGAACATACCCCCGGAATCGAACATAAGGAACATTAATGCACCTATGTCGTCCGGAGTCAAGAGTCTGGAGACCTCCCCGTTTGTGTGAAACTGGGTCCAAACCACAGGACCGGGACCTATGGAAAGGCAAAGGAGAATGGAAATAGAAGAGTAGTACCTGTCGTAATGCTAATACTAATTCTTGTCCACCGTTCTTATGACACGTTTTTTCAGGATTACTGAACCTATTGGTACTACCACACCAGTGAGTGGATCCCGATCTGAATGACCTCACACTTCAGGTCAGCCGGAATCCTTCGTAATTACATTCGTTTCGATCACCTCCACTATCTTAAGATCGACTCGATAAGTTTTAGGATTTTCTACTACGAAAATTTCACGATGTGAATTTACAGTTGTTTAAACTTTTTGAATCATCACCGGTTTCCAGGTCTTTTCCGGTTAAAAATAAGGTGAGGGTTTCTTGTCATTACGGTTTCTTACAAGGTTAATGGCATGTCAACGTGAGTAAAGTGTACAATCGTTCCAATACGAGTTTAAGGAAGTTCGATCGAAGTCGACATGTACTTGGTTCTCGAAGGTCTACATGTTTGACCGAAATCTTTTCCAACTCCTTGGTCTTTAGTTTAACAGTTGTAGGTAACCTAGTATCTCTTTCATTTCCTTAAGGTCTTTTTGTAGACGAAGTAACCGATATACACTTAGTGTTGCGTGATACCTTTTAAGAATTTCTCTACCTTTATGGTCTGGTGGAATGGACAGAGAACTCTTTGGACATACGTCCAGTTCTTCGTCGTCAATCTTGACCTGTACCTTGTTACCTGACTAAGTTTTAATCCTTTCCTCATACAGTTCCGACATATAACAGTGGAATAAATTGAATATACGTCTCACTGTAGTACACTTTACGGTCCGATCTACTTAGTGTTCCACCTTAGTTCTAACGACCCTCTTTATAGTTGTTGGAGTCTGTACGTCTACTATGGTGAGATTACCGTCTTTCAGTTCTCTTTGATTTCTCTGAGAACTACTCCCACTTTCTCCTCTCACTTTTTAAGTTGTAAGTCTTTTGATCCTAGGACCATAGGTCAGAGTAACGAAGTACCGTTTATCTTCTCCTTTTTCACCTTTGTCACTGTTTAAAATAAAAGAACCCGAGGTTTCAGTGACGACTACCACTGACGTCGGTACTTTAATTTTCTACGAACGAGGAACCTTCCTTTCGACACTATTTGGATCCGTCACATTATTTCGTCTCTGTAGTGAAACACCTGTATCGACATGTATCAGTTTCGACACCAAAAAGGTCATCAGTACATGTCTACACTCTCGACCTGGTATTTCTTCCGACTCGTGGCGTCTTGACTACGAAAACTTGACACCACGACCTCTTCTGAGAACTCTCAGGGAACCTGTCGTGCCTCTAGTTTGATCAGTCAGGATTTCCTTTAGTTGGGACTTATAAGTAACGTTCCTGACTACGACTACGACTACGACTTCGAGGTCATGAATCCGATGGACTAAGGTTCTCGGCTAAGTGACTTTTTCTGGGACTACGACCCTTTCTAACTCCCGTTCTCCTCTTCCCCCACTATCTCCTACTCTACCAACCTGCCGTAGTGACTAAGTTACCTGTACTCAAACTCGTTTGAGGTCCTCTATTTCCTGTCCCTTCGGACCGCATGACGTCAGGTACCCCAATGTTTCTCAACCTGTGCTGACTCGTTGACTTGTTGCTAACATCGGACACCGTGAACGGATGACTGCAAATCATACATTTATACATCAAATACAGGTCGATAAGGGGATTCAAAGTCGACTTGCCTTGATCAGAGAAAAGAAGTTTTATCACGAAAACGAAAAGGAAGAGCTGTCAAGAAAGTAGAAAGGTTTTAAGATTAAGATTACGTCGGAAAGGACTCGAGGTGTAAGGCAAAGATTTGACTGACATGGAATAAAAACAATGTCAATAGAAACACCGATTAAACCAGGGAATAATCTAACATGTGCGCACCTTCCGTCTCTGACATAAAACGAGTGGAAATATCTTTTACAGGAAAATTATTTATAAATAATTTGACTTGACTCGACTCGACCCGACTTCGTCTGGTTGTGGGTCATCTGACCACCCAATAACAGTAAAACACAATCTGAATAGAAATTGCTGAAACCAGAAATAGTGAGACCAAGAGAAAGGTTTCCATTTCACGTCGGGCCTCTTAACTGTAAAATCGAACATGAAACTTACCTAGTAGTCAACCTATACCACCACAAAACTCTATATTGGGTGAAATTGAGAAAAGTGTCTACCTGAAGTGACTGCCCTCGTCCTTTCTCTCTAAATTTTCGCAGAAACATGAGTGACGTCTCGCGACCGCAGAGAAAGTCACATCCCTGTCACTAAATAAGCATCCTTCGGTACCTCGTGATGCCTAAGCCGGAAATGAAATCCGTCGAACCCAAAAGCGACAAGGGGCAAGTGTGACGGGACAAAGAGAAGCACTAGGCACAACCACTGTCAGTCTCCACACTGCTGTCCCGTCTTGCACCGTACGCAAATGGGAGTGCGCACTGGCGGAACCTACGTCAAGCAACAACTCCGTCTAGAAACCCAGACACCAAATCACCGATGACCTTCCCCTTAACTTTCATTAAAGGTGAGGACTGTCCCAGTAAGAAATCTCAAGTATAACCTTCTGTCTCCGAAAATATACTACACATAGTACGGGTCGCGTCTGAAAAGGTCTGGAAGTAGTACGCCGTCCCGATATTTGAACGGGTACACAGTACCTCTTTTGTAAAAACAGGAACAAGACCGGTGAATTAAGGATGATACAATAGGAGACAAATTGGTTCCTTCGATATAAATGGTGGTGGGTGAGACACTTCTCCGGATTAATCGTTGAGACGTTACGAACTGGTGTTATTTATCGATAAACACCAGGACACAAAATCTGCAAACAAAAAACTCCCGTACAAACACTCATAAGACAATATTCTCCCGAGTCATCGACGTCACGTCCCCTAATAAAACAATTATAAAAACCAACACGACCCAGAAACAACGACGCACACTCGAAAGAGATCAACACGAGAAGTCCGAAGAGCACCACCACCGAAAAGGACGACACCTCGTGTCCACGATCCACGTGCCCGAGTCATCGACCTCGCCTGTCCGAGTCATCACCACGGAACGACCGGAGTCCGTGTGCCCGAGTCATCGACCTCGCCTGTCCGAGTCATCACCACGGAACGACCGGAGTCCGTGTGTCCGAGTCATCAAACCGTACACCCGAGGCAGCAACGTCAAGACCCGAGACCTCGCGTCCGACATCAACACCGTGCACCCGAATCGACGGGGTCTCGCACGCCACCGTAAGGGAGAGTCTGGTCCCTAGCTTGGGTACAGGGGACGTGACCGTCTGCCTAAGGGTGGGCGATATGGTGGTCCCTTCAGGGACAGACTACACGATATCCAAATCCATTCTTATGACTATATCATTCCACCAACAGTCCTAAGTTAACTTACCGGAACGAAAACACGAACCACACGAAATCCCTAAATCATTTACCAAAATGTCACAAAAAGGAGGAAAGGGGATCTCGTGAATTGACGTAATCTAAATAAAATGTGCAAGGTCCACCCTAAGAACCTCTAACAGGGGAGCCATTAAAGAGTCGAAACATATACATAAACATATATATATACATATACATAAACATAAAACACCAGATATTAAGAATGTTGTTTTTTGTTTCGTAGGTTCCGGTGAGGACTTGGAACGATACCTTTGTTTATCTTTACGACGACGGCATCAAATTAACAGACGTCTCTTCTTAGTCCGTGGAGAATAAAAATCATGAATCATTAAGATATTATTTGTCTGGAATGAAGGATATAACAATTGAACAGACTCCGGAACAAAATTGGAATTCTCTAAAAGTCACATTAAAAAAGTTCCTTTTCCATAACAAGCAAAGGAGACCGAGGACTGGAGACAGGGGCTGACAGAGACACTAACGGAACGTCTCGCACCTCCTCACACTCACGCTACTACCTTGTAGAGTCCTTCTACTCCCCAAGTACCCGTACAGGGGGGAGGACGTTCGGGTGGTACGGTACCTCTCCTACCTCCTCAAACAGACATTCCATTCCACCGACGAGGACCAGTAAAGGTGTGACATACAAGTCAGGAAGGGTTTGTTCAGACGCTCAATCCTCTCGTCCTCACGGCAGGGAGACCCCTCTCACACACAGGGTCACTCACCCGACGGACGTCGTCGGGAGTATCTCCAAACTCTTTTGATCTAGGAGATCGACCCTTTGGTCGAGTGTCTCGTCTACAGAATGACTGGTCAATCTATTCTGTCTTCCTTCGTCTCAACCCCCACGAGCTACGGATGTCCGGGACTTTACTCAGACGAGGCGTCGCACGAGGAGGAGAGCCCCAGGTCACCCACTATCTGAGAAGGAGTCCATCCTGAACGGAGCAGAAGTGTGTGTAGGTCACAACAGTCACACCGACCATACAAAAGACTCAGTAATCCTAGGGACACCCCGAGACAAGACCTTGACCCCAACGAACAAAGCTTTTGTACTAGTCTCTGGGACTATAGATACCCAAATCGGCGAACTAGGTAGGCTAGGACTGTCCACACTGGAGTCCAGTTGTGTCAAGTTGGACACACACATTTAAATAATAATTTGCTAAAACTTCTTGAGAACTAGTAAATCTCTTTTTAAAAAGACTGTGAAACGAAAAAGTACTCAAAACACTTTGGTTCTGAAAGATACTTATATCAGAATCTAGGATTTTTGATTTAAATCCAAAAAGATGTAAATGTTACTACGATCTTTATTAACCCCGGTCAACTGAATCTCAGGACATGAAACCTGGTCTCGACTCTCCTTTTGTAATATTAGACTTATATCTGTAGAGAAAGGTCTGGTCTCCCTAAAGTCCCTTTCCCACCGTCTCAGATTTGTAAATACCTAGATGAAAATCTCGGGTCTTTTAAAATTAGTCACAAACTTTTGACCACCTTTTTTTCGGTTAACTTTGTAATTTGGGTAAGATCATTAGTGATAGAGTCTCAATCTCGTTTCCCTATGTTTTCTATGTAAAACCAAAAGTTTTCGTTCAAAAAGGGAATTTAGAGTCTCAACTCATAAGTCACAGTCGGTGATCCCTAAAAATATAAATACCTAGTCACCCCACGACATCCATTGAACTGAAAAACAAGAGGAAAGACTTGGTTCTTATCTCTCATTCCGTTTATTTTGAAACGTCAAATTCTCTATTGTCCACCACTTATTTATCCTGTGAACAAACGATATCTGATACTAAAGGACTTCCTTTCCTCACCCAGTATTTTAATAATACTTGGGGATAATAGGGCATCTTCACACAGACTCGCTTTCCCCGTCCGAAGGACTCAGTGGGGTGGGTGGCACCGGTTCGAGGACTGACAGGAACTATTTGGGCGGACGGACATAAACCACTGTGACCTAAGATAAAGAACCTTCGTTCATTTGTCTGTCAACTCTTACGTCACAGGACGGTGGAACGAACACACGAAATGGAACACCCCTTCCGAAAAGATGTCCTTATCTCCCTCATTTATTTCAGTAAATCCGAAATCTCTCACAAACACAAACCGCAGAGAAAATAAGGTCGGAAGTCAGCGACGATCAGATGGTAGTATCAGACCGGGCACACCTGTATCTCCAGAAGACGCCCAGTAAAAAAAAAAAGATTTATACAAAACAAATAGTATACCAGATTGTGGTGGGATCACTCGGTAACGATTCTACAAACTAATCCGTAACGGGAACAGTTCGAATATTTGTTTCCACAGAAACTGATTCGAACTGGAACAAGAAGGACGAACCTCAACTCCCCCCTCTTATGGACAGACCAGTCGTAAACCGACGGGACGGCCAACTCGGTGCCCACGTTACATTGCTACCTCCGTGTCGCGGACCCGGGTCGGAAGTCTCCGGTCTCACACACAAATCTTTGGAGTCCCTTTCGGCGAGACTGTGACACATGGCCACAGTGACCATTCTCGATCATTGACGAGCACACTATTGTGTCATCGAGAGGAGTATGTTAGTGTCGTCTCGACAAACGTCCGACACTTGACGGACCTCCCTCCGCTCCTAACCAAAGGTAGAATCTTTTATTTCAAGAGAGGTTCATTTCGACTCATCGTCGTAGACCAATGTCTACTCAAATAAAACAACGTGCAATCCTTGGTGGTCACCCTCCCGTCCACTCGTGTCCGGACCCCAACCCTCCTCTCACCTCTGCCTAGCACTCACGGTAACACTCCCCCAGTAACGATAAGAGCCAAAAAGCAGGGTGGGGTCACCTCACGTCCCTCCCCGCCCCACCCCACCCGTGCCACCGGCCGTCCACCCCCAGGTTCCCCTTCGGGATCCACCTACACGAAGACGGAGAAGGAGCCGCAGACAAACCGAGTCGTTCCCGTCCAATCAACTCCACCTTCACTAGAATGCCACACTCGAACGACCCGACTCTCAGCACTTTCCTCACCTCACTACTCCGACCGCACAAAAAATCCTCCCCGAGGGGGTGGGGGTAGAGAAAGGAAATCTCGGACTGTCCCCTCACCGTCACTCCTTCTCCCCTGGACTTCCCGACCTCCGACGCGAGGAACCGCCGAGGGGTCCGAGCTCGAGAGCCCACCGGCGGACACCCCTGTCGTCCCAACGCGTGGTGGAAACCCCAACCCCTCGACCCCCAGTAAAGACACGTAGGAGTATTCAAGGGTGTGAGCACAGGAGCAAAATATTTGCTCTTTTGACTCCGAACTCCTAAAAACATCAATTACTTCTGAGGAAGTTGACCCATTACCGTCTCTAGGTTCCAAAAGGCTGGGGAAACGAGAAAGAAAGATGAACTAATATAAACGACACTAACCTTCTCTTTCGTTTCCTCTCCCTCCGTTAAAATCGTTTTCCACGGATTCACACTAAGATGCAAAAAAGGGGTGGTTGTCCTTATAATTCATATTTTTGCCAGAATGAATTATGTTGTCCCCAAAAGGACCATACATAATCCCCGAAGGGACCATTGAGTCAACCATTTCTCAGGTGGACGTTACGCACTCGGGGGTCAAGCTAAGGACCCAACGTTTCTAGACGACTTCTTCCCTCTCCGATGGGTGAGGGCATACGAACCCGAAGGGACCACCGAGTCGACCATTTCTCAGACGGACTTTACGCCCTCTGGACCCAAACTAGGGACCCAGGCCTTCTAAGGGACCTCTCCTCTTTCCGGTGGTTGATCTCATAAGACCGGACCTCTTAAGGTATCTGACATATCAGGTGTCCCAATGTTTCTTAGCCTGTACTGACTCGCTAAGAGGAGAGGGAAGTACCTCTTCCCTTACCGTTGGGTGAGGTCACAAGCACGGACCTCTTAAGGTACGTGTCTCGTCGGACCACCCCATGTCAGGTAACCCAGTGTCTCTCAGTCTGTGATGACTCACTAATTGTGTTTCAGACAGCACTTCCTACCTCCTCCTCGTAGACATGCCCGTCCTGAGGTCGGAGAGTAGAACGGAACCGGCCTGACTTTGTCTCGACCTTTCGTGAAAAAAAAAGAAGAACCGGTACAGAACACCGAACGGGTACAGTCAAGGGACTGAGTCCTGACTTGGGTCCGGGAGGGGTCACTTTCGCGTCTTAGGATTGGTAATCCGGTGGTCCCTTCAGCGGACCCATAAAAGACATTGAAGTAAACGCGAAAGGAAAAGGAATCTTTTCGAGGGGATGGGGTTATTTTTCTTACATAAAAAAGGAGTCAGTCAAAAAAGTCTTATATCCGGTAATACGGAAACTTACGCAAACAGAAAGATTTCTATCAAATGAAATAGAGTAACATTCCGTCACGCCATTCTCTATCGGCAGTGACAACGATTTAGTTGTCAATTTGGGTGTCTTCCTAAACGACTAGGAGAAGGTCCAGACCCTTCCAGCTACCGCTCACTAGGGAGTGCTGCACGATGGACTCACCGAGTTCCTATTACTGAAGGAGGATGTACCTGTGGCCGGGGGCTACGGAAGAAAGGCGCGGACAAAATTCTCGTAAAAGTCTTATGTGTGACTCTGTCCGTTGTAGACCTGTGTAGAGAACCCATACAACTCATCATTACTAATTACACTGGAAAGACCAGGAGGGGGGTGACGACATACATTCCCATTCCTGTCTTGAATCTTTCACACAAAACTTAAACGGCAAAAACAAACGACCTAACAAACACTGCGTCGAGGAGCAACCACAGAGACCAACAGGGTCAAATGTGACCCAAAAGTCTGTACAGGAATTTGGTCCGGTTCCTTTTTCGTGATACGTCTTAACCGGCATTATAAAATTACTCGTACCTCTCCTTTCATCAATGAAATGTCTTCATTCAACTAAAAATTTTCAGTAATGCGTACTGGTCACTTGTATACTCTTTCCACGAGTTACTGTAGCACTCAGTAAACTCCTTCATGTCACTCTATGTTGAAGTGTGAGTGTTCTTACCGACAATAGTTCTTTTACCTTTCACTGTTCAGAAACGGGCCTATACCTTTCTAATCTTGAGAGTGCGTAACGACCACCTTACCTTTTACCGCGTTAGATATACCTTTTGCCAAAGTCAAGGAGTCTTTTAATTTGCCTCAATGGTCGTTAAAATCCATATATGGGTTCTCATAACTCCTGTATAAGGGTGTTTCCACACATGTACTTACAAAAATCGTCGAAATAAGTAGTAATCCCCTTTCGCCCTTGTTGGTTCAGAGATAGTGGACTGGATATTTATTTCACATCATATACCTACGTCACCTCATAATATGTCGGAATTTTCCCGACCTGACGACTCTTACCCGTTGCCGTGCCCGATCGGTACTTTTGGAACACACTTCACTTTCCTCGGCCTGTGTTTCCGGCCCATGACATGCTAGGTATATGTGCTTCATGGGTTTTACCCCTTTACGTATCTCGATCTTTCAGGTCATCTAGTCACGAAACAATCCCAACAACCCCCCACCCCCACCCCACTACCCTCTACCGACTCGTCCACACCCTGAAAAACCCCGTCACTTTTACAAGACTTTACTTTATCACTGCTAGCGTGTTGGACCACTTACATAACTCATCAGACCGGAAAGGGGTAAACTACATGCATAGAATGGTGTACAAACTAAAGGAGACACGGAGGTCCAAGAGGTTTTAATCTCTCATCTAGTCTCGTCTCTTAGTCTAGCTCAAACAACGACTGAAGATTGAAATGATTTACTAGTGTGTCTTAGTGAATCGTTTACAAAATTGAAGAACTAAAGATACAAACAGAACACAATTCATCGGAAAGGGACTCGTTATTCTTACACCATAGAATGACACTTCCTGTCAAATTTTTGACCAAACTTTAACGGGTTTATCGTGAAGTGACAGGGATTGAGGATTGAGACACCCGGTCGACCACTCCTGGTCTCGGCGTCCACCAAGGTATCTCGTCAACCACCTCTGGTTGACGACATAAAGGATCGTCTCAAACCTCCCCAGTCACAAGTAACGTTTTCTTTGACGGCTCACCCGGAAACTTTGGACCGACATCGTGCACACGGTTTTTGTAATATTTACCTTAAAGAATACCTAGATCTCCATCTCCACCCGAATCAATCGTCCGGAACAGACAAAAGAAAAACCTAATTAGTGTTCAATGGGACAATATATATGACGCGAACACTTCGACTCCCCGTACACTATGGTTGTCACAGACCTCGTCTGGTTACAAAATCTATTCTAAATCAACAAGCCTTCTTAAAACTAAGTCCACAGTCCTGACTTTTACATTAGCTATGTATTGTGACAAAAGTCTTCCATCATTAGGGCCGAAAGAAGGCAGGAGAAAAGATCCAACACACAAGAAGGACACGGACCCCTAGAAAATATACAAAGCGGGGTTGTAGAGGAAACACCGGGGGGACGTCCTTTTCCACCAGAAGCCTAATAAGAAGGACCCCCGGTAAGAGACGGAAAGAAAGAGCACCGACAAGGTGTGTCAGATGACGGTGAGTCTTCCCCAGAGGGCCTAGAAGAGGTTCATTCAGAGACGTCTCAGGGATTTCGGGCACCCGAGGCCCTCGCGCAGGTCGTCGCACCCGTCTCGGGAGCTACGGCGGACGGCCGCGAGAACGGACCCTCGACGTCACCCGTCGCTACAGGCTGTCATTCACCTAAAAGAGGGGGCGGGATCTGACCTAATGAGACCATAACGAGAAGACTAGTACCCTTCAAAGCAAGGAACCGAAATAATGAGGAAGATGACATTGGGCGTTGGAACGAAGTAGATGAACTAACAGTAGACACAGGACCCGTAGCGTCGGTAGTAGCAGAGGGTCACCCTGTACAAGCGGTGGGGGGTCATGGCCCCGCACTCTCGTCCATTCTTCGGGTCTGACCCCAAGGCACGACGGTCAGACGTGCTCTCCCGGTACCAACCGGTTCGCAGGCCGATCCGTGAACACTACGTCTCTACCTCTTCGGTGCCAAGGACAAGAACTCCCCGAACATTACAACCCCACAGGAACGAGCAGAGTGTCGTAGTCACCCCCACCCACGACTCGACCACGTAGACTATCATGTCAAATGTACTCAGGTCCCGACATACACCAGGAATGCCGACACCGAGGTATGGAAAACACTTTACTACCAAGGAAAGATACATAAAAGTAAAAATTTACACATTTTTTTTTTTTTTTTCTCAGAAATGAGGGCTTGACTACCACAATATCTCTATCGTGTGTGGAAGAGACCATGTCCTACTTCTCCCAAAATACAAGTCCTAGTACGGATAAACCAACCTTTGGTTGGCTTTCGGGGAAGGAAGGACACGCTCCCGGACCGACTGGGGGCAACCTCGGTCCCGAGGAGTCACAAAAACGGACATCAGAAAAACGGTGTGGGTCTCGGATGGCTCTTACTTGTCCTTCATGACTTTCCTCATGAGCAGGAAAATCAGAAAAACGAAATTTGGTAAAACACAATTTCGGGTTCGGTGTCAAATAGACGTCAAGGACAGGTACACCACACCAACTTCGCGTGTGAAGTACCACCGAAATCTGGGGTCAATGGAAATCCGACAAAGACTAACACTGTAAAAGAAAATGTTGGGATCTGTGCAGAAATATTATGTATTCATTGTATTTAATGTTTTGAACCTGTTTCACCATGAATTGGAAGTTGAACTGTGTCAGACTATACAAAATAAAGTCAAGTAAGTTTTTTTTTTTAACCACTAGGTCTGAGTCAAATCAGAATATTGGGTCCCGTGCAGGTCTTCAAACGTCTAGTGAACGATAGCTCCCAAGCTTCCGTCAGGCTGACCCCCCACGGCACGACCACCTGAACCCACAGACCGACCACGAGACCCCCGGGAGGTAGAGAGTAGCGGGTGGGATGGAGAGAGTGGGACCCCACAGGTAACAGAGTTCCCTCCTATTTGATACACCTTGACGGGACATGACATCGGACGCAGAACATTTCTTCGCGTATATCCCACAACGTTCGGTTGGTGAACTCAACAACCAAGGATTCCGTAAGTCGTCGTGTAGTGAGATTCGAGGAACTTCTGACGACTAAATACCTCGGCTCCGAAAAAGTCGTCCTCCGAGAGAGAAACGGAAACATTTATCTAGAGAAAAATCTTGCATCGGCACGACTTAACGTACCGTCTTAGGGTCTCAAACTTCTTGGAAGAAAAAGAAAAGTTTGATCTTCGATTACAACGTACGGCGAAAACTCTACGAGTCAAATGTCTCAGTGACCGTGGCACGGTTCAACAGGGAGGAGGAAAGAGGAACAGAGGTAACACAGGAACACTAAGGGTCCTCACAAAGACCCGGAGCCGGACTCGCCCTAGTAGGGGCGGAACGTGATGCAGTAGAGCCTCCCGAAGGACTTCCGACGGTGGTAGCCCGTCTAGCCGACCGACAACGAGTACCGGCCGGACATGTAGTGCCCCCGCCGGGACATGCGGCGGGCGTAGGGACTCGCAAAGAAGGGGCCGTTCACACTGTAGACCCATTCACACAAGCCGTCGACTTCCGCCCGTCCCAAGTGACAGAATAGACAGGGTAGACACTCAATCAATGACCGTGGGTCCCTTCACTGTACTAACTCCTTCATGGGAGCGGGGTCGAAGGGAGACTCGGCACAGTTGCACCACTCACGCCCCGACTCCCGCGCGGGACGTCCCCGCCGGGGTGGCACTCTGGGCGGCGGGGTATTACCCGGCAGCGGTCACGGAAGAACCCTGGCCGGGCCCTCGAACCCATGAGGAATGAGTCACGTGACGGGAAGTCCCGTCCGCACCTCAGCAACAGGGGGACAGGGGCACGACCCGCCGTCCAAAAGTCCGGAGGAGGTAAACCAGAGCACACACCCTCCTCCCCCTGTCTGATCCAAAAATGGGTCCAGGAAAAGTCGTGGTCTTAAGTCACTAATCATTGTTCTCTGACTAGACACACACACCAACCTTCCCTCCACCCGATTGGTCTGCCAACAATTTCCATTTGGCTCTCCTCCTTTCTCACTCCCCTCTTTTACGTCCCCTGGTCACCCGTCGGACCATGGTCAGGTGTGTGCTCAGGGCCAGGTACCGGACAATCCTTGGTTCTGACGTGAAGCCCTCGACTCACCACTCCCTCCCTCGTTTCGAAGGGGACACACGTGTCGACGAGGGGTAGCAGGAGCACTGACGGACTCGGGACGGAAGACAGCCTAGTCGCCGGGGAAATCTAAGAGTTCGTCGCTCTCGGGCCGGGATCTCACTTCCACCCCATAGGACTCTACGGGTGTCACATCCTCATCTCACGTATCCTCTGCGTCCCGCAACGACCCGGGGGGCGCGGTCCTCACGCGACGTAGGGCTCGAACCCCGGCGTCGCGACAAAGACACCCCTGTCGCCCGGAGCGGAGTCTTACGCTACACGGACGCCCCACGAGACTCTCGTCCCTGTGGACTTACACTCGGTGGCGGGACGGGGGCGGGGCCGAGGCACACCAAAAGCCCTAGAAGACGGCTGCAAATCACTGCTGAGCGGGAGGGACGAAGATAGAGGTCAAAGTGAGAGTAGTCGACAAGGTGTAGAAACACCACCGACCGCGCAAGCAGGTGAAGGTGCCCCAGAGCTTGGAGGTCCTCAAGGCAAAGTACCAGCCGCCTCCGACGTCGCTTCTCCTGCGTGACACTGTCGCCGGTCTCCGGTCCCTGCCACTGGGGGTGGCCGGCACTGCAGTCGCGGTCTCCTCGGGGTGTCGCGCCCCGAAGCACTGCGGGGTCCCGAGGTGCACCAGGCGTTGACCCTTCTCTTTTGTTTTTATTTAGTGTGGAGTGTCCACCTCTTCTCCGCTCTACCGGGTCGGGACGGAGCAAGAACCCAGACCGGCTGCCTCCCGCGAACGCGGGGCCCGTGCGACCGGAGACACGAACATCGGCCGACTCTGCAACCGACCTCCGCGGAGGAGGAGGGAGGAGAGAGGAATCTTTGCCACTGTGGCTCGTCACAACCACTTGTAAGTAATACAAGAGAGTCCCGACCGTCACACTAAAATCTACGGGAAAACCCTCTTGTTTCTTCAATTACATTTATTCTAAAGATTGAATGACAAATTTATTTTTAAATATATTTACAAATTTGGTGTCCCGACCCCTCCCTCCCTCCGAAAACATATCTTGTTTTGTGCACTCTCGGTGTGCGACAAGGTCAAAACGTGTGCACTGGCGGCCTCCTAGTCCGCTGTCGGGGTCTTACATACTGCGGGCCGTTGGGCCCACGGAAGACGGTTGCCTCGTGGAGCCCGGGACCCCGCCGTCGCAGGACGGGGCGGACCGCTGGGACCTCTCGGGCTCCGTCCCCGCCACACAAACGACCCCCTTCGCCCCACACACTCTAGCTCCGTCATCACTGCACAGTCTCAAACTCTCTGAACAAACACGGTGGATGGGTCCTTGCAATGACTCCGACCGCCCCTAATCCCCTCGCGGACGTCCCGAAGGGCGTAGGAAAAGTCACGGCACCCCTGAGCCGACCAACGTCCCCACCCCTACCCCACAGACATCACCTCGAGACCTGGTGAGACATACTCAGGGAGGTCCTCTTAGTGACGGAGTGGAGGGGGAGCCGGGGGTGGGGGCGCGGCCCTCTCTCTGGTGGAAGGGACCGTGGTACCGAAGACCGGACTCCGACCGGCATGTCCCCGGGTCCCGGTGGCGGACACCACCCCCTGTCAGAGGGACACCACGACGGGACCACGGACCCCCGACTCGTGCGCGTGTGGTTGGACTGGGGGGAAGTAGGGGCGGTGGGGTCAGTCCAGAGGTCCTTGTCCCTTCAGGCGTCGTACGGAGACTCCGGTCTCGCGAAACGGGTGGCCACGACCCCACTGGCCGTGGGGTCTCGGGTCAAAAGATCCCCACCACACCATGCTTCCAAATCTTCTTTCACTATGTAATGACGGTCCCTCAGACCAACCGAGGAACTTCGACTCAGACTCCTCGACGAGTTCATTCCGACGAACTCGGGGTCTCCACAGGACGACCCCATAGTCTCAGATCACGCCTCCCAGACCGAGGACCCTCCGGACGTGGACGGGTGTATAGAGGCTCAGGTCAACAATCAGAGTCGTTTCTGAAGACCACCAACTTAACGTGGGCCCTACCGTCCGCAGTCGGAACTTGTTCCAGGGCTCGACCCGACCGGGGGAGGGTGGTCACAAACCATTGTACCCTTCCAGAGGGCAAATGAGTCACACCCAAAGAAAAGAACCAATCGACAGAGGAAAGGGGACGCAGAGGTCGTTTTGGACCCTTGGTCCTTCGTTCTTAGAAGACATCTTGAGTCCTCATAAGACCAGGACTCACTCCCGTGACGGGGGCCACGACCCGCACGACCCGCACGACCACGGCACACCTGTCGACCTTCTCGTCATAATGGGGAGGTCCCTCGTGCCGGGTGTTCTGTCACGGGGTGGCGTGGGGACCCTCCTCCGAGTGACCCGAAGTCCTACATGGGGTCTTCGGTCGGAACGCAGGCCAGTGGACGGACCCCTTTGCCACACAACACACGCCGGGGGCCCTGTGGCGGTCGTCAGGTCCCGGGTCGGCGCGGGGGGAGGGGGGACGGGGTGGTGTGAGGGGCTTCTCCTCGACGTCGACCGAGTTGTGTCGTGTTTGGGAATCTTTCACTGCACTAGTGGTTGGTCTGCAGGGGGGTGGGGGTGGGGCACTGTGGGGGGCGTGGGGCACCGCCGGGGAGGGACCCTTCGCCCACGCGTGGTGGAGGCACACAGGAGCCTCGGGGCCGGGCGGAGTGCGTGCGGAGGCGGACGACCCCTGGGGTGTCCAGCGCGGACCTACGGAATGAGAGTCGTCAGTCTCCGAGCGAACGAGACACGCCTACGAGCAAAAGAGAAGGCCGGGAGTCGGCAAACCCTGGAGACGGCGAAGTAGGAGAGTGGGTAACTTCTCACCGGAAGAGTCATAAAGGGGGAAGGGCAAATATTTAACAGTTTCGGTGTTTCGTGTCAAAACCCCTAGTGTCCCCCGACCCTAAAGTCTTCCCGTAAACACACTACCGGGGTGAGTGGTACCCTACAGGGAGGAACGACACAAGAGTCTGAGGATTATTTCTCTGGTTCACCTTGTACTTGCAAGAACAACACGAAAAAAAAAAAAAAATTTCTTTTTCGACGGAGTCGAAGGGAGAGGTATCGAAAACCATGAAGAATTGAACTTCGGAAGTAAATCTATAACTTCGAATTTAAAGACCTTTGTAGGGTGAGACTCAAGACCTCTGGTAAGACTTTTCCGAAAGACACCTGACTGGTTGTTTAATTCGAGAACACTTTATAATTATCCTAAGAAACCGGTGTCTCCATAAAAGATATGACTTATCTTATAGAGTCCTGTGAATCCCCAAGCAATAGCAACCCGATGGTTTAAAAACTTTCAGTATAACATATGACAGTAAAAACGTCTCATCACAACTCTCACGGTTTCAACTTTTACAAGAGACCGTCACAATTAATCTATTTAGAACATTAAACATATAAAGTGTAAAGGTAAATTAAAAGGTAAATTTAAAAATTACTACCGTCCGTCCTACGCCTACTTTTAATTATCTCCCACACCATATTTTTGGTCACGAGTACGGGTTGAGTTCGGAAAGGCCGGAAGGAATTGCGAACGTAGTACTGACCCCAGGGTCCGCGTTCTCACCTCCCCTCTCGGTCGAGGTTCCCCGTAACGATTAAATAGCAATTTCCATGCTTTTATTATGCATTTCTTGCGTAGTACGCTTCCCCCACACAATTTCGTGAGCTGTGAACTGCATTAACATTGTCATCGTGGGTCACTTGTCTAGACAACGACTGAACACAAAACATCCACTCTGATCCTCTCCACTCAGACTGAGAACACTTTGTCAGATGTGATTCTCCTTGTAAGGCTAGTTTACCAGAGTACATCCCCGAAGGGACCGTCAGGTCACCAATCCTGAGCCGAAGGTGACGTCCCCTACGTCCACGTTAGGGACCAGGCCCTTGACTCTAGGGGAACGACGCGCCGTGCCGGTTTTTATTTTCGGAGCACACAAAACTGACTTTCCAAAACCCCCGAACAATTGGGAAGATACATTAAATTCTCTTCTCTCCTATATGGGAAAAACGGAACCCATATAAATCAAAAGAAGCCCCCTTAAAGGTCATAAACCTACTCAAGAGTAAAATCCACATCCTTATCCACAAAACGTATCCCTTGGACCTCCGACCTGTGACCCAACACAGGACGAAAAACTTAAAAAAATACACCCGGTAAATTTTTCGGAACTAATAACTCAAACAATGTCGTAACGAAGAGAAAGTACAAAACTAAAAAAACGTACGCTCCGTACACCCTGGAATCAGGGGTCGGTCCCTAACTTAGACGTAACCTTCCGGTCCAGAATTGACGGTTCCTTCGGGGAGGGCAGGACGGGGAGGGTAGGACGAACTCCGGATGTCTGTGGGGGACCGAAAGGACCCAGGAAACGACTCGACAGACATCCGAGGGAAAAGTGCCACTATGGACACCACGCCCTTTCCTTCACCTACTCCTACGTAAACTCAGGACCGGACTGTCACCGATCCCGAGAGACCGGACCTCTACCGACACCCGCGACAACGAGGGCACTCATTGGGGACCAGAGGCTCACAGGACGAGTCAGTCCCGAGTTCGCGACTGGGGCGCGGGACACAGCACGACTCGCCCAAAAGGGTGGGGGTCGGGGCACTGGACACCGTTTGACCAGATCACACTGAGACGGAAACCACCACTACCGCCCTCAGATCGGCCCGTCCTTCAGATCGGACAGTGACGGTGGGGACGGTGGGACCGGACCCCTGTCACGAGACCCCTGTCGTGGACCCGGACGACTCTGTCGACGAAGGAGTGGACACTCGAACAGGGGCGGGGTGGGGCTCAGTCGTAGGGAATGAACTCGACGTCCCAACCCGACCGCAGACGCGGTTCGAGAACGGGAGTAAGAAGGGGCTCAAACGCAGAAACTGAACCTCTGCAGGCGAGGGAACGGGAGGTCTTGCTTGAGGGTGAACCGTAGTACCTCGCCACGAGTCCGGAAAACAGAGTCGTCGTGCACAGAGTCGCACAGAGTCGTGTGCGAGTCTCCACTGAATCCTCGACCGTGTGGGGACGGGACTCAAGTCTCGACCGTCGGGACCGTGGGAGCCCGTAGGTGTCCAAAAAAAAAAAAATCCTTTTCCCTTAAGTCCTGAGAGAGGGGGTCTTAGAACAGTAGATAAGTCACTGAAACCAAAATTGAACCAACCAGACTCAAAGGGACCACCGAGTCTGCCATTTCGCAGACGGACGTTACGCCCTCTGGACCCAAGTTAGGGCCCCAGCCCGTCTATGGGACCTCTTCCTTTACCGTCGGGTGAGGTCATAAGAACAGACCGTTTAAGGTACCTGACTCCTCGGACCGCCCGATGTCAAGGTACCTGACTCCTCGGACCACCCAATGTCAGGTACCCCAGCGTTTCTCAGCCTGTGCTGACTCGCTGAAATGAACCAGACTTTGGTTCCACTGCCGAGAAATCGCACTCGATCCGACGGTGGACGACAAGAGACCCGACACCACCGCCACCACCACCCACCGTCTCCCAATCTTGGTGGCTTTATCTTTTCCCGTTCTTGTCGAGACTGGAGGCTTCCGTCCCGAATACAAGAGAAGAGGGTCCACTTCTCGTCGAAATAACATAGTTGACGAAAACGAAGGTAACCAAGACTGTCCCTCAGGACCGGGGTATCGGGGGAGGACCGGTGTGTCTCTGCCCCGACTCCGACCCTCGACGGGGTCATGAAGATTCGCACCAAAAATTTAACACACCGGTTCTCACGGCTATTTAACGGACTTTTCTGAGAAGGACCAACACCCCTCCCCCTTGTCCTACGACAGGACCTCTCTCCAATCTCTAGTCCCAGACCTGTGCGAGGCTACGGGGTCTTCCTGTGCCGCTCCCTCCCCGATAGTGGAGCTCCCGAGACACTGTACTTCCACCCCTTAACTGGACTCCCCTGGGGACGACGGAGGAGCGGGTGGACGTGGACCGCCCGTGGATACTGGAACGGACAACAAGGTTGCAGGCAAGAGGGGGGGGGAGGCGGTCCTTTCGTCCACGAAGTCTCCTCTCGGCCACTGTGCGACACCCACGGTTGGCGTCCGGTGCACCAAAGTCCGAGTCCTATGCCTGAGGTGCACGTGCGGAACGTGTAGTGCCAGTGGAGAAGGTGTAGTGCCAGTGGAGAAGGTCCCTCCGGCCGACTTGCATCTCTAGCCTCCGGTGGGGTCCCAAAGACACGCCAAGACGGAAGTCGCAGTGAGGGTGTCACCCCTGACGTCAGGGACCCCTCGGTCCAGACGTACCCTCCTTCGACACCGGGACTCTGGGCACCCACCCCCCGCACGGGTCTGCGTAGGCAGAGGGGTTGACCTGAGGTTAAACGTTTACCCTTACGAGGGGTTTCGAGGTCGGGGTTCCGGTCTCAGTCCTCCAGAAAGAACACCTAGTAGTCGGTCTTTTTCTGGTGGGACCCAGGAACCCGGAGGTCCCCCAGACCTCGGAAGTCCTGGGGGGACTAAAACGGAGGGACTTCTGGTCAGAAAACGATCCTGGGGAGACCGACGTTGACCAGGACGGGGGACGGGACCTGAACGTAGGAAGAGGTCACGTCGTCGACATAGCGATTGGATGATCTAAAAAGAATCTTTCTCCGTTTACCATTCAGTCCCGAAACGTTTCTGTAAATATCTTTAAAAAAATTATCGTTATCAAACACTCGTAGTGTGCGTCGGTACAAGTACATTTCCTGGACGGAAGAGAGAGAGAGAGTACGTGCGCACGTGTGTGTGTATGTACGTGTCTATGTGTGTGTGGAAAAAACTCGAAGTCGACACTCTGACTCGACGGGACGACATATGGAGTGGGACCCCGTCGAGGTAGAGACCACCCCTCGCAAGGACGGGAGGAGGGGAGAGACGGGAGTCGGAGTAAGGAGAGAAGGAAGAGTCCTGTAAATTCAGGAACCTAAGATGACTTCTGGTTGGTCCGAGTTATCTTTCTCAACGGGACAGAGATCGACCCAGGCCTAAAGACCCCCTTATCTACCTTGATTTCGAGAGACCAGAACCAGGTCCAACTCGAGTACGACCTGAGGGGTTCTCCTCCACCCCTTCTGACGGGTGACTCTGTACCCCACCTCTCATGGGCCGTGGGGTCTTCCAGAAGTCCTGCCCAAAGACTGAGGTGGTCGTTAGAGTCCTCCGGGTGCTGACTACTCGTACCGGGACCCGTTCTTGGGTCGACATCTCACGGTCCGTCGTACCGCCTGATGACTGAAGGGTCGCAGTTTCGTCCGGACTACCCCGTCCCAGTGACGTCGTCGACCCCACCGTCGTGGGTCCGGGTGTCTCCGTCGTCCTCGTCCGCCTCGCTCCGGCTCCACAGACTCCGCGGAGGCGTCAGGACCCGTAAGAGGACGCCTGGGTCTCGTGAGGGCCACTCCATGGGTAGGTCCGTCTGCGTTGGCCCTCTGACCCTCAGTCCTCCCTCCAAGACCCTGATTCTCCCTGGCTCCCGACTCCCTCTCCCCTCAAGGCCGTTCACCTCCCTCGGGACCGGGGGGTGGGGGACGAAGATCCTCTTCCTTCTACCTTCCCGACACCTCAATAGGAGAATCTCACTGACGTCTCTTCGGGCCGTGAGACCCTCATAGGACCGACACCTGAGTCGCACAGATCGTTCCTGTTGAGTTCATGTTCTTCGGGTTGATGCACCCACAATTCCCGACCAGTGGTGTCATAATACACGTATTACCAAAGGAGGATGGGCGGACCTGGGGCACCTAGGTTCACGCTACCCCCGTTATACCTCTTCGACACAAATTCAAATGGTTCCCGGACCGGGGACCCTCTGGTCGAGAGTAGTATTTTTGTGACGACCCAGGGAGGGACGTGCTTACGTGTACCTACTCCCAAGGTCTCCACGGGAGGGTCGACGTGTGACCCACAGGTCACGAGAGTGCAGACTTCCCATGTCCGAACCCGGCTCCAAACCCCTACTTCTGGGGACGGTGGTCGGGGGTGGAGACCTACCTTCCGCACCGTCCGCAGGCCCGCGGCCGCCTCGAAGACCCTTGCGTAGGACAGCGTGAACTACCTCCGCAATACACGTCTCCAGTGACAATTCCACTTGTGTCGACTCCGCCTCTACTGTGACCTCGGACACACACACTGTCAGCGAGTCAGCACAAGCTGAGACGCTGGGGTTCCTGACATCGGGCGGTCCGAGGAGACAGGTACCCTAAGAGGTCCGCTCTCATGACCTCACCCAACGGAAAGGGAAGGGGTTCCCTAGAAGAGCTGGGTCCCTAACTTGAGTCCGGAAGGCGTGACGTCCGTCTACGAAATGACAGACTCATTCCCTTCGGGTTCTTACGACCTCACCCATCGGTAAGGGAAGAGGTCCCCTAGAAGGACTGGGTCCCTAGCTTGAGTCCAGAGGGCGAAACGTCCACCTACAGACACGGTGGGCCCTCGGAGACCCCTGAGTCAAGACCTTGGAGACCACCCTGACCGACGGAGTGACGGAAGGTCCCAGTCTCCAGTCGGGAACCTCGGCACCCTTCCCGTCCCACAACCACCACTCACACCGATCGGGGTGGAGAGATCTAGACTCGGGGAGCCACTACTGGGCGGGAGGGGCGAGGGGGCAGGTGGGGAGGGGACGTAGGGTGTGTGTGCGTCCGACCTCGGGGTCTCCTATATAAACTGGAGGAGACGGAGGGCGTCGTGACCGCCCTTCCACGACGTCAGCGTCCACGCTAGGCAGTGGTCCTCGTCGTCCAACGACGACCCCTGGACGACGTAGTGTTTGCGGGACACCTGTGCTCTCTCCAACCGGGTACCTTCGAGGATCGTCGACCTGCGACCCGAAGTCCCTCCGAGAAGACCTCTACCGCGCTCCCGAAACCCCCGGGTCCAGTCGGGGGACCACCCTCCGTTGGACCAAATGTAGAGGGTGTTCGGAAACGTCGACGGGACGAGGAAAGGATCGTCTAACCTCCCTTCCTTCGGGTCTGTAGATCCCCCTATTCTCAACAATAACTACAGACACCCCTTGTGTCCGGATTCAGTTCTGGTACAGTTCATTTGTCCGGTCACACCTCTCCGGCGGGGGTCGTCCCAATGTCACGAGTCCGCATCGGTGTTCCACCGCGGGGTCCGGGCGTGCGACGGACTAACCCTCGGTCCATCCACGTTCGGCCAACGCCAGCGACCGAGTCGGTCACGCAACCGGTGTCTGTGACGGGCATCCGTAAAGGATGCCCCATCTCCTGAAGTAAGCACGTGCACGTGTGTGTGTGTCGTGTGGGTGCACGGGTATATGTGCACGTGTTGTCTGAGTGTACATGTATAAGTTGGAAGAATTGTGGTATACTTCAACCATAGTAGGGACAAAACGTCTTCCCTTTCGACTGCGGAGACCCATTTCACTACGTGGTTCCAGTGGTCGAGGAGAAGTCAGTTTCAGGCAGATGAGACTCCGGAACCGAAATGGGTGTGACAAGCGGCATAGGTGGGACGGTCGGAGACTCTATTCACATGTTTATTGATGTAAGGACACTTTGGTCGACACACTCAGGATGTTACTGTCACGGACGGACTTGTTCTACCCGATCGACACAGACTCCGGTCCCAGGGTCCGCAGGGTGATCTTCCGTCAAACGAACACGGGACTTAGAGTCCCTGTAGGACCTTCGGGGACCCCTCACCGTACGACCGTTCACCTGTCGGATCCCCTCCGGTAGAGGAGGTCCAGTCCTACCTTGTAGGGCACCCACCCGCCACCGGGCTCCAGCCCCACCCTCACTCGTCGCGTCTTGAAACTCGGTCCGGAGGGCCGGAGGGACCCGGTCTCGGACCGGAGGGACGCCCTCAAGCCCGTCTCCACAGTCCACGGGATCGGTGAGGACTTTGCAGGAGGTCGGACGGCCAGGAGACGCACCTGTCTACAGATTCACTCTCGACCGGGAGGAAGGGACTCAGACGGGACCGGAGTCCCGGTAGAGAGGACAGACGGCTGTACCTGTGATACGGTCGGGACAGGGGTCGACCGACGGTACGAGACCCGGCTCCGGACACCAGGGAGGTGGCTCCTTCGCCCGTGTCTCCGGAACGGCGCCCCTGGGCTGGACCGAGGGAGGGGAGGGGCGAGTGAAGACCGTCCGCGCCGTGAGGTGTCACGGCAACCGGAGGGCGTCCCGGCAGACCACCTGCTTGTGCCCCATCCGCCACAGTGTCCCGACGTCGTCCAGGACGAAGAACACGAACACCCGACGCCCCTGTGCCTTCCCACACCTGCGCCCCGAAGCCAGTGGGGGCATCCCGACCCGGAGCTGTCGGACCCGTCACGCCAGTGACGCGGCCCTCCTTCTGCGAGGGAGGTGACCGTCTACCGTTCGGTAGTCCTGAATCCCCCACCCCCTCTCCCTCGCCGACTCACACTCACTGCGGACCCCAATGGGACCCCTGCGGACAGAGGGAGGAGTGGCAGTCGCCACTACAGGTCCCCGAACCTCCTCCAGTCCCACACCCCCCGGACCTTCTACTGTCGGGACGAGGGACACCTACCAGGTGGTCCGCGAGACGTCTGTATCGAGGGCCTGTTCGGGACCCGGAGGAGGGTGTTGACTGGGGTACCAGTGAATCTCCACCCGCCCCCGGGTCACGGGTCTGAAGGACCTGAGGAGTCACCCCGGACACACCAGTGAACTCGCCCGAGTCTTTCCTGAACCGTTTGAGTCTCCGGACCGTCGGCGGGACCTCCTCCTGGGTGCAGGTGAGGACCCACTCGTCTATCGATAAGGGACACACCCCGGAACCGGAGACCTGGTGTCCTGTGACAGGAAGACCGCAGCAGTCTCGATAACGGGCCCTCTCCCGACCTCCCAAGGTAAAAGGGACCCCGTCGCGACACTAGTACACCCTACTCCAGACCCGATGTGTGGGAGGGGATTCCTCGCTCCGAGATTCAACTCTCCCCGGAAGTAACAACTCCTCAGGACCTTCCTCTCTCCAAGGACCCTGGGAGGGTCGGGTCGTGACCCCGAGGATCCGGTGAGATGAATGTTACTACCTTCTGCCAGAACCGACAGGTCCTGCACACCGGGTCGTGCCCCACCGCTACTACCACTACTACCACCACAGTGTACCACGCCCGTACTCCAGTGTACTTTGCCTACTACAGTGTGCCCTTACCAGTTGTAGTGTACCCTACCTACTACAGTGTACCTACTACAGTGTATACTACCTACTGTAGTACACCCTACCTACTACAGTGTACCCTACCTACTACCGTATACCTACTACAGTGTGTCCAAGTACCACAGGGCTCTACCATACTGCAGTGTGTCTCCACTCCCTTCCACTACCTCTCCGGTTGTCCTACCTACACTCACCACCCGGGAGACGTCAGGGGAGGGGTGTTCACCGCCGATCTTACTACGACCCGAGAGCCAAGGGCGTTGACTCGTGAGTGGGAGTCGGGACACCAGGGGTGCGGTCCTCGGGGTCCGGGAGGTGAGGTCGTCCTCGGACAGCCTATCTTCGCCGGTCTCAGGACTAGCGGGAGGAGTGACCGGGGACCTGACAGACGGGGAGGGGGGGTCCCTTGGGAACAGGCCTCCGAGGACCCCACGTCTCCGGGAGGGACCGTCGACGCACATCCTCCCCCGTAACATACACGGACCGACCAAGGTGAGGCCTGGAGTCGGAGGAGGGGACCCCAACACCCCTGTAGTTCGTCGAGGGAAGTTCCCCAGGGGAGTATCGGGTGGGGACGTACTTCGGGGGTCGGGGAGTGAGTGTCGTCCTCGAGTAAGTAGTCGGTGGACCATCGGCTGTCCTCCCGTCTCTACCCGACCCCCCTCTCCCCTGTGTGACACTCGGGGCCCGAGGGGGGTGGGGTAGGGTCGTCGCCCTAGTCCCTTTTCGACAAGACCCTTTAAGGACGACATCTCGCCTACTACCCTATTGCGGTCAGTAGCGGGACCCACCGTAGATACCCTAGGGACTACCCAGCACCTGGCACGCCCCCACTCCCACCCTTGGTCCGTTCTTCCCCCGACGTCGACAGGGAGACGACCTCGTCAACGGGACTGGCGGAGCGGGGCGGTCTATTCTAGACCCTCCCTCGCCTGACACCCGCCGTCCCCGTCACCCTCTCCCGGTTCTACCCGGGACCAAGGACCTCTCTTTCCCTGTCCAGTGGTAGACCACCTCCCTTCGGGGACCCCTGTGAGTGCGACCGGTCCCCGACCCTCCGCGACACCACCACCCAACCCCCAGACGTGTACCGGACCATCAGCATGTACCAGTGAGACTTCGGTCTTAACCCTGTCCCACTCAGGTCTGGGGTGGGCATAAGGTGGGGGTGGGAAGGGACTCTCTGAAACGTCGTCCCAAAAGCAGTCGTCCAGTCTTTTGCTGTAAAGACCCGAACCCGACGAGTTTCGGTTCCCTGTCGTTTGGAGTAAGCGGGAGAGTCCCTGAAGTCGGGAAGGTTGGGGGCGTCCGGAGTCCGGATTCCTCCAACGAGATGTCGGGACCCCCAGGGACACGCCAAGACTCCAACCCTAGATTCTACGTAGAGTAGACAAATCGTAGACTGGGGCGGAGGAGAGATACACAAACCCCTCGCCCATCGGACGGGGTGAATGACCAACTTGTGGGGGTACAACTCGTCGACCCAGTGCTCACGTGGCAGATGGAGGGGGTCCTTAGCCGGGTGGACACTCCCGTTCTTCTGCCCCTCTCCCTCCCTGTCCCCCAGCGAGGCTCGAGGTCTGAAGTGGACGTAGACCCGAAGGGGAGGACTCCGAGTCATTCACACACACACACCCCCCCACAACATGAAAGAGGAACCGGGAGGACCCAGGTTCCCCCAGGACCCGTACACCGGTCGACCACACTACCCCGTTGAGGTCCGGTCCGACCGGCCACTCCTACCTGAAAGGGTAGGCTCTCCAGGTCTACTCCCCTCTCTCTCAGGTCTAGGACCGGGGTGCCTCCACCCTCCCATCCGCGACTCCAGACTCGCACACGGAGCTTAAGTATACGTCTTTCCACGGAGGTCCCGTTGCCCGGGTGGACTACCCCAACCACGAGGGTCTTCTCTGGGGTCCCCCGAGGGACGGGGAACACGACGATCCCTGTGTGACTCTTGGGACGGTGGGTCCCCCCGGGGGAGCCCGAGGTCGGGGAAGCTGACACTCTTCTCGTAGAAACACCAAACACTAGGCGGGGCAGACACACGAGACGAGACCTACAGACTTACCTAATTCCACCACCTCCCCCTCCGTCTGTCCTCATCCACCACCCACCGTCCTCCCCGAGTCCTGAGACCCCACCCGGGGGATCCGTTCCGACGTCTGTTTTGGGCCCCCGGAGCCCCTTGGGGGTGGTTATCTCGCCCCTCTGTTTTGTCTGTCTACTAGCGGAGACCCGTAGACTCCACCTTTCCGACCCAGGACCCCAGAGAGTCACGGTCGACACCAAAGTCTGACAGATGACTAACAGAGACCCGTTCCTAATAGCGAAGACCGGAAAAACTGTCGTCTCCAGTGACCCGCTACACTGGCAGGGACGGGGGGACAGATCAAAGCGGAGACTCACAGAATGGAGGACCCCGGAGAGACTCTAGTCCTACTTGGGCAACAACAGCTGCTGCTTCGTCAGGTCTAGGACCCCTCTTCGGGTCTTCCTCCAGTTCCGGTCCGGGATTGTGACTGGGGACGACCTGGTACACCCCTCCGGTGACGTACCTTGGGTCCGACCCCTTCCTCCCCGACCGGGTAGTCCCCCTGCGCTCACCCCCGACGGGGATGGGGGAAGGACGACCCCTCCGTGAGTGTGACAGGACCGTCGAGAGAACCGTGCCGGGGAGGCGCCGTGGTGTGACCTCCCTTCCCGTCTCGACACTCAACACATAGATACACACACACACACTCACACACTACACACACCACGTTACATACACTGCACACACTCACTACACACTGCACACTACACACACAATACACATACACACTACACATTACACACACCACACACTACACACTACACACTGCACAAACACTATACACACTACGCACACTACGCACACACTACAGACACCACCCACTACACACACTACACACACCGTACACACACTACACACACCACACACCACACACTATACACACTACACAAACACGTACCATATATACACACACCACACACACACTACACACACTACACACACCACACACTACACACTACACACACACTACACACACCACACTACACACACCACACTACACACACCACACACACCATACAGAACACACACTACACAAACACGTACCATACACACACACACCACACACAAACTACACACACCACACACATACTACAAACACCACACCCATACCACACACTACACACAACACACACTACACAAACACGTACCACACACACACACCACACACACACTATACACACTACACACACCACACACTACACACAGCATACACACACTACACACACCATACACACACTA
The DNA here is from genome assembly GCA_006410555.1 of Capra ibex. Lineage (NCBI taxonomy): Eukaryota > Metazoa > Chordata > Mammalia > Artiodactyla > Bovidae > Capra > Capra ibex. The sequence continues at coordinate 88,490,673 of SJYO01018757.1, forward strand.
CACACACACCACACACATACTACAAATACCACACACACACACACTACACACACTACACAAACACGTGCCATACATACACACACCACACACACACACTACACACACCACACACTACACACACTACACACACTACACACACCACACACTACACACACTACACACACTACACACACCACACACTACACACACCACACACTACACACACCACACTACACACACCACACACACCACACAGAACACACACTACACAAACACGTATCATACACACACACACCACACACAAACTACACACACCACACACACACTACAGACACCACACACATACTACAAACACCACACACACCACACACTACACACAACACACACTATACAAACACGTACCATACACACACACCACACACACACTACACACACCACACACCACACACCACACACACACTACACACACCATACACACACTACACACAGACCACACACATACTACAAACACCACACACACCACACACTACACACAACACACACTATACAAACACGTACCATACACACACACCACACACACACTACACACACCACACACAGACCACACACATACTACAAACACCACACACACACACCACACACACCACACACACCACACACACCACACACTACACACTGCACACACACTACATACACCACACTACACACACACTACACACACCACACACTACACACACAACACACATAACACACAACACACACAACACACACTACACAAACACGTACCATACACACACACACCACACACACCCCTTATCTCGGGTGTCCTGTGGACACCACACGTACGCCCCCACACAGTGTACGGACACAACACTCTCACCACACACGTGTGCCCCCTACACACACCACACCGCACACATACCACACAAGGACAACACACACGGGACACATACACGTGCCCCCCAGGCCCCGACGCTCCGCCCGTCCCGGAACGACCGCCGTCGTCGAGTCCACGGGTCCAACCCCAGAAGTGGGACTCTCAGGGCGGGCGTGGGGGTGTGCGTGGACGGCCCACCGCCGGGTCTTCGACGCGACGTCCTTAAGGTAGGAGTAGACCTACGGGTGCCGACGGCGCCTCGCCCCTCCCCCCGCCGCTTCTCTCCCACTCTCTCCACAACCTAGGGTCGGGTTCCCTCCTCCACGTAGGCGTCTCCCGACCCCCGTGGATCGTCGGACCCGGCCCCCCCGCACACCGAGCCAGAGAGGTCTCGGCTGTTGTGGTCTTTTGTGGGGTTCTACGCTACTACTTCAGTTCCTCGGCCCTCGAGCTCCACCCACGGGCCCCTCCACCAGGGTGAAAGGGCGACTCTGGGTCCAACCTCAGGTCCCGGGACACCCTCGCTATGGGGAGGTGGTCGGGTGAGTCCCGGGGTACATTCTCCGAGGAGGAATGTTTCGTCCTGGGTCACTCGTCCGGACGTCCTTCGAGGGTCAGGGCCTTTTGGGCCGAGCTACGGCGACGAATGTTCTCGGTGGTACGGAGAGACCAGGGGTCTGTCCGACCCTCTTGTACTCCACTACGGACCTCCGAACCTCTTTAGACTCGGGCCTCTTATCCTTCTGTCCGTTCAACATCTCTTTCTCTTTCGTATCCCTTTGCTCCGGCGAAGGATGGTAGTCCCTATTCCTATCCTCTTTTACGGGACCCACAGTCTGTCGATTTCAGGGCTCGAACTCAGGTGTGCCATCTTCCGACCCGCCACCCCCCTTAGGTTCGGGTTCAGTGGCCGGGGATTTGTGCTTCTTCTGGATGGCGGGCCCCAGAGATCCCGGGACCGACGAGAGAGGAGACCCGGACTGCACTCGGGGACAGCCCTCCCGCGACTACCTGGACCCGTTCGGGGGAGCGCCAGACGCCGAGGAAGGAGACACTTTGTCCCTGGCCAGCCCCAGGGGTCGTAAGACGGTACAAGTACTCTGGCGCAGTGGGGTTACCCCTCTAAAGGGTGGTGTTAGCTCCCGAAACGACGACAGACCAGACCCCACACACACATACTCTCCTCACCCACCCTTCCTCTGTCCTGCGAGGGGAGGGGGCCAAGAGGGATACCGACGTCCTCCGGGGAGTCGGGATGGGGAGTAAAGAGGACAATGTTGGAGGGGATTACGAGTGAAATAAATAAGTAAAAATCAGAAAACCGACACGGCGTCCCGTACGTTCTAGAGTCAAGGGACTGACTCCTCGCTCGGACGTGGGGGAGAGGACCGTCGCACCAGACTTGGTGACCCGGTGACCCCTTCAGGGGAACGGGAAGTAAAATCTGTCTGAAGAGAGTGGACATCCCTCTTCGACTCGCTTTCTCCTCCGTAGAAGATTGTTACCGGTCTCCCCTCGTCACACTTAACAAGTCCTAAGTTCTTTGGGACTGGGACCGGAGACCCAGGTTCGAGAGTCTGAGAAAGATCTCGGTCTGAGTCAGAACGGTGAGGTATCGAGTCCCGGTCCAGAGGACCTCCATACCGTAAAGGTTTGACCTTCTTTAAGACCCTAAGATTGGGTCCCGTAGAGCTTTCCCGCCCCAGTTCCAAAGGGATTACTCTGGCCCAAAACTCCGAGTACCCACCTCTGTCTCCTCGTTCCGGGGGTCGGACAAGAGGCCTTGGTCCCAGGTAGAGTGTCACCTAAGTGCTCGGGGAGGTCCGGGATCCGGGACCAGGATCCTGAACCCTGTAGAGTGACGAACGACGGTCAGGTGGGACCAGTGGTCATCCGTAAAGTCTGAAGTAACCAGTTTTGGGCTGACACCGAGAAAGAGGGGTTCGGACTCGGAGGAACTCTTGGGAGGGACGTACTCCGGTGTAGCGGGTGGATTACCAGTGCTAGAAGGGTGTAGGGCGGTCTCACGACGACGGGAACAACGGTTTGAAGTACTTAGAGGAGTGAGAGAGGTTGGGGTGGTGGTAGACCTAATTGCGGGGCCTGGGGGGTCGCCTAGGAAGGGGTGCCTCGGATCTCTCACCGGAAGGACTCCCTTCAACCCAGAGAGGGAACGAGTCTTGGAAAGTTCCGGAAGGACGACGGGAGTCTTGTTTTATCTTTGAAGAGACACCAAACCGTAGGTTCCGGGACGGCTGGAGAGACTAAAGTCGGGCTTAGAGATTGAGGGAACTTGTTCGGACAAGGGGCGGGTCCCGGAAACGTGGGCGCCGGGCGAGGGGAGGTGGTCGTGGGGGTGGGAGCCTTACGTGAAGGGATCTTAATTACTTCACGAGGAAGAATGTTGACCTAGAGTCACGTTTGTCGTAGAGGACTTCGTCGCAGGACTGGAGGGCCTATTGCTCCAAGAGGGGAGCTGACCAGCAAGTGTAAGATAGGGTAGTGGGAAATAAAAGATCCCTCGTACTGTAAATGAAAGGAGCAGGTATCAGACAGAACGAGGTGGATCTTAACCGTGATTGTCACTCGTCCCCAGACCTTAAGGGATCGGGGCTCTTATTTTGAATCGTGTATCGCTCCGAGAGTTATTTATACAAAGCTCGATTTATTTTATTTACGAACACTTAAGACACCCCCGGAGCGTCTTGAGGAGAGAGGTGAGTCTCGGGGAGGAAGGATCTCTATCCCCACGACCTACGACCTCTAGGTCGACACCGACCACGGGATCTCCTGGGTCCCTTTAGGTGATTCTCAACCCCTTAAGTCCACTCTGTGCTTCTCATTAAAGGATCCCTTCTCGACAATCTACGACTCTCGTCCCCAACCAAACCTCACTCCTTCCGTCCCACCCCGGACCCCCCTCTGTTCCCCCGTCCTTCCCCCGTAGAAGTTCCTAAATTCCTGTTGAGTGAGCGACACAAGGTGGTATGGAATGGACCCCGAGCTTAGTAAAGTTCGGGAAAACAAGTTACGGACGGAGTGTTGGGCTTAGCACGAAAAGGTGGGGTAGTTTCTCGGGTCGGAGGAGCCCTCTGAGGTGCCGTCGAGAGTCTGGAGTAGGGAGTGAGGTCACCCGGGGTCTGACCGGTGGGGACGGACCGTTGGGGGGCCTTCGGACGAGACACGTCGACTCTGGTGGGGAGCCAGGACCCAACGTCTACCTCACCACTTCTCAGTCAGGGACCGACTCCGACTCCCGCCCACTCTGGAGGTAGGAGGGTCGGACGACAGGGGTGGGGGGGTCCGGACACAAACCACCCAGGAACGTAGTCTCGGGCTGGAACCAGGGATCCCCCTGGACGGTGTTGGACAACCTCCCCCTCGCTAGCCTGGGGGAAGGAAGAGGGGGATGAGACGGACAGGGGGACTAGGTGCGGCGGAGTACGGGAGGAGACGGACGAAGGACGTTTCGTCAAAAAGAAATTCTGGGCGAGCGAGCGTGCCGACCGTCTGTTTCTCGGAGTTATTCCGGTGTCCGTCGTCTGTCGAATAGTTCTACGAGGAGAAACGAGACGCAGGACCGACAGTGGAGGCGCAACGAAACAGTAGTGTCTGCCGTTTTGTTTTGTCGGCGCACCGTGTGTGTGTGTGGGTGGGGCGGCCTCGGCGGCACGGGGTCCTCAGGCATTGAGGTAGTAGGGGGAGCGAGAGGACAGCTGACACAGGAACTTTGGGTCGCCGTCCGCCACGACTGAACCCCCCAGCCCCCCGACACCCAGCTGCCCCGGGTAGGAAATACATCGTCGACCCCTCGGCCACGAGTCCCTGGGGTCTCTGGAACAGTAGGTGGACAGGTGAGACCCCGTCACTCATTGGGGCGTCAGGCCAATTGTTTGTCGAGTACCGACCAACAGTCTCGGAGACCTGGGACTGTGGACCGACTCGAGAAGACAGGGACGGGTAAGGAGTGAGTCGGTCCCCTCCGTCTGGAGAGAAGACCTTCCCGGGGGGCAACATCTGGACCCCACTGGGCGGGTGAGTGTCTGTCGACAGGAGACACTATACCCAGTCTCTTCTTCCAGGTCGACCTGTGCACGTGGTCCTACCCTCAAGACCAACTCAAAAGTTCCTCCCCTTCCACGGGGCACCCACTCCGCTCCCAAGGTCTACGAGTCTTCCTGTACGACAGGACCCTCGTCGGCCCCCTGTTCCCCCACACACCCCGTCCACCCTCGGTCAGAGTACTACGTCCCACCCTCCGACTCTAGACCCTCCCTTCCGACGAAAAGGAGGCCCGTGAGGACGACAACGGGTCGTCTCGTCTGTCTCTTTCTCCCCCGTCCTCACAGTTCCCCGGAGAGTCGAAAGTGGGTCACGACTGGTGCCTGGGGACTTTCACCCGCATTTCCCTCTCCCTACGACCTATGGGAACTGTTTGCGCGGTGTACAGGTCGGTAGTCCGTCCGAAACTTTCTACGGTCCTTCCAGTGGTCCCAGGTCGAGACCGGTCGCCGAGGAGGGGTTGACCAGGAACTGAAGCAAAGGAAGCCCAGTTGGGGACGGAAGGAACCTTATAGATAAAGAGGTTACGGAGGCAGGACTGACCGACCATCTCTCCGGAGACTCGAGAACTACAGTCAGAGAGGGGTAGGTCGCTCTCCAGGTGCGACCCCTCCCCCGACCAAACGGGGGGGAAGGGGTGGAGGCGCGAGGAGGTCCGAGTGGGGCCCCGAGAGGTCTTTTGGACGGGGGTCCGGGGCCGGGTCGGACGGACGTAGAGGGAGGGGTCTATCGGGTCCAGACCCCAGTGCTCCGAGTCACTGGAGACACACAGACGTACGGTAACTGAGACCCACCGGACCCCGGGGAGGGACCTCCTGGAGTCCGTCTACCCGGGAGCACATGGGGAGGGAGGTCCTCCACAGGAAAACTGGACGTCCGCGCCACCCTTTATGTCGGGGGTAGAGGCTTGTCTGAGTCTCGTCAAAGGGCGACGAAGGGCCCCCCGGAGACACGAGACCCAGGACGGCGAACCAAGAGTTTCCCTTCCCCTCTCCCCTGTCTCGATCTCCTACAACACACCCCCCGTCGGTCCCGTCCTTTCGGACGTCTCCACCCCTCCCTTCCACCACCACCCCCCCGCGACCACTTGTCGCGAGGACGGGGACCTCGAGTGCCGGCCGGCCGTCGTAGAGGGGGACTTTACCCTCCAAAGTTCCCACTCGCGGAGGCCACACACACGCGGTCGGGCGGACACGCGGGCGGAGGGCACTCGCGCGGACAGCGACAGTAGCGCCTACAAGGGGGCGACAGTGAGGCGACGAGAGACGAGCGTGTGCGCGCGGGGAGGGGCGGACGGGGAGAGGCGCCGAGGGAGACAGGGAGGGAGAGGAGGAGGCACACAGTAACTGGGCCGTCGGGACCGGGGTCCTCCTCCGTCGGCCGGCGTCCGTAGGGAGGGCGGCCACGCGACGACGGCCCAGGACGACCCCTGGGTCCAGGACGACCCCTAGCCCGACACGGCGACAGACTAAGGAGGTCCTTAAGGTCCTCCCCGACCGACCTGCCGAGTCTGGCGACTAAGTTCCCCGAACAAGGACGGTTTCCACTCACGACTCGCGAGTCGCCCCCACGTCCCAACCCCCCCCGCAACGCCCTCGACCCGAACCCCGGGCTCGGGTAGGAACGATCCAAGATACGGACGTCCCTGTCGACGATACGGACGATGGACCCCGGTTACCGACCCCGACCCCGTCCTGAGTCCTGACCTGTAGACCCGTCGATTTCCCGTGTCCCTTGAGACTGGAGGGCCACAACCCCTGTCCTCGGTCGTAAGACGACCTCCTCCTCCCTCTTCCGTCGGTGCCCCGGTCTGCTGTCCGGGCCACCGTATCTTTGGTAGGGACGTCGCACATCCCGCGGTCGGCCCCCGGGACCCGGTGGACGTACGGGTCGAGTCGTGTCTATCGGGGCCCAGACCCACGGTACACTTCCCCCGTGTCGTCTGCAGACACCCCATCCCCCGTCGGACCCCGTGACCTACAACCCCCCACTGACTGGAGAGACGTCCTACGGGAGTCACACCCCACGACCGGGGGGCCTCCGACGGGAATCTGTCCGCACGTCTCCTCGGGAGGGGTCGACCTGGACTCAGGGGTCCGAGGCCGCCTCGGAGGGACCCCCCGCACCGACCCTCACCTGCTCCCTCCCCTCGGAGGTGCGGGAAGGAGGACGGGAAAGAGCTCCGAGACCTAGTCGAGAGTCGGGTGGGTCCGGACCACCCCCGGGACCCTTGGTTCGACTCCGACCTCAGGGGGTCTACATGTTGGGGAGATGGACGTTTCCCCAGTCTTTCGGAACCTCCCCCACCACCTGAGTCGAATCCCCACCGGTCCTATCCTGTCACGTCCTGTCTCCGGGGGATTGGTCCGCAGGCCCGGAGGAGCAGGAGAGAGACTCGACGACAGAAGACGGACCCCACCCGCCCCCGTCCGACCGTGGACCGACAGTCCGGTGCCGACCCATAGTGGACCAGACTGAGTCTGACTGTGGGCCGTCGAATCTATTGATGTGCCCGACCCCACGACCCCCCGTCCGACTCGTGCACCTCTGCCCGCCTCCTCAGGTCGGCCCTCCCTTTGGGCGTCTCTAGGGGGGAGGGGTGACGTGTCCGAGCCGAGACGGTTCTCTCCCTCTGGTCCCTTCGGTCGGCCCCCACCGCCTTCCTCCTCCCCCTCCGAGGAAGTCTAGGCTAGACCGAGGAAACGCAAACGGACCTTCGACACAAATCCCGGTTCACTCGTTTGGGACGGGCGTAAAGTCAGGGGTACGACTCCCCGGCCCTCCCCCAAACATTTCCAACCCCACGGTCCCCTCCAGAGAGGGGCGGTGATGTGGCTAGTCTGGAGGAGTAGGGGACGGACGGGTTCCGGTGGTAACTCGGACCTGGTCTCGGACGGGTTCTCGTTGAGGACACTCTTCACTGTCCCCACCCCCATGAAATACAAGTAGAAGGTTCTCCCAGACGAACTCTAGCCCTCACAGACTGTCCTTTCAGTCCGACGTCCTTCAACCCCTACTTTTGCCCTGAGCGTAAATTTTTACTTGGTCCTCCGACAGAGGAGGTTCTTGTTTAAATCTCTAAATTTTTTTGGACGAAGGCGTGACGAACTCGGCGCACACAAGGCCCACGGCCCGTCCCTTCTCCACCCTTCCCGGGCCTTCCGGTGTGGCCGCCGACGCCCACCTCCCGTGTCGGGACCACGGTGGGGGTCCCGAGTCGCACCCACGGGACCAGGACGGATGACCCCCGGAAACCCGAACCCACCCACCCTTCCTCCCGCGACGGGAGCCCCGGGACCCGTCACCGTAGTCGGGCCGGAGAACGGAGATACTGGAAGTGGAGAGGCGTCTCGCGTCCGACGTCTTCAGAGCGAGACCCCACCTCCAGGCCCCCTTCCCACACGCCGGTCAACCGTACTACAGGGTCCCCGTCCGCGCGGTCGGTTCCGTGTCACCTGCGACGACCGATACCCCACACCTGGTCCGAGTCCCCCTACCTGCACTGGCCCGTCGTCCCTCCTCCCCGCACCTGTGGTCCGGACACCCCAAAGGACCTCCAAAGATTGGTCTCTGACTCGGTCGGGACGGACCTCCTCCTCCCTCCCACCCACGTCTTCGTGTCTCTCTAGTCTCCGGGGGGTTCGACTCACAAACGCCCTCCGTCCTTGTGTCGTCCGACGAGGAAGTGCCCCGGTCCACTCCGCGGGCGGGGGCTCAGAGGTCCCATGAGACCGGGGGTTCAGAGGTCCCCTGTGCCGGGGGGTGCGCCGACCCTCCCTCGTGCACCCGGGAAGACGAGGTCGACGGCGGAGGACGGGCAGTCGTGGAGGGCGGGGTCGAAGGGACCTCGAGAGTCGGGTGAACGAGTGGAGTCACGTGTCGGGGACGACGTCCCCAAGATCTTTCGTAGGAGGGGTTGGGGGGTCGTTCTGGGGACGGGGGGTCCTGAAGGGGGTACCGTAGAAACCCGTAGGGACCCTTCTTCCCGCAGTCCCTCCCCCGCTGGTCAAACTATTCTTGTTGACACAGTCCATGTGACTCGGTCGCCTGTTCCTCTGCACCCCAGTCGACACTTCGACCCGTCGACTCTCCCACGTCGGGCAGGGACGGGGGACGGAGCGCGAGACCGTCGGAGGTACACGTCCGTCCCGTTTCGTCCTGGTCGGATTTCCGGACGTTTCTGTCGGTCCAATCGTCGGAGTAACGACCTGACGAGCCTGCGTTCGGACGGTGGAAGATGACGGACTGGACTCTGTTCTATGACTCAGAGGTCTCGGAGACGAAGGGGTAAACGTTCACCCCGACTGTCACGCAGAGTCGGGTCCCTTATCGACCCCTTGGCCCCTGGTGCGTGTCGACGAACACCGATACCATTGCACAGAGGGGCCAGGTCTCGGAAGGACGTCCTCCACTACGAAGGTCGTGGGGATGGTGAGGGCGTGGTGGGGGACGACGGGTCCGGGGACTTTACCGGGGGGTCCTCTCCTCACTGGATCGGGTCCCGGAAAGTTTGAACTGGTCTATGGACTTAACGGACCCTAGAACATTCTCCGTCCAAGGCTGGGGCAGTCGGACCGGACCCAGATCTTTCAGGGACCCCTCCGACCACGACAACTGGGGACCTGACGGGAACTCATCGTCCCCCGACCCGCCCCGTGCTTCGGGGACAAAGACGAGACCCTCCCGTGAGCCCCACGAGCTGGGAGCCGAGAACTGGTTAGAGGCGGGTCTAAGAGAGTCGTCCCGACGAGAGGCGAGACACGGGGACAGGGACCTGACCTGTTTTTACGGGTGTCCCGAACTCCCGGAACCTCGGATCTCTGGGGGGGTGGGAGTGAACAAAGGTAAGAGATGGACCCACCCCAGAGGGGAGGGTCTGCCACACTTAAATAAGGAGTCGCCGGTCGTGGACGGAATCGTCGACACGGGGGCCGAAGGACTACATCCAGTGTGAAAGGATTGCTCCGACTTTCGAAGGTCCAAACCCCACCCCCCTCCCCCAGGAGTCCAACCTCCACCCGGTCTCCCATCTCACGACCCGGGTCCCCAGGGACTCCCCACGAAGACCCCAGGGGTCCGTCCGTCCTGGTGAGGGGTTCCTCGTGTCAGACGTGGGGTACCTGGACCCCTCCCCGAACAAGAACAGTCCGAAGAGACCTCTAGAGTCCCGGTGGTCGCAGGGGAGGGGGGTCTACCACCGAAATTACCTGGACCGACCGAAATTACGTGAAGTGTGACCCCCCGCCTCACGGTCCTGGACGTGAGTTCAGTGGAAGTGCCTGTCCACGAGTGAGACCTCTACCCCACCCCTCCGTTCCTACTCGGGTCCACCCGTACCCCGGACCCAAACCCCCTCTGCTGAGAGACCGTGGACAGAGGGGTACCGTCGGCTTTCTGGGCACCCACCCAGACTCACACCTTCCCGGGGGATCCCTGGAGAGAGCTGGGACGAAGATCCGGTCACCAGGGAGGGGGCGGTGGGGTACGTGGACAGACGACCCCCGTACGTTCTTGACGGTCTCCCCGCCGTAGACTCCCACGCACTCACGTGCGTACACAGTCGAGCGCGGGACCGACGTGCGACAGACCCCGACAGAGTGGTGCACGGTACAACCCCCGCACACACGTGGGACGAGTCGGGTGTGGATGTACGGAGGGACGACCCCGGTGACGTCCCTTGGTAGGGGTCCCTCACCCGAGGACAGGGACCGACCGGTACACTGGTCCGATCGACCAGAAGTAGAGACTCGGACCCACCGTCGACTGGGCGGACCATGGCCCACCTACGAAACTCGACGACTGTACTCCTAGGAACGACCACCCTTGTCACTCCCCGATAAGACTCCCAGTCCCGGTTCTCCCACCTGTCACTGGAGTCGCTACCTCCAGACCTCCGACACACACTCGGGCCGGGTGCCACTGGCGGTACACTGACGACGAGCGGACCGTGCCCGAGTCCTTGTCCCCACACTCCAACCCCCGTCCTTTCTCGCAAGTCGTCGGTCCGAACATTCGACGACTGGGGGAGGGACCCCGGGACGGAAGAGGAACGTAGATGGACCCCAGTGGATCTGACAGAAGGTTCTGTTGCACAGGACTCAAGTCGTCTGTACTTGAGCGGAGGGTACTAATCTGACCAGAGTACCCCCTGTCACACAAAACGAATAGCGGAAGCTCTATTCCTCTGACTCTGGGTCTCTCGACTACCCCAAATTGTATGTCTCGTCGACTGCCTCTGAACTTGTGTCTCGGGTGGGACTGGACCCACAAAGTCGGTCCTCGGGTTCCCCAGACCACGACCCTCCACCCCCTCGTAGACCTCTACTGGGGACTCGACAAGGAGGTGGCGGTTCGGGTCCTGGACCAGGTAGGAGTTCCAAAGGGGGAGTGAGGGGTAGACGGGTCGTACGGAGGAGACGTCGGGGACTCTCCGACACTCGGGAGGTCTCGTCCCCTACCTCCGACTTCAGGTCTCGGTCTCGGTCCAGGGGGGGGGCGGGGGGCGTCGCCAGGGGAGGGATGGAGGGGGGGTTAGGACTCGCCGGGGGTGCGACTCGTCCGCGAGGACGGACCGGCGACGACTCCTGGGTGCCCGTGACACGAGGCTGACCCGAGAGCCCCGGTCCTCCGTCGAACCGTCGACATACCTCCCCCCCTCCTCCGCCCTCTCCGGGGACCACGGGCTCCCTTTGGGACTACCACTACTCTAAGGTCCCGAGTCGTCCGGGGGTCGTCGAGGAGGGTGGAGGAGTCGCAGACGAGTCGAGACGGTAACCGAGGGCCCGAGGGTCTTAATTTGGCCGACACCCTCCCCCTCGCCCTCCGACGTTGGACCTCGGTGACCCCCCTGGGCACACCGGCGGGAGACCTTCGTCGTAGTTCCAGGGGGAGGACCGACCGGAAGGGGTGGACCACGGTCCGGGTCGACACTACCCCGGGAACCGGTGTAGCCCTCCCTTCGTTCCTCCCGGACACGGTAACTCAACCTCACCCTCGTCCAGGGGACCCTCCGCCTCGGGGAAGAGGAACAGGGACCGGGACGTTCGAGTGGAAGACGGACCGGACAGAGGGGTGACGTCGTGCTCGGGGACTCGACTACTCAAAAAAGGGTCTGAACGGCCTCCGCCTCCTGCCTCGTGCCGACGAGGGGGTGATCCTCTGGCACCTCCCTTTCGTCCCCCGACGGGGTCCCCCGGACCCGGAGAGGGCACTAGGTGGGTGGCTGACTGGGTGGCTGACGAGGACACGACCCGGACCAGAGACGGAGGGGCCCCCGGTACCATTCTCACGTCACCCCACCCCTCGGTCCATCGGGACCGAAATCCGTGGACCCTGCACCCCCTCCTCCGGTGTACTGAGATTTGTGCAAGTCCTCTAGTAGGTCCCTCTATTCGTCTTCCCCGTCCGACTCCTACCCCCGACCCCACCCCCCCTCTACCTACCGAGGACTTGGAGGATCGGGCCTCGAGTCGCGACAGACCCGAGGTAGACTCCCGAGGGCCCTACGGGTGGACGGGGACGTGCGAGGGACTGAGTAGGTCCCTCCAATCCCAAGGACCGAAGAGTCGGCGGAGGATGGGGAGGAGGGGGTCGGTCCCTTAGTCTCGACTCTTGTCCTCTCCTCACATTTCTCTGTGGTCGGGGGAGGTGTTGGGGACCCGACCTTGTGGACTACGGGCGAAACGAGTAGAGAGAGAGGGAGAGAGAGTCCTGACTGACTCGCCTGCCTGCCCCCGAGGAGAGGGGCCTCCACGTCCCGGACCGTCGGTGGTACGACCGGGGCCCGTCGGCGGGACTCGGCTCCTGGACCGAGTGAGACACCTCCGCCTAGAGAACACTCACCCACCACCCCCCTCCAGCCGGTAGCCCCGATCGCCCCGACGTCCCTGGCAGACGAGCCCACAGGCAGTGGTCGGGACGGGCATCAAGGTCCCCTTCTCGGTGGAGACTCGAGGTACCACCCGTCTAGCCCTCGCCCCAGGGTGCACGTCCAGACAGGGGAATCTGCTCAGACGAGGACTCGGGTCCCCGGGGTAGAGGGAGAAGATTACCGTTTGGAGAACAGGACGAACCGACGTCCGACTCACCGGGACCTCGGGTGAGAATCCCAGGGTTCTACCTCCCTTGGTCACCCGAGACCCCCGTGCCGCGACCTTCCCGAAATCCCCACACCAGGTCCGGGAGGGGACATATACCACTGTGTTTCCGGCGGGTGAAGGGTGTTCCCTCTGATCACTCGACAACCCGCTTCCTTCGGGACCCTTAAGAGCGTGTCGACTTCCCAGTTCCGATGACCCATTCTCTATTCTTGGTAGGACCCCCCTGCAGACAGGTGGACTGGACGGCCGCGGGCCAGTCGGGACTCTACGGTGGTGGGGTGCTGTATCCGCTCGACTTAATAAGTGGTACGTCTCGCCGACTCGGGGCTCTACGGGTCGAGGGGAAAGTCGGAGGAAGATCTTAGTGAGTTGTGGAGCGTTGTGTACCGACAAAAGAGCAGTGGTCTCGAAAGTGTGACCGGGCTTAGAGAGCCCTGCCCCCCTGCCACTGGAGATCAGGACAACCAGGAAGACTCACCCCTCCGGTCTACCCGACTCACAAAGAGACCCATTTCACCCCGGGGTTCCTTCCCTCCGACTGAAGACTCACCGTCCCGCCCCCCTCAACCCGTCCGACGGAACTGGCGTCAGTCGAGTCTCCCACTGTCCAGTCGTCAGGTCGTCCACTGGAGCCCACCGGCCTTCCCGGAGGTCGACCGTAGGTGTCGGAATGGACACGACTAAGGGCGGGGGTGACTCTTCTCTCTCCGAGTCCACAGTCGGACCCGTCCGGAGAGGCCACAGTGACTGGGAGGTCCTTTCCCCCACGTCAGGACAGGACAAGGGAGTCCGGGACGGGAAGCCCTGTGGTCTGTGGTCTCGGGACGACCTGTATCTAAGTCTCGGTGGGGGAGGACCTGGACCAGTCTCTCCACGACGGGGAAGGTCACCTCGGTTCACCGGTCTGACCCAGACTTGAACAGGTAGTGAGGAACCGACGCCGGAAGGAGACCCGAACCGTCGAAGGGAGGGGGAGGTGCCCCTGTGGGTCCTGTCACTTCCCCCGAAACTCAAGTGAGAATTTTCCCATCTGGGGTCTCTCTCGACGGGACTCCGTAGCAAAAGACTTACGGGGAAGGGGACGTCGGGGCGGTGTTCCCGAGACCCGTTTGGTACTCTGGTCCTCTCCTTGCGACGGTGGCCTAAGGAGGACGTCTTTAATCACTACCTCGGGTACCGATTCCCGTTCGGACCAACACCTTGCTCTTGTCTACACCCCGTACAGGTCCGGGTTCTAAACACACCGAACGTGGGGTCCCAGGAGACGCACCTCCCCCTTGACCGTAGAGTGGGGCAGTAAAGGTGTGCCAGAGTCCTACCCTTGACCCACGGCCCCGAGGGAGGAGCGGGACTCCACGACCGGGCAGAACCTACACCCTAAGGACGTCCGGCCTCATCCCCCCGAACCACACGGGGAACCACGTATGTCGTGTCGGGGGTGGGTGAGAGGCACGTCGAGATCCACGTAGATCCCCTACCCGTAGCTCTCTTCCCTTCTCTTAGAAAGGGCGACGTCGTGGGGACCTCCCCTATACCTTCCAGGGGAGTGTCGGGGTACAGGAGACAGCACAGTTGCAGATAGCACAGCCCCCGGGTCCACGGGCTTCACTGGATGGTACACCCTAGACAAGTGTACTCCCACGACACCCATGACTCAAGACAGAGTGCACCAATCCTGTACGATCACGTGCGAACACCCACCGGTACCCCTAGGACCGTTCCGGGGGAACACCCTAGGCGTACTTTCTCTGTCGTCCTCCTCCGCCACTGGCAGACAGGGAGACAGGGGGCAGGGGGGTGTCCCGAGCGGACGACCTAACGGGACACGCACCGCCTCCGGCAGGGGCGGACGGGGAAGGGGACGTGCACACTGCCGGCGCCGGACGTCCACCTGACGTCGCCGGACCCGGACTGGCGCGGTGGGGGCCTGGACGGTCGGCGGTGGGCGTCGGAGGACGAAGAGTTGTTGTCCGACTCGAGGGACGGGCCGCCCCGGAAGCGGTTGGACAGCCCGGACGTCGCCGACCTGGAGAGGTTGTTGAAGGACCTGGCCGACGGCGCGCGTCGGAAACCCCTGGACCGGTTGGACTGCCTCGACGTCGAGGCATTGTTGTCGGAGGCCCGGGACCTGCGCCGCGACGACGCCGGGGACGGTGCGGACGCGGTGGACCTGGACAGAGAGTTGCCCGACAGGGCCGAGGGCGGGCCGGAGAAGCTACCCGACGGGCGGGACGCCAGGGACAGTAACGCGCGGTTGGCGGACGTCTCGGACCTGGCGGCCTGGAAGCTCGGGGACCGGCCGGACGTCGACGACGTCCACCGTCTGTTAGGGACCCTCACGCTGACGGTGGACGCCCTGAAGTTCGCGACCGAGCTCACCAAGAGGATGGCTCCACTCACGTCCCCTCCGACCTGCCCGGTCGTCGTCCGCCTCCCCGACGACGGTGGGGAAGGAGGACACGGGGAGGCGAGACCGGTGGGAAGAGACGGGAGAGAGAGAGGTCTGACTGAGGGACGGTACACGAAAGGGAAGACATCCACAAATCCTACCCGAACTTGTGTGGCACATTGGGACCCGTAGGGACCCGGGCCCCTTCTCCCCTACCTAATTTTGGTGGGAGTGCGGAGACTTATTGCGTCGGTGGAGAATGTGTGGGTGTCAAAGTCCTCCATCTCATCTTAAGACTAGGCGTCTACGTTAGGGTAAAAGTAAAACTGCGACTAGAGTTGAGGAGGAGGGTTCTTCAATACAATAGTTTCGAAACCGATTCTTCGGGTTTCGGAGACCAAAGGTCAAGGAAGGAAAGGAGGAAAGCAATTGGGGCCCGTTCAGGATCTTTTTTGAAGTTTTACTACTTTACTTTACCTGTCCTCCCGTTTCTACATTCGGAGGACCAATTTTCGCGGTCTAGACCCAACCGAAGCACCGAGACGGTGAATGACCGACACACTAGAACTCTTTCATCCGATCGGAGACACCGACACGGGGGTAGTCACTTTGCCCCGTTTATTGTTAGAGACGGAGTCTCTTAGGGACACGTCTAATTTAGTCTTTGTGTACCTTTCATTGACCTTTTCATGAGTCACATTTCACCCAGACGTCATTTCGAATGAGTAAATACACAGGTGAACGAACGACCATCTTCAACATTATAAATTGGTCCGAATTGATCTTTGGTAAACCACGGGTCGTGTTTCATCCCGAGGTTCTTATAAACGACTTACTTACTTGACTACACTTTTCCTGAGATTACGAAAGTAGTCCGACTGAGAAAAACAAAGTCTGACAAAGGTGTTAGAGTAATAAACGGATTATAAGAGTATGCAATCAATTGATTTTTGTAAAATGTTTACTACTTCACGGTATTTTATAATCAGTGACACCATTAAAGAGGGTAAAAGACACTCTCCTCTTTATTATTACTTGTGAACATATCAAAGGTCAAAGGTTCATAGAAAGGTATGGGTACTGGACGAACTGGGGAATCTCGTCGACTCTACCAGTAAGAATACTGTCCGTGTTTTTAGCTCGGAGCACTCACTAATGCACTGAATCCATGAAACGAGTTCTACTACACCGGCCCTCCCTCAGTCGGAGTCCAAAAATCTCGTCCTTCCACTCCATCGGGGTAAAGGTACCGGTCAAGAGCGACCGTGTTTTCGGGACCTGTGTCAAGTGCCCCACATTCGGAACGTATCCGCCAACCGCCGTGCCCCCTAACCTGTTGGTCTGGCTACACACTAGACGTCCCCTGCAGGAACGGGGAGGTTTGCCAGTAGCCAGTGACCCTTCATTTCTCTTCCTCCCCTTACATATAAAATCTTTGAACAGTGACAACCTCGATAAAAGGTGGGACGTACGGAGGTTTTCTGTGGTTGGTTTGGTTTTGTTTATTGGATCCGAAAAGGACGTGGGCCCTTTCTGACTACAGATAACACACCCCTCAGACGCCGTCGACCCGACCCGACCCGATCCGACCCACGGTCGTCCCTACCCCCTGTCCTCGGGTCCGGGAAGGTGCCCCCGTCCGTCACGGACGTAGAGTCAGAGGTCTGTGACTTTCTCCGGTTTTCCCCCACAGACCCGTCGAGGGGAGGAGAGCGGGGTGGACACAAGACGTGGGCGGAGGGGGTCCAGTTCAGACCGAACCGGCAATAGGCCCACTCGGACCCGTCGGAAACACCGGACGTACGGGAGCAACCGAGACCGGGGAGGAGACTGGAGCCCCCAGAAACATCAGGGGATGTTCTACGGAGACCCGAATCCGACGACACCGGTCCCGTGACTGCCTCGGCGACAACGAGATTCTTCCTGTGGTGAGAACACCAAAGAGGAGAGGGAAGAGGTTCCTCCATGGAATCCCTGGTTCCAGGGAGAACCTCTTCACACCGAGGCTGAAGACGGGAACCACAATCACCCTCCTCGGGCCCCCGTACTCTACGACCCCTCTTGTCGCGGCCCCTAATGTCTGACCAGTCGTCCCTAGTCCTGTCACGGACCCAATGTCTACCCGGTCACCCCTAGTCCGTTACTCCCCATACCTGACTTAAACCCAGTACCGGGGAGGAAGGACTCGTGGCCCGACCCCCACCGGCCAAACTGAGACCCCTCGTCCGTTCCACCCCTACAGACACACGAAGAGACGATTTATCCTTGTCCCTGTGGCAGGTGCAGTGTTCCGAAGACGTACCCAATTAACGGTGGTACACATGGGCGGAGGGGCCGAGACCCGAAGTATGTGCGATCAGGGGGTGAAAGGAGAGGATAGCGAAACCGACGTCCTGAGTGACGGAACGACCACCTTTTACCAGGAGGACCCGGGAGGTGCATCCTGGACCCCGACCCCCTCCCTGACGACCAAGAGTACGGTGGAAAAGAGAGAGGGTTACGTCCCCCCGCGGACCTGGTCGACCGGACGTGGGACGGGTTCCTCGACTCCCCCTTCCTGTACGCGTACCAGGGGTACCTCTACAAGTTGATAACGAGGGTCGACCTCCTAGTCTTATCGAGTCGACCCGTCCTCCAGGGGCCCGGCGGGACGTGGTTCCGGTCGGGCCTCGGACGGTTCGGGTTCGGCCCGGGGCTCGGGCTCGGACTCGGGTCGTGGCGGACGGGGGTCTTCGTCTCCGGCGCCGGGCACTCGCACGCCGCCCGGTAGCCGTGCCACTAGTAACGCCCGCACCAGACGCCGCACCAGACGCAGTACTACCACCACCGGCGGCGGATGCCCACGTAGATGCGGAGGGAGTACCGGTTCATGGTGGCACTCGAGTTCTTCGCGGTCGGGGAGTACCCGCTGGGTCTCCCACTCGTACTCCTGGTCTTCGTCTAGAGGAGGCACCGGACTCTCGGGCCGTGTCTCCCACCCCTCGTGCGACCGATAGGGAGACGGCAGGGGAAAGGTGGAAGGAGGGTCGGAGACGCCTGAGACTCGGAGGCCTTCGGTGGTCGCACACGACTGCGAGGAGGACCCGGGGGTCTCGAGACCTGACACCCGTCTTTCCTGTCCACACGGCGTCTCCGAGGACCCGGGCCGCGGGGGCACGGGGAAGTCGGAGAGGACGTCAGTCTCGAGTGTCGACACTACGATGGGTGGAGACCGAACTGAGCAGAGCGGACGTAGACCCCACACCCCGGCCAAAGACCTTGAGAGAAGACTCGACCGACTACAACCCGGGTCGAAGGTCGTCGACCATGGTTGCACGTCAGTCTGGTCAGGACGGTAACTCTGGACCGGCTGTGGCGGTCCGGGACGTATTGACTGGAGGGGCGGGACGAGAGACCAGAGAGAGGGTCAGCGAGCCGCAACGTGAGTGTCAACGTACCCCTGTCTCCAGCATCTTGGAGTCTCTCGTCTCGGTCCGGAGGGGGAACCAGAGCCGTGGGTCCGGTGCGTTGGAGGACGAACGACTGTGTTGGAGGGCGTCGACTGCCCCTCTTCGGGTTTGGGTACCGGTGCTCCTAAGGAAAGTCTAGGAGAGGTCCCCGGTTCCACCTCGACGACCTACTCCGACGAGCAACGGTACCATTGGACGAGTGTGGAGAGGACGACCCGAAAGACCCCTGTGACGACCGGGTCTTCGGAACTCCGACGTCGCACACACCTACCGCCCGGGGGACCCACAGGTCCATGTCTGGTGGCTGACCCGAACAGGAGTCGCGACGGCTTCATGTAGGGACGGTCCGGGACACCCCTGGGGGTGGGGGTGAGGGTGTCGGACGTCGGGGTCTTGACAACGAGACGTGGAAGTAGGGGGACGGGGATGGAAGTCGTAGGGACCCGGACACTGGAGCCCCGTCCCCTGACCGAGTATGAGACATTGACGGGACGATCGTGTAGGGTTCGTCTGCGACCCTCGTCGCTTTTCGGCGGACGTAAGACGAGTCTCCGCAGTCAGCCCCCCGCCCCAGGGAAAGGGTCGCAAGACAGACGAGGTAGACCGAAGGGTGTTAGGAACACCGGGGATCTGACCCCGGGTTTGGTCTCGTGTCGGGACCCTAGGATAGACGGGTATCGGGGGATTTGGTGGTTTACCTGGCTCCGACCCCCGACCCCGCCCTCCCCCGTCACGTCCGAGAGGAACGGGTCCAGACGGGGGAACCAGTCACACTAGACTCCACTCAGACCCCGAGAGAGACGTCCTGTGGTCGAAGGGGGTCGAATACCTCCAAACCCTCGGTAGTCCGACCAAAGACCGAGATTCTGCCCTCCAGAGCCCCCCCACCCACGGGTCTTGTGACCAGACTCCGTCCTGTTCCTACCCCAACGGCTCACGTCCGACGGGTGGACCGACCGGTGTCAGAAGGAAGAAAACTCCACGACCGACTGTGGCCTAGACCCCTAAGCCCCTCACCCCCTTCCGACCCGTAACAGTCACCACCTGAGAATCGGACTCTGTCTTCTAAAAATTTCCGTTTTAATATAAAGACCAAACAACAAAGTCTACTGGTTATTTCTGACATAAAAGGATGTACGGAGGACCAAAGGAACCCACCCTCCGTTCGGACCTTGACCCTCGACCCTGTCGCAGGGGTCCGTCCCCGTACCCTACAGGGGTCAGGGGATTCCACTTACCTTTGAGGGTCGGCTCCGGACCGAAACCCCGTAGGGACCTTCCCGTCACCCCCTCGTCTCTCTGGGTCCAGACATAGTCGGGACGGCACTCGGACCGGTGGCACGTCGACTCCCGACTGTGGCACCCCATCCTGCACGTGGATACGGGGTCCCTGGGACGACACACTACCTCTCCCGAAGGGACTCCCGTGAAATCCCCTGGTCCAAAGTGGTCAGAGACCCTCCAGAGACGTAAACGTCCTCCACGGGGCAAAT
This sequence comes from Capra ibex, assembly GCA_006410555.1. Classification (NCBI taxonomy): domain Eukaryota; kingdom Metazoa; phylum Chordata; class Mammalia; order Artiodactyla; family Bovidae; genus Capra; species Capra ibex. The sequence continues at coordinate 88,511,021 of SJYO01018757.1, forward strand.
TGTAGGACACGAAAATTCTGACTGAGGTCCCTGTCGGCTGTCCCGAACCCCGAGTGTGTCTGCTGGAGAGGATTCCCAAGTCGTCTGTCCTAGTTTTAATACCTGGTCTCCGGACCCCTGCCGCCGGTCCTCTCCTCCACCCACCCTCCTGGTCTTACGGGTTCACTGGGTGGAACGGACTGACCGGAGACCGACTGACCCGGACCCGATGTGTCCAGTGTCACAAGTCTGGTTCTACCTTAAGAGAGGATTGACCCTCGGGAGGTGACCCACTGGCCGGGGGAACCGGGGCCGGGTCGGGTCACTCTGTCCTCGTTTGGGATCCCTCTTCTCTTGATCATCCGGGGACAAGGTCTTTAAATCGACCTGGGGAAGACCCCTGCCCCATCGACCCCCCTGCAGGACCGACCTGGGGAAGGATCCAACCCCCATTGACCCCCCTTCAGGGTTGACCTAGGGAAGGATCCATCCCCCCCATTGACCCCTCCAGGGTCGACCTGGAGACGGACCCAACCCCATTGGTCCCCGTCCACAGGGGGACATTGGGACTACCCGTGTCGTCTTGACCCTCTGGTCACGAACACCCCCATCTCCTGTCCGGGGGCGTCGGACGTGTCCACACCCATTGTGTGTCCACGTGACAAGACCCGCGTACACCAGACTTCCGGGAGGCCCGAGTACCTCCGCGACGAGATCTGTCTCTAGGAGGCTGGTGTCGGCGACACGACCCCTGTGTCGACGTCGACTACCGTCGGCGTGTACTACGAGAGCTGTAAGGGGTTCGTCCGGACCGTGAGTGTCTCTGAACTAGTACCCAGGACTAGTCTTGCCATGTAAGGATCTTTAAAACGTACTTGAGAACTCTTCGTCGACGAATCGCCAGTTTCCTAGGGAGGAGCAGGTGGACGGACCGGGAACCAACCCCGAACTCCGACAGGGAGGAGGAGGGGACGTGTCTGTACCCCACACGCCGGACGGACAGTTGTGTGTGAGTACACATGTGTGCCCTTCCTTGGTGGTCCTGTCGTGAGTTCCCCAGTCTCTCCGACTCGGTGTCCGGTCCTTCTCCTTTATTGTTTTCCTCTGACTTTCTTTATATTAGCTGCCTCTTTCCAGAGGTCGCGGGGTCGGGACAGGCTAACGTAGGCGTGGGAGGGAGGAGGCCTCGCAGTCTCGCTAACAGACGTCGCTCAATTTGGTGTCCGTGGCCTGTGCCAAAGGTACCGTTGGGGAGGGCCGAGATTAAGTCGTGACTCAATTTTTACTATAGTTTATTAACCTCTCTCGTCCTCTCGTGTCGGTCGTCGGACTGGGGGGGCACGGAAGGGAAGTGACCCGAAAGTCCACACGCCCTCGAGTCTACTGGTACAGTATCTCCCTCCGTCCACCCGGTGTCTGAGTGGTCCCCGGGGCCCTACCAGAGATCCCGGACCCTAGTCGTCGGGTCCACTTCCTGTCTTTCCCTTTCTCGCTCAGGGAGGGCGTACGGGACGACGTGTCGGAGTCCTGTGGACACTGTGTGTATAAACACTTGCTCCCACGACTCGTTGTTCTGGGTCGGTGAACGAGGGCGAAGTAGGTCGACACCCGCCGTGGCACGGGAGCGACCCCACCCCTCGGACGGACGGACCACCGAGGACGGACGCGAAGTGGGACGTGGGTCGGACCCCCTCTTCTGCGCTCTCAGGGTTGGGAGCCACGACCGGGGATCGTCGACGACTCAGGGGGTATTCCGTCCACGGGTTGGGGTAGTGAGTGTCACCACTCTGGGGTTCCTGGACGTCCAGATCCGGTACCTCCAACCTACGTCCTGGGAGTAGTGTGTCCGGAGTACCGAGAGTCTGTTGATAGTTTCCTCGGTTCCTGGAAGGATCCGAGGTTCTTCAACCCCGTCGGACGCTTAGAGGGACCCGTGAGAACGTCCCAACACTAGGGTGCGGAAGTTCTCCACTAGACTCGAGTTTAAGATCAAGTAATTGATAATCGGCACTCCGAAACCCGTTTACTACAAAGACCCAGAGTCAAAGGAGTAGACATTTTACCTTGGTTTGGGCTAGTGGGGTCCCGACCTCCTCTTGACCGTACCCTTGTGACCCGAACACATCCCCGAGTCTGTAGTCCCAGACTCAGTGTTCGGGGGAGAAGGGAAACCGCCTGTCACCTCCACCCTCGTCGTGCGTCTCCCACCCTTCCTCCAGACCCACCAGAGACAGGACCCACTCGAGCTCGTCTAGAGAAGTGGAGAGACCCGAATTGAAATACGTGCTTATGACTCCGCAGTGCCAAAATATTTGTTTCACTGAGTCCTTCTGAGGGGAGTGAGGGGCCGGGGTGTAAAGTAGACATACCTGACTCCGGAACGTCTGGTGTGCGTCCGGAGGACGTTGTGGACTCGGAACGAGAGCTGAGAAAGAGGGGCGGCGGGCCGGAACGTCGGGGCCCCGTCGGGGATGGACGTCGCTACCGGCAAGACAACAGGTGCGAGTGACGATGCCGACACGAGTGCCAGTGGTGGCGTCCGAGTGACCCTGAAAGACCCCCTTTTTAACGGTTCAGTGTGAAAGTCGTGGGCTCCTCCTCGACTTCCACCCCGTCCGACCCCTCGGGCCATTTGTGGTGCAAGGGGCACGCTCATCCCCCGAAGGTCCCCCGACGGACCATGGTGGGTGGAGGCCAGAAACAACTCACAGAGGATGTATACGGGATTTCCGCCCCACGGCGGGTGCAGAGGCACGTCGAGACTTCGACGGTCCACCAGGGACGGGGAGACCTACCGCATCGTAGCCGTCCAGGGGTTGACGGCTGACCGGACGGACGTCGACGGGCGACCTCGGGTCCCTGGGGCGACCTCGGGTGGGTCCCTGAACGTACCGTAGAGTCCCGGGATAGTTCACCCTCTGCCCCACACAAGGGCCTGTTCCACGACCGACTGGGACTCAACAGGAAGTAGTCAGTGCACTCAGTTCCACCGTTACTGTTGGGGAAGTCCTTCGGTCTACGGTCCCGACGTACCCCGAGTCTTCCGGCCGACCGCAGACTGTGTAGGTGTCTCGGGGGTATTTGGGACCCCCGGAGGTACAGTGACGGGCGAACCGTCGACACGAGACCCCTGAGCCGGTCCGAGGTCCCGGGCGGACCTCCACGGAGAGGTCGAGGCTCCTCTCGGTCCGACGGTCCGCACCGTGGTCGAGCTCGAGGCGTAGGCGTGTCTCGAAGGAGCGACTCCCCACACCTGTTCGCGTGGGTGCCGAGGACCTGAAGTGCAGGGACTTGGACGAGAAGTCCCGCGAGAACAGGTGCCCCAGTTCAAGGAGTGATTCTAAGGGTTCTTTCTCCATGCCAAAATAGTGCACGAGAGAGAGGACAATCTTACAGAGAGTAGTCTGTGACGAACTTTGTTTATCCAGTACTCTGAGGATCACAGCCGGTACTCCTTCGAATTTAGTTGGTGACCAAAGAGGATAAACGAGAAAGGTCCGGTCGTGGTGGGTAGTGTGGAACGACCCTGGTTTATGGAGTGTCTTTACCTTTTATTGAGACTAAGATCCTTGACTGAGATACCTTCCAACAGGACCCCAGATCCTCAAGCGATACTACTTCTGTGTTCCCTTGTGTACAGAGACGTACCCACCGACAAAGAGAGGGAGGAAAAGAGATTTTACCTTCGGCCGAAGGGGGCGAACGAAAACTTTACAGACCTCCTATGACTACCCCACTGGGGGACGTCCGAGGGGGCCGTCGTCCGACGGAGGTCCTGTCTGAGCGACACACACAAGGTGCCCGAACCTTCCCTGTGGGCGTATACCCCACCCCGGGACTACTTTGCCAGAGACCCCTACAACCCCCAGAATCGTAGACACAGTAACCCGTCGATAGACCGGGGTGTGGACCGACGTACTCGGTCGATGGTCCCCCACCTCCGCCCCGGACCCCGACCGGGGTCTTTCCCCCGACACCCGTACCTCCGATGTCCGGACTCGGCGATCCCGAGACCGCTCTGGGACGAGGCACAACCGTCAGAATCGTGACTGACGTTCTCTATCGAGTCGAGCCGGTCCCGAACAGGACCCCAGTCCGCCTCCCAACTCTCAGTCGGACCCCTCTACCCGGAGGGGAGTAGGACGTCGACTTGGGACGGGCGGATGAGCCCCAGGGGGTAATATGTCCAACAAAAGAGAGAGACGTCACCCCCCACCCCTTACATACTCCCAGGGGAACGACCAGGGGTTGAGAGGGAGGAGCGGAACGTGAGTCGAGACGGGTGGCGGAAGGACGGGGGACGGGGGGGTTCCGATGGTCGTCCGGGTAAGACCCCTGTCATACCCGTCCTCCCTCGGACAGTGGACCCCCTCCCCCGTCCCACCGTGGGGTCTTGGAGACTGCTGGAGTGCCTGGAGGACGAGATCTGTATACCCTTCCTCCTCCACGGGGACTCCGAACCCGAGGTACACCCTTCTCCAGTGTCGGACGGAGGACGGGGTGGTAGCGGAATGTGTGTCACTTCCCGTCACTCTGGGACCGGGACACGGGGGAGGGGGGTTGACACACCAGGACCACTCGGAGTCTGAAAGGGACACATTCTTCTCCGGCACGTACGGTCTACTCGATGCACACCTATTCACAACGCATTGCGCTACCCTCCTACCTGTCCTTCCGTAGACCTCCCACCGAGTCACCCCCGCCGAGAGCGACCCGACGGACCCCCACCAACACCGCCACCACCGCCTGTCTATGGAACCTCCCTCCTGTTCGGAGGTGGGGTTCAGCTGGGGGTCGGCGGGAGGAGGGGAAAGGAGGAGAGGACGGGGGAGTCGAGTGAGCCGGACCACCTACACCTATGAAGACCCGGGAGAGTGAGTGACACGTCCCAGTTTCAGGGTCTCCCCTGAGCACCTGGGAGAGACCTGGTGTCTGAGAAGTTCACCCTTAGCTCTCTCACTCGAAAACCCGAAGACCCCAGGTCAGACAGGACTTGTAACACGTCGAACGAACCCCGAGACAACTTCGACGAACCGCAGAAAAGACCCGGTAGAGAACGACCCAATCCCCAACCCCCGACGTCGAGACTTGGGTGGGGGCGTCAGTGACCTACTCGTCCGGACACGACCGACTCCGGACTCCGGGTAAGTGATGGGAGGAGTCCGGGAAGTCGGGAACCACTGGACCGTCGGCCCTCCGTGGGACAATAATAGCCCTCACCGACTCCCCGACCGACCCCGAGTCCCAACGGGAGGACCCTCTGTAGCTGTCGGGTCGGGAGAGCAGGGGTGACACCTTATTTCAGACAAAGAAAGTACCACACTCGTAGACAGTCTTTGTGAGTCTTTAAATCTTTATCTTTTAAGAATCTCCGGTTGACAGGGTTATCGGAGGATACGTCTTAGACCCGACCTTAGGTCGGGAAAGACTGAAACCCCAGTTTGGAGAGAGGAAACAAGATCGAAAATTTACCATAGCAACTGACGACTGGTCCCTTACTTTACTGGGTGGGACCCACACCCACCTCCAGTCACCCTCCCCTGGGGTTCCAGACCTACCAACAGAACATAGGGACCCCCCTCACCCCTACGGGACCGGAACCTCGAGACCTGTACCGAATGGGCCAGGAAGACGGCTCGCCTCCAACTTCTGGTACGACGGTCCTCCTACGAGCCGCCGGACCGCCATGGTGTCTCCTTTCACCAGGTCCCACTTGTACGACAGGAGCAGACGGCCTCAGTCCTTGGAGGACGCTCCTCTTTCTGGACCGTGCAGGGGATCTAGGCCCTCGTGCCAGGAGGGACAGAAGACAAGGAAGTTCCAGTGACACCGGCCCGGTCCCCTCGCTGAGGGGAGACGGAACCCCCTCCACATCCGTCCTTTCTAATCGGGGCTTCGCCCGTAACAGGGTCTGCTGCGAGGGACCGTTAAGGACGGAAAAGGTCTTAGTCTACGACCACGTAGTCGTCCGTGTGGAACCCTTCTCGTCCCCAAGACGGATTACTTTCCGGAAGTAGCGGGACATTTGACGAACACAAAGAAGACCTATTTGGGACTAAGGAGACAACCCGTTCATCGCACAGACGCCCTTCTTCGGAGTGTCATAGTCTCCCCGAGTAAACACAGACTGAGACGAGAAATACTGTGCGACCGCCCCACCGGGGTCCAACCCACCCTAAGAAGACCGTAAGTCCGAAACGGTCGTCACCCCGAGGAGTCTGAGTCGTGGCACCTGTAAACCCCTCCTGTAGCGGCACCCGGCCGGGGACGTGTCACCCCACGTGTCGACGGGGGGACCAGAGATGGGTGACCGACGGCCATCGTTCGGGGAGAGGGGTTCGACACTGTTGTCTTTGCAGAGACCTGTAACGGGCCAGTTGGACCCCACCCTCACCCTCCGTCTTAGCACCCGAGTCCCGTCCCCCTTATAGCAGTTGTTCCTACCGTGCCGGTCTAGATCGGCCAGTGAGTCTCTGCGTAGGGCCACCCGCGGGCGTCGACGAGGGGAGAACCCCACTAATAGAGGGAGACCACACTCGGACCCATCCTCCGTCCAAAGAGACCGAGGGGTCGGACAGTCGGGGTTGGGAAGAAGGGGATGTGAGGACCTCAGGCCGCAGTCCGACGAGTGATTGGTGTCACTGTGGGGTCCCTGAGACGAGGACCACGGGCCGCCCTGAGTGAACAGCCTCTGGAAGAGCCTCGGGTGCTTGTCCGACGAAGACTCCTCCGGACGGGCCCACGGGTCCTTCCGGTACAGGTGGTGAACGAGCCTGAGCGACACCCGTCTGTTTCGTCCACAGTAGTGCGACCCGGTCCCACCCACGGCCCCTCCTGGGTGTCCGGGGAGGGTCTCGGTCCAGGACGCCAGCTAGAGAGCCCCCGACAACCCGTGACCGAAAACGATAACACTCTAAGGGGGAACGAGCCCCGTGGGACCCGGAGACGGGCGACGCACGTGAGTCGAAACCCCGTCGCCGACTGAGACCGTCTGTCTTCCCTGAGTCCTTCTCTCCAAAATCGGGGTCCTGTATTCCTTTCATTGAGGAGCACGGGTCGTGTGTGAGTCGTGGCACAGGGTACTTCGGCCAAAGTGTATAAACGGGATAAGGACTCTAACCCTTCCTCGTCTGAAGATACAGATGGGTCTCTTCAGACCCGTCTGGTTGTTCTAGACCCCTCCCGGGCGCCCGACCTCCCGGGGCTCGGAAGAGTGTCCGGGTCTCACCGGGACACCCCTGGTACGGTGTACCCTCCAACACTGAAAAAATTTTTAAAGTCGACAAAAACTTTTAAAATGGAAAATAAAAAACCGGTGTGACCCGTCGTGTACCCTAGGATCTAGCTGTTCCCAAACTTGGGTGCGGGGGACGTATAACCTTCCCACCTCAGAATTATTGACCTAACGGTCCCTTCAGGGTCTAAAGTCGAAATGACTGCATATTGACTGTATTTTAACATTCCATCGAATCCGTACACAGTACCACTAAACTATATAAATATATAACACTTTCCTAAGGGAGGTAACACACACACACACACACACACACACACACACGTACACACTTGTAAAGGCAAGGTGAAAGAATCGAGTAGAGTCAATGTTTTAGGTCACAAGACTTATCTTAGTCGGGGATGAGTAGGATGTTCCAGACAGGTGAAGGGGACAGAGGAGGGGGTGACGGGGAGGTCGGGGGTCGTTAGTGAAAAAGTGACAAAGACTCAATCAATGGAAAAATTTTTTCTAAGGTGTACATTCACTATGATGTGTCATAAGGACACAGAGACAGACCGAATAAAGCAAATTGTATTACGGGAGACCCAAGTAGGTGCAGTAACGTTTACCGTTCTAAGGGAAGAAAAAGTTCCGGTTCAGTATCAGGCAACTCATGTAGGTGGTATAGAGGAGAAATAGGCAAGTAGGTGGTCACCTGCGACTCCGACAAAGGCACAGAACCGACGACGCTCGTTGTATCGTCGCCTGTCGGTGCACATCTGTAGAGAGGTCATCGGACAGAAACGAAGGAAACCTATTTGCGGGTCGTCACCCCAACGACCTAGCACACTATCACGACAAATTTAAAGACCTCCTCGGAGGCGCAGTAAAAGGTATCACCGTTTTAGTCAAATGTAAGGGCGAGTGACTCGTGTTGCCAAAGGAAAAGAGGTATAGGAGTATTTGTGAACAATAGCGAGTAGAAAGACTATTATCGGTAGAACGTTTCTGTTGACTCTAGAAAAGAAAAAAAACCACGACGTCACTTGGGTCCTAAAATTGCACAAACGACACGAGACTGGGTGTCGACAACAACGGCGTAGACGACGGAGAGCAGACCGCCCGGGTGAGTACGACAGGCTGGTGAGGAGCAGACCGACCACCCTCGGAGAAGTCAAACAGAGGTCACAGGACAATCGTGTTGGAGGAGTCAGAAATGACTGAACGTGAACCCTACTGCTCTACGGGGGCCGAGTAAGACAGGTGGAAGACGGGACCAGGACCTTCATCTATGAAGAGGTCCCCAGTGACCGAGTAAAGTCGCTCCCGAAGGATCTCACCTGTGACTTTGAGGTGTACCAACCCAGACCCCACGAGTAACTCCAGTCGGGAAAGTCACCTGTTCCTAGAGGAGAAACAAAGAAAGTCCCTTTTATGTAGTACTCAAGTGACTATAAAGGTTAGGTATAAATTACAAGTAGATTTGAAACTAAATTTGTTAGACGTGACACCCCGAAGGGACTACCAGGTCACCAATTTAAAGTAGAAAGTCACGTTCCCGACGTCCAAACTAGAGATCAGTCTCTCGATTCTAGGACGTACGGGGTCCCGGTTTTCTGGTTTTGTGTTTTTTGTCTTCGCTATAACATTGTCTAAGTTATTTCTGAATTTTTTACCAGGTGTAGTTTTTTTCGAATTTTTTATAGACACGGAGAAAAGAGTAGATTGCAACAAGGATTGCTGTAATCACTGTGATAAACGAGACAAATGGGTACATCAAACCTTATTGTCACGGTTATTTATATCACAGATCTTTACACGACTACCTTGTGTCAAAAATTCTAAAAGTAAACAAATCTCAAATATCAAGACACGAAAGTTCAGGGAGCTGTCTTCAGGGACGACACACCAATAACTAAGTGTTGGTCCAAACAAAGTGAACGAAAGTGTAAAAGTCTCAAATAAAAAATTTAAATTAAAGTAAAATATTACTGTACTAAATGTGTCAGGGTCTCAGTTTATACGTTTCATTTGGTACAAGTCTTCTTAGACAAAGACAGAGGTAGGAGACGGGGAAGTAAGAAGAATAATCATTCGAAAAACGAACGAACAAATAAGAAGGTAATTTTTATACATTCGTATCTATGCATTCGTGTACGAGCACGTGCAAAGATATACCTCAAACTACATTAGGGTGAACAGCCAAAAACGAAAACAACACGAACGGACGTCTCTGTCTAGATCTTTCTAGAACAGTTCTGACTACAGACCCCGAAGGGACCACTGAGTCACCATTTCTTAGGCGGACGGTAAGAACCTGGTAATATCTGTCCTCTGTACCCAAACTAGGAGCTAGGTCCTTCAAAGGTGTTTGATCCCCCGTCGCTTCGGACTCAGGGTGTCGACAACTCGGATACGAGACCTCGGACCCTCGGTGTCGATACCTTCGGACTCGTCGGATCTCACGCTGTTTTCTCTTCAGCGGCGTCACTCTTCGGGGCTCACGGCGTCTAGCTCCCGTCGGGGGCGAGAGGTGTCGGCTCTTTTCGGACGCACCGTCACTTCTGAGTCAAATGGCGTTTTATTCATCTATGTACGGTAATAATAATGAAAAATTTCTGACTACAATTCTTCGTGTGACGGATACAAAGGAAGATCCTCAACAAACCAAGGTCCAGCATATACATTCAGAAATTACGTAGGATTCGACTAAAAACAAATACCACACTCTGTCGCCAGATATTAAAGAAAAGAAAAGAAAGAGGAAAACACACGCCACCAGGCCAAAAGGGTGGTAAACAATTTCTCTGACAGGAAAGAGGACGCATATAACAAACAAGGAAACAGTTCGTCCTCAATAGGTGCACAAAGACCCGAGAGTTAAGGCAAGGTAACTAGGTACAGAGACAAAAAGACGGTTATGGTACGAGAAAATTAATGGGGTCCAATAGAAAGGACTGCATGAGGGACCAGTTCATATAAACGAGGAGTCACAGGAGGGCTGTAATTTTTGTAGTCGATTAAAGACTTGAACCTTTGTATTTCTGACACGGAGAAGAGTGGTTTGGGTTACTGGGTGGGGGGTACTATCTTCCGTCCTATCTTGTCTCCCGGTTCTCAGGTCTGTGACTTTTAGCCGTCGGATCAAAACTGAGACCGAGACGGTGATTACTCCGTCTACTGGAGCCCGTTCAACGAACAGAGTGAGCCGGAACCAAAGGAGTAGACATTTTACCCCTATTGCTACCCTAGATAAAACAGTCCAACAACACTCCTAGTTTACCGAAGTACATGTGATTCATGAACCTTGTCACGACCGGGTAACATAAGAAGTAAGAAGTCAAAGTAAATTAAAACCTATCTATTGTGTTCCGAAGGGTCCACCGAGTCTACCATTTCTTAGACGGACGGTTACGTCCTCTACCCCCGAGTTAGGGTCCCAGTCCTTCTAGAGGACCTCCTCCCGCACCGTTGAGTGAGGTCAATAAGAACAGATTTCTTAGGGTTCCTGTCTCCTCGCACCACCCGATGTCAGGTACCCCAACGTCTCATCCTGTGTTGGTTCCCTGCTCGTACGTGTGCGTAAGTGTACCTGAGTTGTACCATGGTTTTTAATATATCTCGTTTAGAGAGGCAGGACCCCAGTCGACAGACACGAAAATGGCCTCGTCGGTCACTCCTGACAAAGGATGTCTCAGAAGGTATCTAAATGTACACATGTGTTAGGGGGATGGATCATACAAAGACGGGGAAATTGTCTCTACCCTCGCATAGTGGTACGTGACAAGGTGCAGAACGAAAAAATTAATTCTCGAACAAGGACATTCTAAGACAACCACAAAAGTTCTCCTTCGTGACCAATAATTTACAGATCCTCTCTAGACTGTAGCGACCCTACACCTACAACTGAGAATGACAAGTTCTTGTCCACACCGGGGAAGTAGGAAGTCGAGTCGCGACGGATTGCGGGAAGACCATGAGTACACACGTAAGTGTGTGAGTGTAGACAGAGAAAACAGGTGGAAGGGCACTCTGTGGTCGCGGGGTCCACTTCTCCTCGTCTCCCTCTGTCCTGAGTGGTTCCAGTGCAAACATGGTGTGAGTCGGAGCTGGAGTGGTCGACCTTTGCCCGGGGTTTCCGAACTCGACACGACAAGCCCCCGTCAACCCGACTACGAACAGGGGGGACGGGGACGGTCAACCTCGGACCGTGGTTCCCTCCCCAAGACCCTTGACCCGATGTCCCACACCACACCCACAAAGGAGCCACCTTCGAAACGGTTCAGGGACGACAGGGTCCCCCGACACTCCCAGTGGCAGAAGGGTGCAGATACTCACACTGTGGGGTGCAGAAGGGTGGGAGGGGAGAAGAATCCGGTTTCCTGGACCCACTAGAGGACTCGACGGGTGGTCCAGTACCCTCCGGGACGGAACTGGGTCCTTGTGGTCCCGTCCTGGGTCGACGTGGTCCTGAATGAGCCTCGACAACTCCCGGTCACGGCAGGTCATACGGAGGTACCCCCGGCACTGGTGGCGCAGTTTGTCACGGAGGACGTCGTCGAGGAGCAGTGGACCCCGTTTCAGGCCTCTGGTAGGAGGCGAATGAGGGGGCGCTAGTACACCCGAGTCGAGGGTGGGGGACGGGTCCTCGGGACTAGGAGTCCCAGATTTCCACGGAGTCTCTTCCAGACCTTGTGAGTCTCGGGGACGACAGACGGTCTCCTCCAGTAGAGGCCTCCGGTCCTCCGGCACAGGAGACGGGGTCACACACCCGTCTTGAGTCGCTAAGGGTCCGGAGAGGTCGAGAGTCCGAGGCACTTCAGTCCTCCGGACGGACGGTCGACGGGGACGGAGGAAGAGGGGTTTTTGATCGGAACCCCGGAGACGTATAGGACCAGACTACGAAGGCGGGACAGAGACAGGCCCACCGGGAAAGATAGGGAAGGAAAGAGATTTTGTAAATAACTACAAATAACTCCACTTTAGGTGTGTTGCCTGTGGGATGCCTACCGTACGTTAGACCGTAAATGTGAACGCGTCTCTGGGCGTCGGGGGAAATGTTGTGGCTCAAGAGTACCGGGGTTTCCTGACGGTACTCCACCCAGGAAAGTGGGAGTCGAACTCACTACGGGGACTACTCCCGGGGGGAAGGGGTGTGTTATGGACGAGTACCGGAGTAGTGGGGACGTTACTGATCGGATGTAGGTGAGTTCACGACCAGGGTAATGACCGAAGAGGGGAGTTGGTGTCTGAGGCACTAACGTGCCGGACCAGACATGAGTAGTCTTCGAAGTGACTACTTGTGGTGGTGGGAGTGGGGCGGACCGACCGACCTCTTACACAGACCGTGTCTGCACACCCACCTTACTTGCTTACTTACTCCGGAACAACCCTACCGTACCCTCCACCCCTGAAGAGAGTCCCCCTGTGACTACACTGTCCTACTAGGTGTTGAGGAAGGTTTCTCCTTCTCCACCCTGGGTCACCTCCCACCGGGACGTAAGCACGTCCCTGAACCCCAATGGACCTGGGGCGATTCCCTTGTGAGTGTCTAGCTCCGACGTCCTCTACTACGGAACTCCCTCGGAATGGAACGGACGACCGACCCCTCACTCCAGCCCCCCGGGATGACTCACTGCCCCTGTTTGGATTACCCGTCCGGTCACGGGTAGTGACACCCGGGAATTGTCACGGGCCCGCTGTCTCCGAATTTCCCTGGGATCAGGGACGGTACCCCTGTGTGGGCACGGGAACGTCCAGAGTCTCGGGAGCAGTGACCATACCGGGACCCCCCTGACCGACACAGGAGAGTAAGCTCCCCTAGAGAGACCAGAGGGACTCGGTAAACACTAGAGACGTTCGTCCCGTGAGCTCGGAGGTGGGTCGGGAAGTAGAGGCGTCTCAGGACTCGAGCCCGGTCCCCTGTGAGTGTGAGGTCCCGTCCCAGGAGGACCCAGTCCTTCGCGTGGTGCCGGAGGTCGACCCAGTCGAACGCCACGAGACCCAGCTACAGGCACTGCGTCATCTAGGACCTTTGGGTCGTCTCGGGCAATGGGGCTCAGGCCCACCGGGGGGTAGGGGCGAGACGTGGGGCGGTCGGGAGCCCAGGAGTGGTCAGTGGCCGGTCCGAGTCCAGACCCACTTCGTCCAGTACGTCCGGACTTTCGTCTTAGGGCCGAGTCAGGTCCCGAGTGCCTGGGTCACGAGATTTTCGTCGAAGCCCCGTCCCTCCCGGTCGGCGTAGGACGGTCGAAGAGGCCGTCTCCACCCGAGGCGCACCTCGGGTCACCACAGGACCATTACAACGAGAGATTTACGGAAGGTAGGGTTGTGGAGGACAGATGTGGGACGGGGGACCCTAGCGGGAGCTCCTTCGGAACCGAACGGACCGAAGTAGTACAGGTCGGTTCGGCCCCCGGCACACACAGGCACCGGTGTGGGAGTCGTGTCTCCGGCCGTGGCCCTGAGTGTCCGGGGAGACCGTCGTGCCGGGCCGGGTGTCTCGGGGCCGACCCAACCGGGACGGGACACAGGGACCTCTTGGATCAAAAGGAGTCTTGACACGTCTCCACGACCCGTGACCGGCTGGGTGGAAGAAGGTGACTGCACAAGGGGTCCTCCTACATAAGAGGCACTGGAGCCCTGTCGTGGTGGGGGTTCGACGTCCGTCTCGTCTCCTGTGTCCGATCTCCAGTTGACCCCGGACCGGACGACGGGGGGTTGGAACCTGGGAGGTTCATGTGTCGGGTGGTGTCACTTATGTTTGGCGACGGGGGTGGGGCGGGGTCGAGACTCACGGAGGGAGGGGCTTGGGATCGTTTCTGAAGACGAGACAGTAGTCGTAGAAAGGACTCTTCCTGGACCTGTTCTCTCCCGTTCCGGGGGAGGTGAGCGCAAGACAACCTAATTGGGACCTGGAGAGCCCCCGAGGTTTCTACCTCTTCCCAGAGTCCCAGGATGTACAGGGCACCAATCCCTCCGGGGAGGGTGGACCTCTTAGGGTGGAACATAAGGAGAGGGAGGACCTTCTAGTAGAAAACTCCGAACCGACTATGGACTTGGTGGATCCCCCAAATATCCCAGGATCACGGACCCGGGGTGGAGTCCTTAGGACTCATTCCTTCCTTTCTGGACCTGTGTTACAGTGTTCAAGGACATCCGTGGGGTCCCTGGTCAGCCCTGACCCCTGGTGGGAAGTAGTTCGTTACCCCTTAAGTCTCTCTTCCCCGTAAACGAGAAACGTGACGCACTACGACCTCGGCTTGTAAATATATTACCCTCCCTTTGACTCCGGAAGTGCCGAATGGAAAGTAGAATGTTGATGAATGTCAACGTAGCGAAATTCTGGAGGTCCATCTAGTACTGCAAATAATGATTAAGAGAGTTATGACGTCTCTTCGTCGATAATAATAGTAGGGGGTAAAATATCCACTCTGTAGATTCCGTGTCTCGTCAATTCATTGAACGGATTCTAGAGTGTCGGATACTCGCCGCCTCGACCCTAACGTTGAATCAAATCGAAGACCGGGACTTGTGACCCGGTATGACGTTGTGACTCAGTGTGTCGTTTCGTCCACATCTGGAGTCGAAAGGACTCACGCCTGGACCCAGAAAAAGGCAATAGTGCTTCTACGGTTGATGAATACTCACTTAGGTCAGGGTCTAGACTTTCAGGGTGGACTCGCCATCCGGGACTGTGACATGGGGCGGGGGTCGGGAGGGGGGCGGGGCGGTTCACTCTAGGTCCGGGAGTGGACTTTCCACACAGTGACTACAGGCACTTCTTTATCAGCAACCAGTTCTTTTCTTGAGCGAAGACTTTTTCCGTGGTCCCTTCACACGGCCGACCCCTCCCTCACGGTTGGCGGGGAGGGAGGGAGGGGTACACGGTGGACCACGGGGCGAGGCGGGGGGGCGCTGAGTTTCCGGAAAAGGGTGTCCGTGTGACGTCGGGACCCCTTCCACACGGACTGACTCCCGGTATCAGGTCTGACGTGACAGGGATACCCCGGTACTCAATGGTGCACATGGTGAGTCCTTACCTTTAAACTTTAGAGTCAATGACAGTCAATTGTCTTTACTTTTGGATCTTTCGGACCGACCGACCACCGGGGACACGACCGGTCACCGACACCAAGTCCTCCCTGGTCGTGTCCGACGACCGACCTCGAGTGTGAACATGTAGGGTGGTCCTTGTCGGGCGGAGACCTCAGGTCTGGGGAGGTCCGGAACGACGGGAAGTGTCGAAGAGAAAGGAAAGTTTCGACGGTACAACTTCAACTCAACTTAAACGTGTTCAGTCCCGTAGCCCCCCACACGTGACACCGATTCTGTCCGTGTCCGTAGTATGTCGGGACCAGATTCGGGACGACCAGTGAGTGCCCGACCACTCGAACCCACTCACTGGAGTGCAAGAACCCGTAGCGTAAAGACAGACATTTAGTCTTAGCTGTTCTCGTAGGGGTCACCCGACGACCCTCCGTCACTCCCACAAATGTCACCCGCCCTTCCCGACTCAACTGACCCGAGGTCACGGGGTATCCGACATGGTAGACGTGTGTGAACCTACGGAGACCCTTTCGGCGTGCGACGTGAACCGGTACCCCGACAGGAATAGAGGAAACGGAAAAAAAAAAAGTCCGAAAAGAAGACCCAACCTTTGACCTCATTCTACAACCTACCCTGCGTCTCGCTCTTCCATCGTTTTTTCCAAACAAAGTTATCCTTTGGTCGACATCTGGTTTGCTCTTTCCTGTCAAGGGTCGAACCCGGAGCAGGACGGACTACGGGAGACCGGGGGAGACGAAGTCCGTCTGGGAGAGGGTCAACCCACCCCCCAGACCCTCGGTACCCCCGTCGACCCCCGGTCGGTCCCGTGACTACCCGAGGTTCACCCCGACCAAACTCTGACTTTGACCTCTCGTAATTGTAAAAAAAAGAAAGAAAGAGAAAAAAAATTAACTTCTTTTCAACTTTACGCGTGTAGATCTACATAGTAAAGTCGTCGAAACTATTTACATACGACAACACCCTAACGGAGGGCCCAACTCTATCCCTAACACACGTCGGGGACGCTAGCGAGACGGACGAAGGCCAGTCGGGGACGGGGGGTGGCGGAAGGACCCGTTCGAGACGAGACTGGCGGTAGGGGTCCCGAATCCAAACGACACGAGTGTCGTGCTCGGGAAAGCGGCGGTGAAGGCGAGGTGCCTCGCAGGGACTCTGGGTGGGTACGACAGCTCGTACAGTCGCGACACGAGGAAAGGGACTGCTCGTCGTTCATGAAGTCCCTCCCGTTTGACGCCCGTATGAAGATCCAAACGGGAGACACCCACCAGTAGGTCCGCAAGGGTCAAATCCCGACAAAACTCATTTCGACGACACTTGAAAGAAGAACACCTGCACACAGAAGTAAAGAGAACCATTCATGGTCCCTTCCTTAGGAAACGTTTTATACGTTTAATACAAGCGGAAATATATATTTTTTGTGACGGTTGAAGGGGTTTAATAAAGTAATATGAAGGTGATCGTTACATACTTGAGGTCAAAGAGGTGTAGAAACGGTCTTAATAGTCAGAAAGTTTAACATCAATACAATCTCCCATACCCTCATCAAAAGTAAACGTAAAGGGACTGTTGATTTCAACGACCAACCCGAAAAGTACCCGAACAACCAGTACAGACAGAGAAGTAAAGATTTTTTAGACGATTTCACAGAACGGGTGTAAAATTTTTAATGGAACAATCTGAAAAACAATCATTAGACCTCTTCAAGAAATACCAGACCTGTGTCGGATACAGACCTAAGAGTAAAAGAATTAACACAGAGGCCTACTTGTCTTGACAAAAAACTACTTTAAGTTAAAAAGTTTACAATAAAATACAAATTACGGAAACCACAAAAACAGTTTCTTTTGATGTAGTGGAGTCCAACATTTCTAAAAGTAGACGTAAAAGAAGATCTTCGGAATATCAAAATCGAAAATGCAACTCTCGAAACATTGACTCGCTGTAAGTTTAATTAAAAACACATACCATACTCATATAGAGTCACTGAAAACTATGTAAATAAGTTAACAAGGCCGTGGTAAACAACTTTTCAGAAAGGAAAGAGGTAACTAAACGGTTCCACAGAATAGCTTTTGTACGACCGCTGCCCACACAAAAGGACACGCAAAGTAAAGGTATCAGAGGCAAGGTACCTAGGTAAACAGATAAGTGTATGGTCATGGTGAGACGAACGAATGACGTCGAAACTTCATTCGAAACTTTAGTCCACGACACTTAGTAGGTAGAGTAAGTTGTTTTTCTTAAACAGGAAGAAAAAGTTCTATCAAAACCGGTACATTCCAGAAAACGTATAAGTGTATCTAAAATCTTAGTGGAAGAAGATACGGATCTTCGCACAAGCTAAAAAAAATAACCCTAACACAACTTAGATATCCAATTAAAACCCTCTTATCTGTAGAATCCTCATAACTAGAATGTTAGGTATTTGTGCCAATATGAAAGGATAAATAAATTAAAAAAATAAACTGCACGAAAGACGTCACAATACATCGAAAGTCACATCTCCAGTATATACACTCTAAATAAGGATAAAATATAAGAAACACGACACCTTTAACCTTGAATTTTCATAAAAGTAAAACGTTTACAAAGACCGATATATATTTTCATATTGACCAAAAATATTATCATGAGACACAAGACACTTGACCGATTTAAATAGATAATCAAGGTCGTCGACAAAACGTTTAAACCCCCTAAAAGATACACTTGTTAATAGAACGACACTTGTTTCTATCGAAATGAGAGAGGAAAGATGAAAAGTACGGAAAATAAAACAACGGGTCGGAATAATCTTTCTGTCCAAGAGCGGTCCAGGGGCCGTTACAACCTGCGTTCACCACTTTGGTCTGTGGAATGGTCCAAGTGTCAGAGTCTCTCACAAGTCAGTAAGTGGTGACTTCCACTTTAAAAGGTGTGTACCAAACAAAAAATAGTCTAACCCCTACGAAGGAAGACGAGGGTCACTCCAAAACAGTTCGCACAAGTCGTACGAAACCCCATCGGTTCACGACCAAAGAAGAGTACACAATTACTTTACCCCATTGAAGGGAGAGACGCCGACAATAGAATGCGAACGAGTGGGATGTTTGGGGCGTTGCGTTGTCGTTGTAAAAAGGAAATTTGTCAACAGAAAAACTCTCCAATTTTCTTGTTTACTTTAGAATAGGATTGGGTGTGCAAATAGCAAAGGTTACGACGAGTAAAAAGAAACACAACTAGTTTCAAAGGTAGACACAGTAAAAAGAAGACGGACTTCTTGAAGGAATTCGTAAAGAGAATCCCTACTTGAAACTAGAGGAGATAAACTTTAACAGAAATAAAGTGGAGAAAAACTCCACCCTCGTGGGGCTGTGGACACTGACCCTCAGACTAACTCTATTCCCACCTCCACGGACCTTCGGTGGAGACGGAAAAGACCGAGTACTCTTCCTGGACGACCCGGACTACCCAGTAGTCTCTACGACTGGCCGGACGGACTCCCTCCGGGAGAGTCAGGTCTCGAACTTTTGTTGTCCGTCTCCGGTTTCTTGACTGCGTCCAGGGTCCCTCTCGGTCGGACGTGTAGACTTTCCCTACGTCTCTCAACGAAAGGAAGGGTCCCGAAGGTACAAACCGAAGGTCCTCTCAGGTACAGACACTTTCTTCGACCCAGATTAGCAACGGCTGCCTACGGGTACAAGAAGGGAGCCTCCGCTTTCCCGTCGCCGTCACCCTCCCTTCTCCACTGTAAACATTTATACAGTTCCCTGTTACGTCTCAGTCACGGTCGGTCACCCCGGAAAACGTGCCTTTCTCCTTCGGCACGGAACATTCACTGTTCGCTCAGACACCCCTGTCCTTCCGTAGCGACCCACCTGGGTAAGGACTTTTAGTGGAGACTCCTAGTCGTCATTAAAAATTGAAGAAGTGTCTACTGTACGAAATGTTCTCGACGATTGTGAAACGTTTTGATTGACAGTGAAAGGGACAAAGGTCCCCGAAGGGACCACAGAGTCTGTCATTTCTTAGACGGACGTTTCGTCCTCTGGACCCAAACTAGGGACCTAACCCTTCTAGGGGACCTCTTCCCTTACCGTTGGGTGAGGTCATAAGAACGGACCTCTTAAGGTCCCCTCGGACCGTCCGATGTCAGGTATCCTAACGTTTCTCAACCTGAGCTGACTCGCTGATTGTGGAAGGGGGAAAGGTGGTATTTGTTGTTTTCCCGGTGGATCGTCCGTCCATTCCGTCTTTCTCCCGAAGGGTCCACTACGATCACCATTTCTTGGGTGGGCGGTTTCATCCTCTGTATTCTCTGCGTCCAAACTGAGGACCCAACCCTTCTAAGGGACCTCCTCCCGAACCATTGGGTGAGGTCATAAGAACAGACCCTTCCAGCGTTTCTCAACCTATGGTGACTCGTTGAATCGTAGGTACTTTCCGTCTTTCTTCTGGGCACTTCCCGACCCGAACGACGACGAAGTGGGATCCGGGGACTCTCCGTTCGGGACTTCTCCCCAGTGAGGGACCGGTTTCGAGACACCCCGACTACGACCGACCCGACCCGGGGAGCGAGCCCGGGAGGTCCGAGGTCGTTCAAGAGTTCTAAATGAGAGACAAGTGGGAACAGTTGTGGCGGTTGGAATTAATTGGTCCTACGGTGTAGGACCCTGGTCTGGAGTCGGAAAAGGACCTCGCGAATGGGGAGACAGGTCGCCCTGAAAGTGCAGGTACCTCTCTCTGGGTCAGAGGGGCAACTAGTACCGGCAAGAGTCGAAGCTCCTCCTTCTTTTGTTTTAGTCAACGAGTCGTGTGTGACCTCACGCCTCCGAGACTCGGAGCCGAATCTCCAGGTGGGACCCTTGTGCGAACCAAAAGGGGAAAGGGGACTCTCGTCTCGGGTCCACCCTTTTCTCTAGACGAAGGTCCCGAGATAAGGGGAATCGACCCTAAGATCTTAAGTGGTTCTATTCCGAGGGTCACCCGATTACTCACTCCCTGTGACACCGGTTGGGAGGTCTGTGTTCAAGGAGGTCCTCCTCGAGGACTGTGGTTCCGACCGGACGTCGGTGGGCTAGGGTTTGAGACGCCGATGTCTGCACTCGAGGAAGTTGGAGCCTCCCTCGTCGACAATAGAGAGACCCCGGCACCCCTCTTGGTAGACAATCGTCGTGGTCAAGACGAAACCCGGGCCTTTCAGAGGTGGTTCCCTCGCCCCACTCGAGTCGCGGATGCGTGAGGAGTGGGGGCCAGGGGCGGTAGGTCGGTGGGTGGGAGAGGGGGACGCGGTGAGTGACAAGGTCGGACCAGGAGGGTGAGGTGAAGGCTCTCCAGGTGCGACAACATCAACCCGAACCCGAAGTCAAAGAAGGGGAGAGCCATGACTCATCCGGTCCGTCCCCTCTCTGAACTTCAATCGTGTTCCGGGGCGAGTTCGGGTCGGGAAGGTCTTCCGGGCACCCCGTTTCGGTATTTGGTCTCGTAGAATCGGTAAGGAGGTGGGCTCCGTCTCCCCGGGACCGATCGTAAGCACTGCCTACCAAGGCCCGGAGCCTCCCTCTAGAGGAAACTGCTCCTCGAACAGGACCAAACCCTGAGATTAACAATCTTTCAAGAAGGAGTAGGTCTCCTCTTTAGACAGAGGGACACTGAAAATGATGACCTGGTGGTCCCTACAGGGATATAACCCAAGAATTTACCTTAGGTAAGTGACAAAGTTGACAAAGATATTTGATGGGGGTTTAGACCCACACCACCGAGTCTACCATTTCCTCGACGGGTCTTAAACCTTCTGGGTTCAAGCTTGTGACTCAGTCCTTCTAGGGGACCTCCTTCCGTACTGATGGGTGAGGTCATGAGAACGGACCTCTTAGGGTACCTGTCTCCTCGGACCGCCCGATGCCAGACACACCAACGTCTCTCAGCCTGTACTGACTTGTGTGTGTGTACTTGACGGGGGTTTAGGGCATGTCAATTCTGGAGTTTCGTTTATCCGAACCGTGGATGGTCCCCAGCCTCCAGTCCTACACTCTCCTACATCGGCAACAACCACAAGTCTTTCCGCATCGGTACGTGGGGCTCGACCCCTCTGTCCCTAGCTCACCCATAGTCCCCCAGAAACACGTCCTTCTCACCCTGAGCCGTCCCTCCTCCTGGTCCTACCCCTCTTCACGGTCTCCGGTGTCTCGTCCTGCGTCGACTACACCGGTTCCCAGGGTCCCCGGGGTCGGGGGCAGGGGAGACGAGGCACGGACGTGTAGCTCCCACAGACACACCAGCCCCCCTACAAACCCCCCGTGCACACCCCCACCCTGTCCTTCCGTCCTACACCCTCCACCACAGACCCCCTCACAGACCCACACACTGTCCTTCCGTCCTACAGCCCCACAGACCTCCACACAGACACACCGCCTACCCCCACCGTACAGTCCCCGTCTCACAGACCCCTCCCCCGTAATCCTCCTCCTTACGTCTGGGGCAGGGTCGAGACCAGAGTCGGTGCGACAGACGTCCCTCCGAGGACTCGGACGACTTCACCGAGGACCCCCCGGACACTGGGGTGAGCCCCCGACTAGGTCCGAGTGGAACATGGCCCCGCGGTCGAAGTAGTCGAGGGAGTCCCGGTGCAGTCTCGGGTGATGCGGGTCCTCCTACGGCACCCTGGCGACCTTCCTTTGCGGCCACAGTCCCCTGGACCGAAGGGTACGCGCTCCGGTCCGACCTGGGGGTCGGGAGGGTCTGGGCGCTCTCCTTCGGCGAACGTGGAGTCCACCAGGAACGAGACGTCAATCTCAAATCCGACTCTAGGACCTTATTTTTGGATCCTGGATCGTCTTCTCCGGGGTCCTCATTGGAGTTCGACCCTTCTAATGACAGGACATAATTGCGACTTCAACATTATAAATTTACTTTATGTCTCAAATTACTTTATAGTCGGAAGTGTCGTCTCCGACTTCATGACCCTAGGCCCCCCTGCCCCGCGATTAGACTCGCGACCACAGAGACTTCGTGTACCCCGGACATTCCTTTCAAAAAGGCCGGTCTGCCTCCTCACCTCCGAGAGTTTAGGGGGGTGGTCTCGGAAGTGTCTATTCAGTTTCGGACGGGTGTGGCCGTCCCAGTCACACCGAATGGGGAGACCGGGTCCTAGGGGTCCGTCCCAGGGTGTAGGTCTCGTCGACCGGTCGTGGACCGACCCACTCGTCTTAGTGTTCCGTCGAAGACCTTCACTCCTAGGGCGGGGCGGGGAGGGCTGGGTCTCTACACCTAAGGACCCGTGTCCCGGACCTTGGACACAAATGTGTGCGGGTACCACTGGGACTCCGGCACAGCTCTTGGGACCCAGATTTCTACGGCCGGCCGCCGGGGTCGAGCTTGGACCGTCGACGAGTGCTCACCGATGAGTGGCAGAGCAAGAAGAACGACTTCTGCCCGTACCGGTGCCACCAGTCGTCGCGGTCCGAGAGACGGACGCCCACCTCTTGACAGTACCCCCCACCCGCTGTCTTGTCAGACGTCTACCCCTGGGTTCAGTGTTATTGACGGGGGTTCCTCCGAAAGGAAGAGACTTACTCCTCCTCTCAACCGTCTTTCCGACCTCCCCTCCCCCGACCTCCTCCTGACCCCGCCTGTGGTGTCGTTCGTTTCGGGACTCGGTCCCGCCCAGAATCTCGGGACTCGGGTGCCAGGACGGGGCTTGGGTAAGTGGGTCCGCAGAACAGAGCCGGTGCGGTTCCTCCGTCCGTGTGGATGTCCTGTCCAGGAAGACACGTGCTCGGGTCCTTGTTTCCGAGTCCGTCGTTCTCCTGTGCGGCCCCTCGGTGACCCCGTGTTCAAGACCGGTGACTCTACGGGTCCAATTCACAGGTCATTCTGAGGTACCTGTAAAGGGAATCTCCACCCCACACGCGGGGAGGGGAGGAGGTGGCCTTCGGATCTTACACCGACGGTGGTAAGACTCGGGGACATCGACGAACGTGTTCCATCTGGGGTCCCTACCGTACCCTCCCCCGTCGCCCTCCCCGGTCCCTCGAGCAGCAGGTGGAGGTCCGAAGAACATGCCCTTTCCCTTTGTGTACAGGGAGGATACCTTCGGTGGCAAGGGTCCAGAGAGAATTAGGGTTGGACTGTACCCCCAGACACAAGTACTACTCCAAACTCCTCGTAGTCCTGACAGGGAAAGGATCTGTAAAGTAGACTGGTAGATGGAAGGTTCAGACCAGGATGTAACCTCCCTGGATGTTCTCAGAGTAACCTGTGGCCCCAGGTTCCCTCCAACGGCCCAATTCGACGTCACAGACTTGATGACCAGTCAGGGGAAAGAAGGACCTCACTCACCCTCTCCCGTCCCTCCGTCCGTTCCTGGTGCCTCCTCCCTGTCAGACCCCGGCTTCAAAGACAGGTGACCCCCCACCGGGGGCCACCCCTCCAGTGAGGTGTTACGGAGGGGTCCTCCACGAGACCGGTGGGGAGGGGTTGGGTCCTCGGGGACGAACGAGGGACCCCGGGGTGGAACGATAGATACATCCGAAGCCAGGTCCACTACAGCACCAGCACCAACTACTGGTACCCGGCCGACTCGTGCACGTCCATAAGGTAGTGCAAGAGGACCCGTAGACGGTCACACCTCTAGACGCACATCATCGGACCAGCCCCTCTCCCACCGACACCTACGCTCCACGTGTGGGGGTCGACGGATGTCGAGAGCCGACCCTCGACGGGACCCAGTCCGTGACCCGCGACGAAGGGGGCTCCGACGGGAGAGGACCCCGTCACTACGACGGTCCTGTACTTCCGGACCGGGACGGACCTGAACCCTCTTGGGGATGGGGGGTGGGGGTGGGGGTTCTAGATCTCAACGGGACCCTCGTCGTGCCGGAGTTGAGTCCCGTGTTCCGACGGGGAGTAGGGGGTCCCGACAGGACGTCCCCACGTGGGGTACCGTCTGTCGAGACAGGGCCCAGAAAATTAAAAAATAAAATACAACCTCAGATCAACTAAAAACAGAAGGGACTATCGAGTCAACCATTTCTTCGACGGACGTTACACCCTCTGGGGCCGAACTAAGGACCCAGCCCTTCTAGGCGACCTTTTCCCTATCCGACACAATCAAAGTTCGCTTATCGTAAAAAGTTGTAAATTAAAAACTAAAATATAACCTTGAGGAGTGGCGGACGGGGGGTAGGGTGGGGAGTCCGGATAAACGTCTCTCGGAGGGAGGAGGAAAGAGATTGGTGTCAGGAGGTAGTCAGTACCCCTCCCCCGACGTCGACTCCGTTTGCGGCATGTCCGACACTGACCAAATCGTGCGCAGACGAGTGGTAGTGGGTGTCCTGTGAGAGGGGTCGAGACCCCTCGGCCCGGCGAAAATGAAGGTCCTGCGGAGAACAGAGTCTGTGAAGTTACGGGAAGGAGCGAGACGCTCAGACTGAGTGAGGATGGTGAAGAAATGCAGAGTGGAATCTGTGTGTAGGAAGTCCTCCGGACGGGACTGGGGGATTTACATCCTCCCGACAGGGGAGTGGGTGTGAAACCCGTCGGACACGGGGAGACGGGCGTCGAGTCAAGTCTAACAGGGGAGTGACTGCCGAGTGCACACACAGAGGGGCGGGGTGGAGGGACAGAAGGCCTGTCTCAGTCCCGGCAGGGACGGTAGGACTGGTGCAGGTAAAGGGTCCCGGCCCTGGTAGGTCTCGTCTACGCACCTGTAGGACGACCCCAGCTCCCCGGACTCAGTCGTGACGTTTCGGACCCATAGCCCAAGACCGGTCTCTCTCTACTTCCGAAGATATGTGTTTCGGAATAAGATGTCTTTCGCTACCGGACACGCGTCTCAGACCTCGTCTTGGCTCGGGTACCCGAAGTAGACGTCGCCGACCTTACCTCCGGCCTGTGGTCTCTCGTGTAACTTCACAGCCAGGGGGACAGACGGACCAAAAGGCACACCGTCAAACCCATTTTGGAGTAAACTTCTCTCCGGGGGCGGAAGACGTCTGGGCTTCAGGGCTGAAGACCCACGGAGAATCTCCCACACAGTACCCCCCTCTCGGGACGTTCCTCGTTAGCCGTGGGCAGAACTAACAGGCTCCTCCTTCGTCCACCTACGTCAGTGGAGGCGAAACCCGAGACGTGGTCTCGGGGCCGAGTCGTGGACACGAGTCCTCTCCGGGGTCTGTGGGACCGAGTGCACCGTAGTGGGTGGAAACAACAACGTCCGCTAGGTGAAGTTCGCCAGTCGTTTTGAGTGAAGGGAGGGTTAGTCCATCCACTTCTGGGCCTGGACCACCTGCTCTGGGCCATCCGAACTCAGGGCCGACGATCCCCGGACCGGCGTAGACCCAGATCCCGACCCGAAACCTGACACGTGAAAGTCGGGGAGATTAGTCCTTCCCGGGCCCCGGACCCGAGTACCGTCCCCCCTACGGACGGACCACACCTCCGAATATCCCTCTATGGACGGACCACCCCCCCGAATACCCCCCACGGACGGACCACACCCCCGAATACCCCCCTACGGACGGACCACACCCCCAGACGGACCACTCCGAGTGTCGGGTGTTATAAGGTAGGGGTGGGATAAGACACGGGAACTCACCTCGAGCCCCCAGTGGGACTACAACCTTGCCGTGGGACCCAGAGTACCCGGTTCGTACGTCTGTGCCGTCCTCCTCCGTGAGGGGGCCGGGGGAAAGGGGCTGTGGGGAGGGACTCTCCTTGGAACGCCAGGCCGGTCAACATGAAGAGGTCGTGGCCGAGTATCAGAAGGTGCCGGGGTAGCCACTAGTCGTACTACCGGACCAACGTATCCGAAGGAACGGGCCGGAGAACCTTGACGCCCCTCTGCACCAACACTGAGGGACGGAGGAGACGGGGCAGGCACGGGACACGAGGGGTTGTGTGTAGTCTGGACGACGTCCTAGACCTTCCGAAGTGCCTCCCGAACCAGGTGCTGCGGGTGTGGGAACTGGTAGTTGAGCAGGTGGTCGACAAACTTCACGACAACCTCTATTCTTCAATCTCCTCCCAGTCGTCAGTGACCCGGACCCTTGAAAGTGGTAACCACCATAAAAGTCTCCGACACGTCTCGATGAACGGGTCTTCTCGTACTGACGTCCTGGGTAGGGGATTAAAGTGTCGACCTGCAGACGTCGTCTCCAAAGAGTCTTCGGGGGTCCTCTTTGACTCTCCGGCACTCACCGGCCCCCGTTCCGGTGGGGGTGGGGACCTTCTTCTTCGACCTGCCCGAGGCCCATGTGGGTGGAGAGCCAACAG
The DNA here is from genome assembly GCA_006410555.1 of Capra ibex. Taxonomy (NCBI): domain Eukaryota; kingdom Metazoa; phylum Chordata; class Mammalia; order Artiodactyla; family Bovidae; genus Capra; species Capra ibex. The sequence continues at coordinate 88,537,539 of SJYO01018757.1, forward strand.
GGCTAGACGGACCTGGTTCTAGGGGAATTTTGTTCCAAGCTACATCACCTACATCAGCAATATGACGTCTCCCGCCTCCCGCCTCCGGTTTCCCGTCTCCTCTCTTGTGTGTCCCAGTCAAGCCGTTCAGTCCCGGGTCAGTGCTTCGAGTGTTGAGTGCCTCCCAGTCCCCACCCGAGTGGGCCCGGGGACACATTATACTAGAACCCCTGAGATGCGAAAACCGTCAAAGAGACACATCTCCCTTTCCTCATGTCCCTTGTCGTCTCGGAACTGAGACTTGTAAGAGAGGGCTCAGGACCGGACCCGTAGAAGACCCCTCCGACCGACCCACGGTGAGTGGGGACCTCGAGTGTCTCAGGTCCTCAGCGGGATGAGAAGAGAGGTAAAGACAGACAGACAGGGAGGTGAATTAGGGAAAGACCCCCGTCAACCTCGCCAGGAGTCCTTTTAGTCCTGACCACTGACACCCGGGGAGGGAGGACTGCACAGACCTAAACCCCTGCTTCCTTCACCCTTGGCCCCCAGAGAGGGTAGGACGTCTTTCCTCCCAGAAAGGTCCCACTACGGAGGTTCCCGTGTCCCTACCCCGACTCAATCTCCAGATGAGTACGAGGAAGTAGATCTAGTCTGGGGTCTGAGTAGACTCTCGGGTTCCTCTCGACGACGGAGTCTCTTTCCCGGTGTGCGTGAAGGGTGCACTAGAGTCTTTGACCTGGGGACCTTCGGGTAGGACCCGCCCTCCGGGGGGTCGAGGTCCCCTGCTTCACAGCTCACGGGTATTCATGTCCAGTGAGACCACGTCCACCTTCATAAAGAGCTTACCCTCCGCACAAATGACGCTACTACAAGTGCTTCAGCAAGAGGGGGTCGCACAGGTCCTACCACCTCTGCCACACGAACCGCTACCAGTAGGCGTCGGGGAAGTACGACGGCGAGCACAGGTGGTGCTAGTGCTACAGGAAGCCCCTCCACCGTCGAACATACATGGAAATCGTTTCCCCCTCCCTGTCCAACCGCCACCCTGTCGGTCTCAGTCTTGGTGACAACCGACCCAGAGAGAACAAAGACAAGTCTGAGACCGAGTTTCGAGTTCAGTTGGGGATCCGAAAGAGCACAGGTCTTGGTCGGTCGACAAACCGTCGGTGACACCCCCGTTGCCAACCCTGACACGGGTGACTCGCTCGTACAGTCCACCCCTGCCAGTCCAGAACCATCACTGGGAACAGGAGAAACCAAACCCGGTCGGACTCAAGGTCCCCCTAGACTGTCACCCTTCCCTCCCTCGGCCTGGGGGGTCTGGACCAATATCTAGACGGTCTCCCCACGCCCCCCTTTCCCTTGGACCGGTTACCACCCACACGTCAGTCGAGTCCCGGGACCTTCCTCCACAGCCCACCGTCCTGTCGACACCAGTCAGGACCTCGTCTCGTCGACACCCCACTATGTCTGTTTGTGAGAAGAAGAGAACACGACCCAATCAAGACGTCTGGACTCCGGGGTCCCACCCACGTCTTGTCCGGGACCCCCTCTCGATCCGTTTTGGGTCTCCGACGTCTCTCTGTGGTCGGGGTCTCCAGTCCGGGGACCCAAGTGAATGGTCGGCGCCAAGGCCGTCAGCTTCCACTACTGAGGCAAGAGTAGACCGCAGGTGAACTACGGACCCCTTTTCTTCCGGAGTGAGTCGGTCCGACGGGGTCTCGGGGCCCGACCCACGACTGGGGTCCTACCGGTCATGGGGACCCCGTCCCGGTCGACCCCTACACCCGTCACACACACCCTGGTCAGTAGTATGGGACATTTGACTCCCCCGTCGTTCCGTCCTCGTCGACTACTTACCTGTGGGGTTGGCGGGTCTAGGTCTCGACCCAAGTGAAGTGTCCGTCCTGAGGGGTTTGAGGACTTGAGGGTCACGGGGTTCTCTGTACCCGCTCCGGGCTGTTTACAAGGATTCACCGAAGGGGTGTCTACTTTTGGGACTGACGTTCGTGCACCTGGAGCCTGATCAACTTTGGTCTAGAAGAAAAAGCAAAGGGAGGGAAAAAAAGGAAAAAGAAAGGGGGAAAAAGGAAAGAAAATATATATATATATATATATATATATATAAAAAAAAAAAAAAAAGGGGGTGTGACACGTTGGGGGAAGTCCCGAGTATCGGGTGTACATATCTCCGGTCCGGCACCGACGTCCGACTTCAACTGAGACCGTACTCGTGTGGTCCTTCTTTGATCTGACCACTACGAGTTTTCGAGTGAACCTACGGTTAGTTAGACTCTGGACTCGTCCTCTATTCACCCGAGGGTCCCGGGGAGGGGTTGCACAGGAAATTGGCGGAAGGGACTTGCAGGAGCCCCTCGGCCTTAGGGAAGGACGGAAGTGGGACCATGTGTGTCAGGGAGAAGTTATTTCTCGAGACGAACGGATGTGCAGAACTCCCTCTATAGAAGTAAAGATACCGGAACGAAAGAATCTTAGATCTTTCCGGGCCCTTGTGTGTGCTCTATAAACATAGTCTATTGTCATTTCCATAGATTAAACCCCTCTAATTCTTCAGTCCCACCCCCGTCTCTACATTCTTCCTCTCAAGAGTCCACGAAAAAACTGACGCTTCTCCCATTTTATACTAAATTAACATTTTGGAACACAATGTGCACGGACTATTTAGGGACAATGTGTAAGTCCTGATTACTGATTTACCTTTGTCCTTATTCAAGTCTTCACTATCCCTTTTTTTTTTTTTCTTAACCTCCCCCTCTTAAATACGTTTTTTTCATTTAGTAATTTTTCCTTTCCTTCTTCGTTTTTCCTTTGTATTTTTATCTTCCTCCTCCTCTTTAGATTTTATATTCTAACATCGTACAGGTTTACATAGTCATATTATGTGCTTTTACGCGAATTGAGCGGTTCATCATTGTCTCTAACAGTCAAACTTATTTTTAAATTTTCGATATACGATAAAAGTTGTCTATACCGATTTTTTTCACTGTATCTTCTAACCTTCACTTTCCTACCTTTTATATATCTATAGTCCGTATATGGTTGGTTCTCGTGTGATTATAGAGATACTTATAGTCTACTTTATCTGAATTTTTCGCACAATATTTCCAATTACTTCTCGTTCGTCTATAATTTAGTCATTTCCGTACCTTTTAAATTTATTATGCTGACTGTTCGAAGTAGATTACTGCACTCGTCTTAAAGATGGATTGTTAATTTCGTGAGTATAAGACGAGTTCGTGTTCATCTTATAAATGTTGTCAACTACTGTATAATTCGATACTTTGATCGAGGGTTGATTAAAGTATGTTAGTCGTGGCATATGTGGCACAAGAGACCGACGTTTGTTGACTTAGTCTGGTCTTTACATATTATTTTTCTATTTCGATGTTAGGGGTATATGAACCTTTAATATTTTGTGTGACAATTTAATGATTTCCAAGTTACTTCTTAAGTGTCCCCTTAAGTTTCTATGACTCTTCGTTTCTTGTAATTTTGTGATGAGACTGTGGTTCTTCGTGTCTGTTTCTGAAAACACCCAGTTTTCAGTGTCACTTATCTTACGTTTCCCTTAGGTACCTTACGTTCCTTTATCGGTCTGACGTTTCTCTTGGGTCACTGTTCTTGTCGTTTGTTGAGTCCTGTTTTTACCCGTTCGAAACCCAGACGTCTGTTCAACTGCCGAGACCCTTGGAGCTACGTCGTCCTTAAGGTGGTCCCCCTTCCGTGCTCCCTGTACCCTCCACAGAAGTTCGTAAACTTCCTGACAAGGTGTCTTCTCCCTACTTGAACGGGTAACTCCGTGGTCTCTCGTCTCTTCTTGGTTACTGAATAACACCTAAACCCATCTCTGTCGTCACAGGGACCGCCGAATCTGCTTTAGGTGGTAAACTAGGGACTCAACTCTTCTAGGGGACCTCTTCCCTTACCGTTGGGTGAGGTCATAAGAACGGACCTCTTAGGGTACCTGTCTCCTCGGACCTCCGATGCCAGGTCCCCAACGTTTCTTAACCTGTACTGACTCTTTGATTGTGAAAGTGTGTTAAAAAAGTACCCTCCCAGGTGGGACCCCTTCGACACTCGAGACTCCAACAAAACATGAGGAGGATTCTCTTTGGGACCCCCTGTACCTTGGTAGGAGATGAGAGTCCTGCCCGACCCCGACCCCTGGACCCTTGGGAACCGACTTCACGAATATGGACCTGCTTGCAGAGGAACTCGTTGTTTTATGTTGCTTTGATATCTGATTTTTATTGGCGTGCACACACGTCAACTCCGTTTAATACCTGTCGTTCTATATTTTTATGGTTTTTGTGTTGACGGTGAAGACTTCTTGACCCTCGTTTTCGTCCCGTGACGAGTACAGGGGACGTGAGTTGTGGTGGTTCCACACTCGTCTGGTGTGTCCGTGGGGAGGTCGGGTTGGGACCCTGCGTGGGTGGGGGTGGGGGTTAGTTTCCTTGGTCGAGTAGTGGGCACCCTCGGTCGTTCCCTTGGACGCAAAACGAGAACGAGGGGTGACAATGTCGTCCCCGGGGTTTAAATTTCCAAACGGACTTAAAGAATAGACAGAAGATCAGTTAAAGATAACTAATTCCCTCATTGTGAACAGAGTCTTTGTCCCGGTATAGTTCCAAAAGACCTCTCCCCCGATTTCATTCTCACCCACACTCGATACCTCCACTTAGGAAAATTTACTCTTCATTGTCCTCCGTCTCGAGAACCTCTGGAACGTCGCCCCGAAGACAAAAGACAAACCAGTCATCTGGTCCCTCTAAGGGGATGACAGACGACCCGACCTGTGGGTTGTTAAGTTGGAGCAAGGGTGACAACTCGTACCTGAAACGGGGTAAAGAGGTCGCTCCTTCGTCGGAAGACTTCCAGTCTTGACAAACCGGGAGGAAAGGTGGAGGGTATACGAAGAACGTCCTGGTCTCAGGTCCACCCGTAACTAACCGATAAATGGCTCCCCAGGTTGCCGTAGCAATCAAGTAGGGAAGTAGTCAATAGTGAACTTTCATACGAAGAACCCAACGTTACAGTGGAACAAGGGTCTCTGTCTCGGACCTCCTGACACCTCTGCGGAGTAGCTCAGGAGTGGACCCATCTACGCCTTCTTGGGGCATCTCGACGGTTTCATGACGGTCCAGTCGCAGCCCAGAGAGACCTTCAAGAGGTGCTTCTGTCGCAAGTCTCGAAGCCTGTACATCTAAGGTAAGTTCTATAGACCCAGACTTCCCACTCTAACACCCCTCTCCCCCGTTGTGTCCCCTCTACTTTAGTCAGAGGCGGACTTGAATACTCGTGTGTGTTCGTGTGTGAACCTTCGTGTGACGGCCGTCGCTACGGTAGGTGTCGGCGTGAGTGAGAGGGGACTGGGCCCCCGGGGCAAACGAGGGCCCCCCGCCAGGCCGCCCGTGGAAACAACATCTGTAACCACCCGTCGACGTGCGACGAGTCCCACCACAAGTGCTCGTCCAACGACTTCACGCGCAACCGGAGATCCTCCTTGAGCCGGGGGTCGAGGTGTATACGGGGTGAACTCAGGAAGAGCAACTCCTCCTGCCTCAACATTATCAGCTTGATTCCACTGGCTCTCCCCGTCCCCCACTCTCTCCCAGTCTGGCCTCCGACTCCTCAGGTCGGTGGTGACTAAGCCCCGTTCAAGGTTTGTCAACCTGGGCTACCAACTAAGAAACCCTAAACTTCATTTGACAGACCCAACACCGAAGTCAGGGGTGAAACGAACCACACACCTGTGTTGGTCGCAACCCTGTCTGTCCGTCTGTGTCTAAGTCCCCTCCACCTGTCTACCTCCACGGGAGTTGGTCGTGGGACTCCAGATTGCCCTCACCCTCCCGAGGACCCTGGGTCTTGTCCCAGGGACGTCCCCCAAAGGGAGACTTCTCTGTCGGACGTCAGACCGCGAGTTGACCCGACGTTTACCGAGGAGTTCCTGAGTCTCACCAAGTCTTTGTCGGGAGTGTAAATATGTGTGGGCACGTCAAGTCTTGGTAGGGACTTCCAAGTAAGTGTGGACACGCCAAGTCTTGGTCAGGAGTGTAAATATGTGTGGACACGCCAAGTCTTGGTCGGGAGTGTAAATATGTGTGGCACGTCAAGTCTTGGTAGGGACTTCCAAGTAAGTGTGGACACACCAAGTCTTGGTCGGGAGTGTAAATATGTGTGACACGCCAAGTCTTGGTCGGGAGTGTAAATATATGTGGTACGTCAAGTCTTGGTAGGGACTTCCAAGTAAGTGTGGACACGCCAAGTCTTGGTCGGGAGTGTAAATATGTGTGACACGTCAAGTCTTGGTCGGGAGTGTAAATGTGTGTGGACACGCCAAGTCTTGGTCGGGAGTGTAAATATGTGTGACACGTCAAGTCTTGGTCGGGAGTGTAAATGTGTGTGGACACGCCAAGTCTTGGTCGGGAGTGTAAATATGTGTGGCACGTCAAGTCTTGGTCGGGACTTCCAGGTGTGTGTGGACACGCCAAGTCTTGGTTGGGAGTCCAGGTGTGTGTGGACGTACGTAACTTTCTGTTACGACCCGGAGGAGGGGGGTGGGAGCGGGGCACAGGGCAGGAGTCCCCTGGGTCGGACTTCCCGAGGCCCGGAAATCGGCAGCAAGGAGGGTCCCGACACCCCGTCCTCCTGAGTGGTGGTCCCTGAGCAACTTAAGCACCAAGTCCAGCCGGAGGAGGCGTCGGAGGTGGTCTAAGACGTCGCCCCTGTGCTCCCCCTCTCACTTACCCCTTTCCTCCGGTCCCCGGGGCATTCCAGGAGAGGGTCCCCAGGTGGGTACTCTTGGCCCCTGTCTGTCTGGTCGCGGACGTGTACTTGCACGTGTCGTCGCGATCAGAGTCACCGGTTTTCCGTCTACGTCCAGTGTCCTGTCCTTTGGTCAGACGTTCCGTTGTGTGTCCCAGGAAAGTTGATGCGTCACAAGGCCCCTTCCAGTCTGTGTCTTCGGACCCCTGTGTCGGGTTTCCAGTCGGCACCGGTCCCCGTTCGTCCTGGAAAGTTCCGTCACTTGGGTGAGACACTAGATACCGTCACCCATGTCCAGTAATGTACAAGCAGGTTTGGGAACCCTACGTGTGGGGGTTCTCACTTGGGAGTTCGTCTGATGCCTGAAGTCCACTGTTACTGCGTAGCCACAGTCAAGCAACTAACATGTTCACATGGTGGACCACCCTCACAACCATCGACCCTTCCGACGCAAACACTCCCGTCCCCTCATTTACCGTTGAGACACGAAAGAAGTGTTAGAACGACAGTTGGATTGTGACGAAATTTTTAATTTCAGCAACCCAAAAGGGACCCCCAAATCAGTAATTCTGACACGAAGGTGACGTTCCCCAAACCCCCACTTGAGGTCAACCCCTTGATTCTAGGGTGTACGAAGTACCTCGTCGGTTTTTATTTATTTATTTTTTTATATAATTTTTTTTTTTTCTCCTCAAGGGACCACTAGGTCGCCATTTCTGAGGTTCGAAGGTCACCTCCCCGGTACCCAAACTAGCGACTAGTCCCTTGAACTGGAGTGTACGACGTTGATTCTGGGTCACGTCGGTTTATTTATTTGTTTATTGAATTTTTTTTTTTCTATTTCCTTTTTTTTTCCGCGTCACTTATCTTCATCTCTGTGTCGTCCCGTAAATAATGGTCCTTCTACCCTAAAATGTAGTAGACGTTGGGAGACCCAGAGACAAATAGGAGGACACTTGACCCGTCTCGTTAGGAACGACGGGACGTGGGTTGGGAGCACAGACTCCCGTTCTACTTCTTCAAGGTACCCCGTTTCGAATAAATCACGACGAGACGTCCTCTAAGGGGTACCGTGGGAGTACCTCCCAGACAAACCGACACTGGGACCTCCCTTCCCCCTCCCACCCCTCCTTCTCCCTTCCTTCTCCCCTCCTCCCCCTCCCCCAAGTGAAGTGTCCGTCAGTCAGTGGGGCACCGGGAGGGTGGGAGGCGGGGGTGGGTGGTAAGTGAGTCACCATTGAGGACCCGGGAGTAAGACGTGGGGCAGGGTGATGACTTGGACTCTAGTACTACGTCCAGGAAGAACTGTGGTACCCGACTGGGAGGTCGGGGCCTGTGACAAGGGATTCCGTCCCATGGGTGGGGTCGGGAGGGGAGAGAGGGCAACGGGGGTGGGGTGGAGGAGAAACGTTCTCAGACCACCGAGTGTCTCGATGCCCCGCCTTCCACTACACCCACCCTCCCGGATCCCGTCCACAAGTCACAGATCCCACCCACCCGGGGGGTCGGGGGTCCGACTCGTGGACCTATCGGAGGTGAAAGGACGCCTCGTACCAGAGGTACAGGAGGCTCTTGAAGGAGTGGTCGAGGTTCGGTAGGTGGAGGAACTAGAAGTCTGACCTGAGGTGTAGGAACATAAAGACAAGTCCTCTGTGTACCTCTGTGTGTGGACAAAAGACCCTGGGTCTTCAGGTGGGCCTACCGATCGTCGGAGACGGGAGGGTGACCTACAAGTGTGGCCCCGGTCCTACCGGAACAGAGGAGGTTTTGGAGGGTACGTCTACTGTTTACTGAAGAGAATAGTCTGCAGGAGACTAAGTATAGACAGTCTCCCTCTCCAACTCCGGGTCTCTCCAGCACTTTGAGTTGACTCCAGTGTGTCGACGAGTCCCCGACCCGGAGGTGTACGACGGAGATCCCTACCGAGAGTCCCCGACGCTCCGAGCTCTAGAACCACGGGTTGGGGTGTGGGACACTCGGCGTCCCGACCCGTGACGGACTGGGAACCGGTCACTCGGACCCGTGATTCTCCCGGCGACTCAGTGACAGACCCGGGGCCCTTCGGTAGACCCGTACTCAATGAATCAAGGGGTTTAACGTCCAGGTACCGAAAGTGGGGTTTGTCGGTGCAGAGGTCGAGGGAGTACTCAGTCTCCTTCCTCTTTTAGCCTCCTTTGAACGAACCGACTCCCCGACCACACCGCTACCCCTCTCACTCCCCTCAGTCCCCCTCGACCGTAACGATGGACGGGTCCCGGTCCTGTCGGCCTCCCCTGTCCGTACTGGAATTTTCGGTTCCCGAGGAAGTCGTCACGAATCCTTTGTTAGACTTCGACGTCTCCCCTCTTCTTCCCCTTGTGCCTGGGAGTCGGTACCCGTCACCCTGTCGTCGTGGGAGGAAACACTCCCAGACCTTCAGCACTACGGTCCCCCTGACCTCGAATTCCCCAGATCACTCTTGGGCCGCCCAGTAGAAATTAGCTGTCTCGTCACTTGATGAGTACCGCCCCAAACGGTCGAGGGTGGGTCCCCGGGACGTCGATCCTGTGGCACCGTCCGTCCCACCTCGTGACTCACCCGCCGAGAGGCGACCGGGGACGGACGAGGGGTCACACCCCGGACGTAGACCGGGTGGGTGAGGGAGAGGGTAACCAGGGAGTGGGGGTGTTGGAGAACAAGGGCCTAGGGTAGAGTCCCAACCGAAGGGCCGGGGACTCGACTGTAGGGTGGTCGAACGAGACACAGAACCCGCTTAGTAAGGGGAGGGACCCGGAGTCAAAGTGGCAGACTTTACCCCTAACCTAATCTACCAGGGGCCCCGGGAAGTATTCGTGTCTGTAGGACGAAGGGGTGGTCCTGCCTCAGGGACCGAGACTAGTGGACCGACTGACGGGTCGGCGGGATCCACCTGACTGGAAGACGTCGTCCTCCCTCGGGCTCATGAACCACTGTCACAATATGTCCAGGGCCGGTTTCCACAGACGGGTGTCGAAGTGAGACGGCCTGTCTTCCTCATGTACACACGTACGTGCGTGCGTGTGTGTGCACGTACGTGTGTGCTTACGTGTGTGCACGTGTATGTGTACCTCCGTGTTTCTACGCGTGTGCACGTGTGTCTGTCTACGTGTGTACGTACACGTCTGTGTGTGCGCACACATGTGTGCGTGTGTGTGCATGTGTGTGGGTAAGTGTGTGGGAACGTGTGTGTGTACGTACGTGTGTCTGTGTTTCTGTGTTTCTACGTGTGGGTACGTGTGTGTACATATGTGCACACGTGTGTGTGTCTCTGTCTACGTGTGTCTGCGTACATGTATCCTTCGGACACAGATGTGCGTCTCCGTGGGTGACTACGTGTATGTGTTTGGGCGTGTTAGTACGTCTCTGTGTGTATTGTATCTGTATGTCCATCTGTCCCTGTGTGTGTCCGTGTGTGTGTTAATGTGTGACGACATGTGGTTCCTTTTGTGTGGTTGTGTCAGGTGGGGGACATCCCGTCCCTAGGTCTCCTGGGCAGTCCTGAGTTGTCAATGTGATACTAGTCTTGGGGAACCGATCCTGGGGCGACTCCCCGTCTCGACTGGTGGGTCTCGGTTCGGGATTGGGGTGTGAGGCTCCGATCTCTCTTCCCTCGCTCCGACTCGCACCCGTCCAACCCGCCCTCTGGGACTCCTGCACGTGTCTACGTCGAAGAGTCGGTCGACAGGAGGTCGACGGGGAACGTCCAGTGGGACCCCGGTGCTGAGGAGAAGATTTCCGAACCACCCCCCTACACTCCGTCTCTCCGGCTTGGAGACTCGACACAGACCCTCCGACCCCGGCGTCAGTCCACTGTTTCATATCCACCCTGGGGGAGGTACCCCTGTCACCTGGAGTTTGGAGCACGTGCCGAGTCGGGGTGTGTTTGGGGCCCGTAGGCACCCGACGTCCCGGGGGAAGACATTCTGGTTCCGACTGTCGTCAGACTGAACACGACCCGAGTCCACACTACTTGTCCATCGGGGAAATCAGGTCCTACGAGACGTGGGTAGGGTTAACCTTGACATAAATTGCCTCGGTGGTCTTGATTCGTGATTTCTGGTCTGTGGGGGTGCCTCGGTGTGTCATCAAATATGTGTCTTACTGACCTTCGAAGGGACCTCGACGAGAATCACTGTCTTACATCCTGACCCCGGTTCTCCCTCCGTCTGTCCGTATTTTTCCCTTACCCCTTGGGGGAAGTGAGAGGGACTGAGGACCGACGTGTTCGACCACCAGTCAAATCCGGACAAATGGGAGCATTACAGCTCTACACCCAAAGGACCGTTTAGGAACCCCCTGGGACTACCAGTGAAGGTCGTTGAGCCGAGGGTGAGGTTGACGAGTAGGGTGTTAGTGGGGGGTCCACGACTCCCACGGTCCTCAACACCCCTGGAGGTACTAGTCCAGACCCCTCCCCTACCCCCACCCCGGGATTTACCGTCTCCAAACCCTTTCTCTTCTCAAAGTGTCCTCTTTTCCTATCCCCCTGACCCCCCGCTCCTGACTCTACCCGGCCCCTCCCCTCCCCTCCCTCCTTTCCCAGAGACCCCGTCCCCCGACCGGAGCTCCGAATGCAAAGGTGTCCCTAGGACTGGACGGGGACACAACCCCCGTCCCTACACGACCTGTCGTCCGTGTCCTCCTAGCGACAGAAGGCGTCCCTCCGGGTCCGGTGTCTCCACCCCGACCCCAGACGTACCTACGAGTCCCCGGGTCCGTACCAGGGGGACACCCTACTCCGACCCCTCGTCGGAGTCTGGGACTCGAGACAGACGGGTCTGGGGAGCGTGCCGGGGTGTGGAAGACGAAGGCCCAGACCTGTTCGGACACCAAGGGGTCGAAGGTCACCCCAGGACCGACGTCACAGACACGCACTCCTCCCCCGAGGGGACAGACAGGACGTCTCCCCGCCGGGGTGGACTCGTCGTCCGAGGGTCCTCTCCCTGACTGTCCTCTCCGACCCTGTCTTACTCGGTCAATTAGACGGCCGGAGAAGAGATTAGGGGCGGGCCGACGTCCTCCCACCGCCGTCCCTGGAGTCACCCTAATAGGACCAAAGTCTTCACCCCCGGCCGAGTGGTGCACACTCGGAGTCCGAGGGTACAGTGTCTCCGTCTGGTCAGGGACCTGGGTCCTCTGCTACGTCGCTGGGACTGGGACACTGCTTAGACGAGGACTTTGGAGTCTCGGTAGGACCCCAGGCACACTCATAGGGGTAAACGAGTCCCTCCACTCCCCTGTCCCACAGAGACGGACCCGAGGGTGCAGGTCGGGCGACGGAAGCCGGTCCAGTGTCTATTACAGGTGTCAGTCGCCGGGGTTCACGGGGTGTAGAGTGGACCAAGATCCAACCCCTGGGTAAAAGACCCTTCGAGGTAGGAGCGGGGGGGCGGGAGGGGTGGGGAACGTATCTAGGTCGGGGATTACGAGCAGGTCGGCGACGACCAGTTCCGGATGCAGGTAGACGTAGAGTCCGGGTGACAGACTAAAGGGGGTAGGATCCACCTGGACCCCCGTGACACCCGGCGTCCCCAGGCCGGCTCTCCTTCGGCTCACCCCTATGTTACTCAGACCGAACACATCGATGGATCTGACAACAGAGGTCGGCAGGGCCGTCCCACCGAGGTCCCTGTGAGTGGCGGACGGGAGTCCCGACGACGGGGTGTTGTCCTGGTGGGGGTCGTCGTCGCACTGGTGGAGTGTCGTAGGGGGCGATCGTCACACACCCTCCCCTCTCTTTGTTTTGGTGTTCGAGTAGACGTCTTCTAAGATGGGTGTTACCTTGTTTCACCAGTCACTCCCTGGACCAAGAGAGGTCCGGACCACGAGGACAATCCTTCGTCAGCTGTGACTAACGGGTATTAATATTTGTACTGTATACGACAGAAGAGAAGGCTGTCCTTAATGTGTGTTGTCCTAAACTACTTTTAAGAACAGAGACACCCGGGTTTGACCGTTATCACGGTATACTCCGGTGTAGGTGGGGACGGTGGCAAGTCTCACGAAGAACCAACTACTTAGAACAGGACTAGTTTGAGCGACGAAGGACGTTTTGTCCCGCACCCCGACGGTGTTTTCGTCTCTTTGCGGGCCTCTTCGTTCCCAAGGGTACTGTTTGAGGACACGTAGAGACCACCCCTCAGTCACGACGCACGGTCCTCCCCGTAACTAGCGATGTCTACGACCTTAAATCGAGGATCCTTACGACCCAAAGTCCTCTTAAGACGTATGAGAAGTAAAACTTAGTATTGTTTAAATCTTTTTCACGGTGTCTACCCATAACCAGTTAATCGTTTATTTTTCTTAGACACTGAAAAGATCCAAAACACTAAAAACCCCATAAGTGGGTGAAGAATTTCAAACAGTAAACCTCATTGAGAGTAAAATAAAAATGAAATTAAAAAACAAAAAGTTAATTTTTTAATTTCATATCAACTAAATATTGCAGAGTCCACATATCGTTTCACTAAGTCAATACGTATGTGTATCTGGTGATAAAAACCTAAGAAAAGGTAATATCCAATAATGTTCTATAACTTATATAAAGGGACACGATGTGTCATCCCGGACCAAATAGATAAAATATATATCATCACAAACAGACAATTAGGATTTGAGGATTAATGAGGGAGGGGGTCTGTGACAATAAAATTTATTTGCGAGGGAAAACACGGAGGGAGACGTGGGCACAAGGCACAGACGACACCCACTGAGGGGTGCACTGCACTCGGTACTGGGGGGCCGGGCGGGGCGGGTCAAGACCATGGACGAGTGACACCGGCGACGGACTGAGACTGCGAGATTCGGGACGTCGACGATCCTTCAGGACAGGTGTAGTGTCTGCGCCCCCACTGAACCAAGGGGTCGGGGAGTCTAGACGACCCTTCGGGCTTCTGAAGAACGTTTCTTCGTCCGACTACCACCCCATTTCGTGACCCACACGGGGTTGTCCGACACGTTTCTTCGTGAGGAAAGGTCGGAGAGACTCTGTGTCGAGCGACACGTGTGCAACAGGTGAGACCGGTCGAGGTCGATACCCGGGGGAAGTCGATACCCGGGGGAATGACGTGGTGAACACTGAGGGTTCCGGACGTCCCCGAGCCACCCCTCCCGTCTCCCGAAGTCTCAACTCACGAAGTCTCCCCCGTAAAGAATCGTCCTTATTTTACTGGTCTCGTTATCGATTCCCGTAATGGTTTGAGTCTCTCCGGAGACTGGAAGTCTGGAGTCCCGAGCCGTGAGTCGACAGCCGGTCCTTCCTCCCTTGAATGTAGACCGAAATAAGAATGTAGGTCGAAAATAAGGGTGTTCCCCTTCTCATAAAGTCAGAAAGTAGAGTTGAAGGGATGTAAATTGGGAGAAAAGATCCCTTAGAAGGACCACAGTCCGGGGGTGGTACGGGACCTCTACACTCCGCGTCTAACCTTCCTTCCCACCTGTACTACAACTCTATTTATGAATCTTAGATAGGTCCCTGGGACCAGAGTTTCGGTGGTGAGCCGACTCACGGTAGTACAGATTCACTTCATAAATCGTCGTATCATACCTATCTTCTCTGTAAATAAGAGAGGAACACCACCCTTCTTCCGTCCCTCGTTAAAATCCCTTTAGGAGGTATCACTTTTCCTGTAAACTTAACCCGAAACTTCCTACTTGTCCTCAAGTGGTCAACCTCTGAGCTTCCCTGTCTTGTCTATCCTATCCTCTTTGTCTTCCTCGTCTTCGTCCCTTGGCACCCATATATTACGACATTTGTGAAAAACCATTCCTCACTCTGAGAGTAACAAATAATGACGTTTCAATATGAATCGCCGAATTTTTATTTTCGTTAATAGACAAATCGAGGACTCACACACAAAACCCGTTCCGAGGTGTCTTTTCCGAGTAACCATAGGGTGCACCACAGTCGAACCCGTCGAGTCACCCCCGGCCGCCCAGGTGGATGTCCTCCCAAACGAGTGTGCAAGGCGTCCAGCGACGACCGACAGCCGACCCTGGAGTCGTCCCCGACTCCGACCCTCTGGACGAAGGGGAGGAGTACCCGACGAACTAAAAGGATGTCGTGTCACCGACCTGAGGCCCAAAGAAACCTTTTCTTTGAAAGGAGGTTAGTGGGGTAGCACTCACGTCCCGGAGACTGTCGCTCTGAGACGGGAGTGTGGGTAAGTCAGGTAAAGATTGGGTCTTTGACTCAGGAAAATGAAAAAAAACAAAATTTATAAATAAACAAATAACCGGTGCAGAAGACCGTACGCCCTAGAATCAAGGGGTTGGTCCCTAACTTGGACACAGGGGACGTCACCTTTGCGTCTGAGAATTGGTGACCTGGTGGTCCCTCCAGGTACCTTCGGTAGACTTTTGCATTCAGTCTGGTACAGTGAGACGAGTCTCCTGGGTCGTCGACGGGTGGAACTACTCTCATTTTCGGTCTCGAACAAGGTGTCAGGGTCCGGGTAGTGCTCGACTGGGTCGAAGGAGGGTCCGGGCATAGAACGGTCGACGACGTGGTGTCCGGGTGTCGCCGAGGTGTTCCCCGGACTCGGGGGAGGCACCGGGACGAACCGGAGACGGGGACAAAGATAACCCGTTCGGGACCTTCCCCCCCTACCGTTGACTTAACTGAACCTTTCTCAAATAATTTCCCTGATAAATGTTAATTTTCTGCGAACGAGGAACCTTCTTTTCGATACTGTTTGGATCTCTCGCCAATTTTTCGTCTCTACAGTGAAACCGTTGTTTCAGACTTATCAGTTTCGATACCGAAAAGGTCGTCAGTCCATACCTACACTCTCGACCTGGTATTTCTTCCGACTCGTGGCTTCTTGACTACGAAAGCTTAACGCCAAGACCTCTCCTGAGAACTCTTAGGGAACCTGTCGTTCCTCTAGTTTAGTCAGGTAGGATTTCTTTTAGTTGAGACTTATAAGTAACCTTCCTGACCACGATTTCGCCTTCGAGATTATGAAACCGGTGAACTACACTTCTCGGCTGAGTGACCTTTTCGGGGACTACGACCCTTTCTAACTTCCGTCCTCCTCTACCGCTATCTCCAACCTACCGTAGTGACTGAGCTACCTGTGCTCAAACTCGTTCGAGACCCTCTACCACTTCCTGTCCCTTCGGACCACACGACGTCAGGTACCCCAACTTTTCTCAGTCTGTGCCGATTCGTTGACTTGTTGTTGTCGTCGTAAATGTTTCTCCTCTTATCCCACGACCCCTTTGGAGTCCGTGACGTCAGCGCGGTCGTCCTGTGTCGCCTCCGACGCTCGGACCTACCGGACTCGACAGTGAGTCTCATCGAAGTCGGTGTTAGTGGTGTTCGACGCCCCGGTCCACGGGTCGTTGTCTACTACGTGTTTGTCTCGTCAGACGCGTGTGCCCCCCTGCACCGAGTCGGAACTCCTTCCTTCGAGACCGTGGACGGCGTGGTGCCTCCCCTGAACTCCTGTGACGTAGTCACTTTATTCGGTCTGTCCCTCCCTACACATGACACCCTAAGGTGAACATTCTCTAGGGACCTCCTCAGTCTCAGTATCTCTGTCTTTCATCTTCCCACTATAGTCCCCGACCCCCCAATCACAACCACTCCCGCCACAAAGTCAAGACGTTCTGCGTCTCAAGACCTCTACGAGCATACCACCATACTTACAGACACACACACACACACGCACACACGTACACAAACACTCTATCAGCGAGTCAGTACAGACTGAGAACGTTGGGGTGTCTAACATCGGGCGATCTTAGGAGACAGGTACCTCAAGAGGTCCGTTCTTATGACCTCCCATAAATCACCATAACTTGACATATGAATCTTTACTAATTCTACCACTCACCCAAAAAATTTTCGACCTCTTTCCCCGTGTAGACGTCGACGGGACCCGTCCCGGTACACAGACCTGGGGACGAGCCTGGGGACCTCTGGCGAAGAGTAAATTTCGTAAGTGACGATGTTCCGTGACCAAGACCGAGGTCCTCTAAACCTCTGAGACCGGGTCCTCTCGAACCCGAGTCTAAGGGTCACGGAAATTAGTGTGTACCGGTTAGGATGAGAATTGGACCCTCCTCCCTGTCTCTTTATTCCGGTCCTCCCTCCCACGACACACAGATTGACGGTACGTGGAGAAGGTCGGGGTATGGTGAGACGCCAATGTCCTTGGTACGGACCCTGTGTCCACTGTTCGGGTCGTGATGGGACCACAGTTCGACCTAAACGACCGTGACCGTGACACCCTGTGGTCTGGGAGTGGAAGACGGACACCTCAGAGCCTGGGAAGTTTCGGGCCCCGTCGTCCACATCCGAGTAATCTCGGACCGGTCCGTCCGTCGGCCAACGGGTCTCTCCGGGGAACCCTTGGACGACCCAGATATTTATGGACGATCTTCTTCACTCACACAAATCCCCCTCCCTTTCCTCTTCCCCTCCGGGGCTTCCCGGACCCTTCGACCCCCCTGAACCACCTTTTCCTGAACCACTTAAAGGTACGAGAGAGTCGGGGTCCTCGTCGTGTCTCTTTGGTGTTCCCCTTTGCTCTGGTCGACGGTCGGTGACTCAGGGAGGACGTGGGTGCTCACCCCCGACCGAGTCTCGACCCGACCCCCACTGTGTACCCTTACACTGCACCAGGTCCCGCCTCCGACTCGTCGTGGTGCCCCCGTCCTGTCCTGGCACGAAGTGACTCCCCTGTGTCTCCCTTGGGTGTCGGAGACAGAAGGGTCGGTGACGGTTGGAACTCACCCGAGCTCTCCGTCGATCTTCTCTCCCGAGGTCTTTCACGACCTCCTGACCACGCACCAGAGACGGACATTGACGTCCACCCTGAGTCCCGTCTCCGAGGGGACCTCCGGGGCCGAGGTAGAACCTGACCCACCGACCCTGTCCCGACCCCGTACCACAGGCGGGTCCGACGGGACTCGAGACCGGGGTGTTGTCCAAAACGTAAACAAGTCAGACCATTCAGGGTCTAGGAGACCCCTCCTCACTAGGTTCACTGGTGGCGGTCCCTTCCTACGTAGCCAGGGATCTCGACCCCGGTGACGTGACTTAAATTATCCTTCCGTCCTGAGTAACCATTAATCGGACATTAATAGGAAAATTTATCTTGTTTGTAAAAGGAACGTTAGAATGAATTTGCTGAGTAAACAAATTATCTGAAGTATCCGTTACTCTCGAGTCCGAGACCACAGACCCAAGACCCAGACTTAAGATGGAGTAAAGAAGTCGTAACAGTACGTCTCGTGGGACAAAAAGAACAGACACCTTGTCTCTACTGTAAGGGACAGACGTATCCCGTTCATACATAAGTCACGTCCATTGTCCTTCGGGTCGATTGTTGGCTCCTGAGCCGTGTCTCGGTCCCAGACCCACGAAGTAGAGAGGTGAGAGGGGAGGAAACATAAGACCCAAGTAGGAGTACGAACAGTGGAGTAACAGTGTTCTACCGACGACGGGAAGGTCTGTAGTGTATACTCAAGTTCCGTCCTCTTTCTTCCCGGAACGGTGTACGAAGATATGAAAAATCGTCCTTCCGTGTGTAAGAGGGATCTCAGAGTGACCGCGGGAGACGACCGTCTGAAATCGAGACTGTATGGCCGGTCTTCACTCGTTGTGACAGTGGACTTCCATATTCCACCCGACCTCTCTACCCTCCTCCTGCCAGGGGTAGGGGCTCAGACTCAGGGTCCCAGAGTGGACCCCGACCGCAACCATGGTTCCTTCTGGTTCTCCGGTCCACAACGAGCCTGTTGCAAGGACGACGTGCGGACTCGTACCTACTCCAAGACGGGTTCAAGAATCGTGCCCTCGACCGCGACTCTTTGCCGGAGACAATGACAAGTGTGCATTCAAGAGAAGGACACGTAACTGACTGCCCGCTGGGAGGTCGGGTCCTACGGAAGTCCCCTCGACCGCACGGGCGAGGAACTCCTTCTCTGGGACACAAGGTCCTTCCTTCCTCCTCCGCCGAAGTGACCGGTCACAGGAAGCTCCCCCACAGGGTCCAGAACGGATCTCATGTCCCCTGACCTCAAAGTCAGGTGCTACGGGAACCCACGAAGGTTCCTTCCCTAGGACTAAAATGGACCTCTTTCTCACCGTCTCCAAGATCACCCTTCCCTCTCATTGTGGGGAGTAAAGAAACCGAGAGTCAAGGTGTGGGGGGTCTCCTACTCCGGGTCCGGACCTCCTGACACATACCAAGTAGGGACGGGTGACGGGTTCGAGACGTCTCGGGGGAGTAGTACCCCAGGACGTCGGTGGGACCGGGAAGGACAGGACAATGACAGGAGTGTGGTGCCGCCTAGCCGTCCGGTCAGCGGGAGATACCCCTCCCACGGCACCGTGTAGGGGCCCCCCATCACCCCTCCGGACCCCCCGTCGGCACGTCGACGAGACGGGTGGGGCTCACAGTCGTCGACACACCCTCGGTGTGCACTCGCTCGTGTCCGTCGCCCTCGGAGAGCCGTTAAAACCCTTCACGTCGATCTCCGAGTAGGGAGAATCGGATTCGGCACAGGAGTAAAGGGGACTCGCCCTCCCCCTCTCACGCCCCCGCCCTCCGTCTCCCGTCGCTCTCGCCCCGCGGGTCCCGGAGACGTCGGTCCACAAACGTCCGAGTGACCTGGCTCTGGTAACCGGAGACCCAGGGCACGAGAGACAGGAAGGTCGAGTGACGGAACTAGAGAGGAAAGTACCCCGGAGGACCAGGGGACCCCCGAAGGGTCTACCGTGTCACCATTTCTTGGACGGACGGTTACGTCCTCTGTATTCTCTGTGTCCAAACTAAGGACCCACACCTTCTAGGGGACCTCCTCCCGTACCGTTGGGTGAGGTCATAAGAACGGACCTCTTAGGGGACCTGTCTCCTCGGACCGTCCGACGTCAGGTACCCCAACGTTTCTCAACCTGTGCTGATTCGTTGAATTGCGTGTACGTACGGACCAGGGGACCTCTTCAGCGTAGGGTCCGTTGAAACAGACACTCGGTAGGCCCTGGGAGGAGTGAAAGGGGTAGACAATGGGGACGTAGGGGAGAGGGACAGGTAAAGAGTAAAAGAGAAGAACAGTCCTGGGTCGTTTGGGAGGACGGTATGAGGCCGAGACACCCCCGACCCTCGAACCTCGGTGCTATCGTCCCGAGGACGTCCCTCCCCCTTCGGGTGTCCGACGGTTCCTCCGTCTGCGGTACTCTTTGAAGACTGGGCTCCCGTCACACCGCACACGTGTAGTGAGAGTAGAGAGGGTAGCCGATAAGTAGAAAAGGAGAGTCTCCTTCCGACAAACGAAACAAGTGATAAGGGTCGTGACTTAGTCATGTCTGTATGTCGTTCACGGGTTAGTTACGAGGACCTTATCTTCCTTAGACCAACGTCTAGTCTCGGGACGTCCCTCGGACGGTCTTTACGTCCAGGGATCCGACGCAGGGTCCGGACGGCCAGGTCCAGAGACGGACCGCCAGGGCCGTGGACCTCGTGGGGGAATCGACACGACGGGAGGTGTCTCCCTTCCTACCCAGTCGGACCTCTGGTTCAAGACTCGTCGACGGGTCCCACTCCTGTCTCCAAGGGACCTGGCCCGCGAAGGTGGGGGTCGTCGTGGCAGGTCATGCTGTGTCCTCACTGGCGTCCCTCGCGTGTCCCACTCCCCGACACCCCTGTTTGTCAACTGACCTTTGCCGTCTAAGGTACACGTCTGCCGCTTCCTATTTTTCACATTTGTCAAGAGCACCCTTCTTTCCTAAACATTGTACTAGTATGACTGCATTTAATTTTTATGTGTGGGACCCGAACCGTTCCTAAAGAATTTTGTGTTTTTCGTGACTTAACATTCTCTTTTAAATTATTGAACCCGAAGAAATTCTACTTCTCGTAAATATTAACACAGTTTTACGTGGTAATCTTCTACCTTTCCGTTGTCTGACTTCCGCAGAGGGAGAGGTCGTCTTCTGAGTCGCCCCTGCACTTATCCTACCCCTGTCTGGGTGTGACTTTTCTCCCGTTCTTTCACGACCTCACACCGAGGTTCTGGTGTACACGCACCGGTCCTGGTGTGCACGTCTTGGGCACGAGGTGTAGACCTCAATAGACCCTATGTGTTCGATCTGATGGTCTGTGGTGTTTGGTGTAGTCTCCCCTGTCCAATCTTGACCTCCCCGACGACATCCCCGCGTCTCAGTACCCTGTGGTAGACGTCGGATAGACCCTCCCCCGACGAAGGGCCGCTGGGGAGGTGAGAGTTCTTGTTCGGGTCTGGACGTGGCCCTCGGTGCGCCCATTCACGAGAGCCGTCACGACGGACCTGCGGGAGCTTCCGGCGGGGTCCAGATCGTCGAGTCCCCGGGAGCTTTGGTTGGAGGGTCTGTTCTTCGACCGCACCCCACCTCGTACCCTCGACCCCTTCCGGTGGTCCTGGTACCCGATGCACTGGGTAAACACACTTTAATCCCTCTCTCTGTGTCGCCACTCCCAACTTACCCCGGGGGGTGGGGTCAAACGTTCGACTCCAGGATTGGGGACCCTGGACGCCTACATTGGAGCGAGCCTCAAACACCTCGTCGTACCCGGGAGTAGGAGGTGCTGCCTACAGGATGACCTCCCCTGAGACCCCGTCTCCGTGCCCCTCCCACTTGTGACGTACTCCCCCTTCGTCTCGGGTCCACCGCGGAGACCCGGGACTCTTCGGGGGGAGGGTATACGGGGGTTGCGGGTAGCTGCCGGCCTTCGGCGGTCTCCACTCATCTCCACACCTGGTCAACAGGGAGTCTTCTTCGGAGACGACGACCGGAGAATCGGACTGAAGACCGGAGGTCTGGGGTCTGTTAGGTAGGGACGACAATTAGGGCCCCGCGAAACGACACGTGGGGTCCTCGGTCAGGTCGTGACGACCCAAGACTTGGGAGAAGATCAGGACCCGAAGGTGAGGGTTGGGAGACCGAAGTTCCTTTTGGAGGGGTGGTTCTCCCTCCCCGGACCTCGACTTTCCCCGAAGGTCTCACCCAAAACTTTCCCCACACCCCACTGACACCCCGCGGGGGGACCCGTCACCCCAGTCTGATGTCCCCAGTGACGAGCCCCTCCGAGTCCTCTACGACAGTCCCTATCCGTCAACCCTTCGCACGGTCCCCCGACAACCCGCACGTGTGCACACGTGCACACGTATGTATGTACGTACACGAAAGTGCACGTGCGTACACACACGTGTACACGTACAGGACTCCTCTGACTCTCCGACGTCCCTTTGCGTCCCTCCCGGGGGTCGACCCTTGACCAGGGACAGCTGGGGTCCGGGGAGGAGGGAAGGGAGGGCCCAAAAACCCTTGGAAGGAATTAATTACGGACATTCTACGAGAGTCTACGACCTTCGTCGTCATCGTCGAAATATCTATTTGTGACTGAAGACTTCCAACTGATTACGGGTACGGGAACCCACGCCCCTCTCGCATCCTGCCCCCCTCCCCGCCGCCTCCTCCAGGGGTCTCGTGCTCCACCGCAGGGTCTGTTCCAGCCCTGAGGAGGACCCCAACACAGGGATCGTCGTTTTAGTTCTGACCTAGAAATAGAAGTGTTCCAGGAGACAGAAGAAAGGGTAGGCCGGAGACCGGTCCCAGTGTTTCGCCGGAGGGCGAGTCGAGGTCCCGGAAACTCTCTTCGTCCGTCCCGACGCACCGACCGGACCAGGTGTGTGCTGGGCCGGTGAGGAACTTCCGCCGACCCTTTCTGGGTACCGGACGGGTCCCTGGGGAGTCTCCATTGTGGTCGACGTTTCGGTGACCAGGAGCTCACAGGAAGTTTCTGGGGGCAGGGTCCCGTCTCCGTCTCCACCACCCCCGGCACAGTGTTGGCCGTGGGCCCAGTCGAACCCCTACTGGAAAGGACCTGAATGTAGAATTGGTCTTTCCTTCCGGGAGCCTCTTGTGCCCCCCGTCCGTCCGCCCCGACCTGCTCCGGTGCAAACCAAGTTCGGGAGTGACTGCCCCTACGACACCGACCCCCGGAACCAGTCAAGGTGGGTCTCTACTCGTCTACTTGGTGTCTCGGTCCGGGCCTGAGCCGGAGGACTGGACTCCTCGACGAGTGGGTGTCGGGACTCGGAGGACCCACTGGCCGCACACACGTGCCGCTACGTCCGTCTCTGGTGGGCAGGTCCGTCGGATCCTGCGGGTGTAGACCGGAGACAGACCTGTCACTGGTCTGGCGAGCCCGAGTCTCGTCGGACCAAGTGCACCCAGGGGGGACTACCTGTACGCACCTGTTGTCTCTCCTGACTCCGGACCCTGGGAACCGGAGTCGAGCCTTTCCTAGAGACAGACGACGTCTGAGGGTGAGGGGTTTCAGGCCCGCGATTTGGACAGCAGCACGACTCCTGTGCTAGTGAGACGAGGGACCCCCCGCCCCCCTCCTTTCAGGGGGTCCTGGGCACTCAAGACTTGGCTTTGAGTACGTGGTTCACCGGTGTCGCCGTGGACCTACGACCCAGCGACCCGGTCCTTGTCGTCTCTCACGGGGTCCCGCAACCAATGGAAGACAATGGTTCGGGTGGGGGCGTCAAAGAGTGACCCCTGCGCCTACAGGTCTCGTCCCACTCCAGACATCTACCGACTGTCGGGTCACGGGGACTCTTCACCCAGAGGGTCCGGGACGAGGCAGGAGACGACGGATCGAGACCCATGAGTGCAGCCCGTCCCGGGGCTACTGTAGGTCCGGACCCGTCACCCCTCTCCAGGGTCCGGGGAACGACGGGTTAAAGATGTCTAATATGGACCACGGGTGACCGCCCCGGTGAAGTTTCACCAACGAGGAGGGAGTCCTCCTGGGACCCCTGGGGCCCACCCGTCCCCGGTACGAACGGTCCCCGGACGGGTCCTTTGTGACGAGACGAGGTCACTGCTGAAGTGACAGGGGCGTCGTCTGTGTGTCCCTGCCGAAAAGGCCCCGATGGCCAATTCCCTCCTATGTCCCCGACCCTCCTCTCTAGAGGACCTTGGGGACCCGAGTAGTAGTGTCCTGTGTACCTCGGACCAGTGGACCGACGACCCGTCGCGGGGCCAGGAGTCTAGTAGTGGGGGCGGGTCCACAGCCCAATACAGAAGGTCCCAGCGCACACCCGAGTCGATCGACCCTGGAGAAGGAGGTCTGGACTCTCCAGGTGACGGGGGAGCGTACAGGTAGGCCGCGGACGGTTGGAGCCCCTTCGGGTGGAACCGAACGGGTCCCCCCGACAACGTCGGAGACCGAGTGTTGACGACCGAGGGTGGGGAGAGTGGTAGGTCTTGTAAGAGAGGAGGGAGGATGTCACGAGGTCCATTGAGGGCGTCCCCCGGCCAACGCACCGCGAGCTCGACGGTGGTCCCCCGACCAGCCGGCACGCACCGAAAGTCGGAGGGGGACCTTAAAATCCTGGTCAGACGTGTGTCAAAAATAAACACACGAAAGGCGTTCCGAGACAACCCTCCGTAATGAGTATTGAGTCAAACCACTTTTAGATAGACCTATGAGTGCGAACTCCATTTATATGGCTCACAAACATTGGTGGAGAGAGTGGGATGGGACGAATGTTAACATTCTCACGACTCGTAGCCTTTGGTCTTTTGGTCCGTGAGTCGTGTACGACCCCGGGGTGTGGTGACACGTCTGCGCCTCGACGACTCGGACGACCGACGGCCGTTGTTCTCCGGTACCTCTGCCGAGACGCGTGGTTCCGCCCCTGCGTGGGCCGGAGGGGCTTATCCTCCCCACCGTGTCCCGACGCACGTCACACACACACGCCCGAGTCAGCGAGTCAGCACAGGCTGAGACGCTGGGGTACTCGACATCGAACGGTCCGAGGAGACAGGTACCCTAAAAGGTCCGTTCTTATGACCTCACCCAACGGTAAAGGAAAAGGCCCCCGAGAAGGGTCTGGTCCCTAACTTGAGTCCAGAGGACGTAACCGTCCGTAGCCTAGAAAATTAGTGACTCTGTGAACCCTTCGGGAGACTTGTCTCGTCCGTCCACCTTTCCGTCCGCCGACGAGACGACCGCCCTCACTCGTCGACCCGACATCTCTGCTGTGACACGGGAGGGGGGTAGGGCGTAGGGCCCCCGAGACGTCCAACCAAGACCCGAGGGAGAGGGCGGACGCAGACCCACTGTAGGCCGGTCTGGTGAACGTGTGACCATAAGTCCCCGGGCTTGGACTGTACTGTCGTGGACGGGACCCCGATACGTGGTCCCTGTGACCGGAAGTACCACGCCCGGGTCGAGACCGACCCGACCGGACGCCGACTGGTAGGACACGTCCTACGTACAGGAGGACGGACAGGACCCTGTCCTGGGCACCCGACACTGGTCACAGACTCCCTTTCCGCCAGTGGGCCATGGTCCCTACACCGGGGACCGGACCTCAGGGACAGTCGCGTCCCCCCAGCACGTCTCCACCGGGACACCCACCCACAACGTCCCGGTCCGAGTCTGCAAGGATTCCTGCGACTACTCATCCCTTGTCGTCTCGTATCAGAGACGTTTCTGCCACGTCCTGTCCTATAGGGAAGTTGAAGAGGAGGAGGTCGGAGTCTTACTCACGAAGGGACCACCGAGCCCGACACTTCTTAGACGGAAGTCACGTCCTCTGGGTCCAAGCTAGGGACCGAGCCCTTCTAGGGGACCTCTTCCCTTACCGTTGGGTGAGGTCATGAGAACGGACCTCTTAGGGTAACTGTCACCTCGGACCTCCCGATGTCAGGCACCCCAGCGTCTCAACCTGTGCTGACTCACCGTGAAAGAAAAAGAGGGTCGGAGCGTCACTCCCATCCCACCACCGTCGTCGTCGACCCAGTACCCCTACCCCAACGACACGGAACTTCCAGTCCCGAAGAGGAGACTTCTCTTCCCCACTCCCCTTGATAGGGGACAGTAGGTATCTCCTCATCCCCTCTTGTCGCGGGGAGCCCCACCATCCGTTCCAGTGCCCTCAGGGTCGACCCGGGAACACCGGAGCCCTCCGTCAAGGGACTCAGTGAGGAGAAATTAGGGGTACTCCTGGACTCTCCACGCACGTCGAAAGCGAAATATTTACTTTGTCGTCACAGACTCTGCCCCAGGGAGTAGGCCCTGAACCCCCGCTCCGGCAGACTGGTTCCGGGACACAAAACAGGAGTGTCGTCCGTCTTGACTGAACGTAGGGCAGAGGTCCCAATTTCGGGTCTCGGGCCCCTGCGTAGAGTGGAAGGAGGACACCCTAAGGCAATCGGAGTTCCCCGACAGCCCTCGGCTGCTGCACCTCCCCCCGACAGACGTTACCAGAGTCCTAACCCCACTCCACCCTTTTTCCTTTCAGCCAAATACACATCCACCGGGACGTCAGGTGGAGGACTTGGGAGGTCCCTTTCCGGAAACCTGTTTCGTCGGGGGCGGGGGGGTTTGTGTCTCCCTGAGTCGAGGGGGTGGAGGCTCTCGGGAAACTTCCCCCGAGGCACAAACAAGACTTGTTTGACCCGGACAGTAAAGGTTTCGCTAAGTAAGGTCCTTTCTTACCTCTTAGGCAGAAGTTTGGGCTAGTGGCGCCACGACTGGACCTTACCGGGTCACTTCGGACACCACTGTCGCCCTGGTACGGTCCGCCCCCGCAGGAAGGTTGGTACGACGTTCCCCCACACGCCCCCCCCCCCCACNCACCCCCCCCCCCCCCACACACACGCGCCCCCCGCGGGAGGGTCGACAGACGTGACAGTCACAAGACTGACCCGACAAATAGGTTTAGTTCATTTTTTTTAGGAATAAAGTCTTTAGTCGGTAAACGGTGGTGTTCATATAACCCTTTAAAAAGCCACCGAAAGTAAAGGGGGTCGACCTCTTCGCTGGGACTTGTGACTAGTTCCTATGCGTCCGAACAAAATCTCCAGCCGGACGTCAACCCCTCTTCCAACTAAAACGAGGTCCAACTCATACCCCCCACACCCCGGCTCCCCTCATCAAGGGCAACACCCCCGTCGTCCAGGTGCACAGAGGGGGACGGGAGGACGGGACATTCTTGTGTCTCTAGGACGTGTCCGTCGCTGCTCGAAGTCCACAGGACTCCCAGACGGCAGCGCAGTCTACGACACTCACAACCTCTTCGTCTTCCCGGACAGGGAGGGACTGAGTCCCCCACTGTCGTCCAGGGACCTGAGTCCCATATGAACTTCCCGGGCCTTTCAAATCGAGGAAGGGAGCCCCCGCCCGCTCCTCCGCGGGGTTCTGGGTCGGACCGGTGCGCGGACGGGGTCCAGACGCGAGGGCCAGGTACAGGTCCGCCGTCTTCGACACTCCTTTGGATGGACGGGGCGGAGAAAAGACTGGGATTTTCCTCTCGCTCCGGACCGAGGGCACATCCGTAGACCTCTGGAAAAATACCAGGTTCTTCTTTGTCCCGACATCTTTACGTTTCGACTGAAGTAAGGCTACGAGACGTCCCTAATCCAGTTGGACCTCTCTCGGGAGGACGGAGGAAGGCTCCCGCTCGGGGAACCGAGACACTTGTGTTCGGGCAGACCCGGCGTCGGTAGGACGTCTCCGGTTCTTGACCGAAGTTCTAGACACCGGAAGGAGAGTCGAGATAATCGACTTCTGACGTTTCACAAGGGGACCCTCGTCTCCGACCGAAGACGGCTTCCCCGACCTGTCTACGACACAACGACCTTCGGACCCTGCACAGACTTCAGGACCCTACTGGGGGTATCTTTGGTCGCCACTTATGAAAGTCGTTCGTAAAGGGTAGTTCCCGGGTTGCGAGCCACGGTTACCCACGACTGTTTGTCCAACTGAAACAGACCTTTTAGCGAGGAGAACGATGACCGCTCCGGCCACCCCGCGCAGCCACCGACGCCCGGATGTGACGGTGGACCACCAACCGTACAAGAGACTCCAGGGCTTTATTGACGTCGACGACTACTTTTTCTTTGGTGCAAGGACCTTCCCTTCCCGAGAAAGGTGCCCCTCTTATGAGAAGTCTTTACTGCTACCCTTCTTCGTTTGTGACGACTTCGCGCCGTAAGCGACGCTACACTGCACTCGTTTCCCGAAAAGGGTGCGCGCGTTAGGAACCGTGGGCCACGGGACTTCCTACCTTACTTTTTTCTGCGCACTGACTTTTACAGACTTTGTAAAATAAAGTATAATATGTAGGAAAAGAAAAGAAAAAAAATTTTTCCGTCTTTGTAAATCCCTTTGTAAACTGTCTTTGTCGGAACTTGACCTCCTGAAGCCTGTACCCAAAACTTTACAGAACGAAAGTATCTCAGAAGAAGTGCCGGCGGACACAGTTCGACTTCTCTATTCGGAGCATCTACTATAAGTTCTTCAACAGCAGCAAGACCTTTTGTCTTAGTCTCCGGGACTCCCCCACTCTGAGCCGACGTCTTTGGTCTCCGAATCAGACAGAACCCCGACCCGACCGCGGCCTAGGATTCGACAAGGAGGGGTGGACCCACGAGTGCACGGACCAGAGATTCGTGGACACACTCCTCCCCCCGACTCCGGTCCGACACCTCCACCATCCCTATGCTCAGTCGACACCCAGGAGTCGCCAGTCCACCCCTTCGTCGTCCACGAACACCGGACGTCGAGTCCCGGGGTCGGAACGCCTTCGTGCCTCACTCCGGCCGAGGTCTCTCCGGACCAGTCAGGCGACGGACGTCTCTGTGGTCCGGAGACCTCCGACGACCCCCTCCTGTCCTGGGTGAGCTAGGACGGGCGGACCGACGCTCTAGTGATCACCGAGACTTTCCAGGGGTTCAGTGGGTGTTCGTCACCAACAACGACAAATCAACACAGGCTGAGAAATGCTGGAGTACCCGACATCGGGCGGTCCGAGGAGACAGGTACCCTAAAGGGTCCGTTCTTATGACCTCACCCAACGGTGAAAGAAGAGGAACCCTAGAAGGACTGAGTCCCTAGTTTGGACCCAGAGGACGTAACCGTCCGTCCAAGAAATGATGACTCGGTGGCCCCTCCGGCCGGAAATGACACCCGGTTTCACTTCTGAAGTCCCGTTACACGAACCACTTCGGTCTCGGTCTCGGGACGGGACCGGGGCAATCGACTCCTCCCGAGACCAGAACCGACCCCCTGTCGCTACTCTGGCCCCCCGAGACGACGACGAGATCCCCGGCTCCCTGGGTACCTCCAAAAGACGAAGACTTCGACCTCTGAGGGAGGGCGGCCCGAGACACCGCGAGACCACTAGGTGGGTACCGAGTGTGCGGACGAGTGAGGGTCCCCGAGTGCCCCCTCGCCGGTCACGTCCACTGTCTGCACACTTTAGATTGATCGCTCCGGACCCCCTCCCCGTCGCAGAGACGGGGACGCGGCTCTTGACACCTGTCCCAATAATCTACCTCATTCACGGACATGTGAGTGTAAATTCCCCAAAAACAGATAACGAGTGTCTCCACATATCTACAGCAGGGGTTCGGAAGTACTTGAATGGTGCTCGCCGGGGACCTTTTCCTCCCCCGAGGGGAAGGACCGTTAGTCCCTCCACGCCCGCTGAGGACAGACGAGGCGAAAGTACGAGTCGACGAAGGACTGGGGAAGGGGAGGAGAGATTTTACGCAATGGAAGTTTGATTTGTCAGACTGATCTCCTCTGAAGGTAAAAAACTCGGCCTGATGTCTCGTTCCTTCACGACCGGCGAGAGAGTTCCAGGGGACTGTGAGTTCGTTTTACTGTGCTTTTAGGAAAATGGGCTTCTCTGATGCGTTTTCTGGGGACTTGTACTCTGGACTCGACAGACCCAGGCGGCCGAAAAGTCCCGGACGGGGCTCAGGACCCCACACGAGAGAGACCCGGCGGGTCGGTGGAGCACCGCCCAGACACTCCACCCGCCCCCGCGACCTGTCACTCCGACGCCGGATCGAGACGAGAAGCGACCGCCCACGGACGTCCGGACAGGGAGCCGGAGTCGGAGGACCAGAACCTTTGGGTCGGGCCGTGTCGAGACACGTTCACAGGAACAAGAATAAAGTGTCCCTCCTCACTCGTGTCCTTCAGTAGGGTGGGGTAGGAGTGGCGTCCGAAATTCCTAGAGACATTTTGTGCGGACCCGACAGTGTCGGCGAGGACGACAGGGGCGACGGGGGAGGGGCCCCGAGTCCCGTCGGAGAGGTGGAGGACGACCAAGGGTTGCGGGGGTCCGGTTCCTGGGAGGTCACTGTCCCCACCACGGACGGAGAAGGAAAGGACGTGACCTCCTGGTCAGGGAGGAGGTTCCTGTCGTGGGACTCCTCACCTGCGTAGGCGGGCCTTCGAGACCCGACGGCGTAGTGGGAGACCAAGAACCCCTCGTCCTCACCCGTCCCTCGGGACCCACTCCGTCTCCTCCCCCGCCACGAGGGATGGACCTACTCCACGTCGTCCCGGAGGACTTCGACGCCGAACGAGTCCCGCGACGGCCCCCAGGGGCTCCCGAGCCCGCAGGCGTCCCCGTCCTCCTCCGGTCCCCCACACCGTCGCCCCAGGACCAAAGGACCCCCGTTCCCGCGTGCCGAGGAGAGAACGCCGCCCCGGGTCGACCCGACGCGCTTGTGGTCCCCGCTGTACTCACCTCCGCCCCAGTGCCGCCGGCCCTACGCGACGCCGCTCTCCCGGACCGGCCCCTCTGCCTCCGTCCACCCGTCCACGCCCGGCGGCCGCGGCCGCGTGTACCTCCCGCTCCTGTCACTCCCCCTGTGCCGTCCGAGGTTCCGATTGGCGGGCACCGAGGTCGCAACTCCGTCGGGTGTCTTCCGGCCGACGCGGACGCGGACGTGGCGGGGGTCGGGGTGGGGCCATGGTAGCCGGACCGCAGACGACAGTATGGGTGCCCGGTGAGCCGTCCTTCCGAACACGAGACTCATCGTGGAGTAAAGAGGCGAAGGCCAATGGTGAACTGGCGTAGATCTTGGACAGGAAAGGGAACCCCGACCGGCAGGTACGGGGACGGGCGACCCCGGGTAGAAGGGTGATACTCCCTCGGCGGGACAAGGAGCGGACCCCACCCGTCCTGCCCGTCCCAGTGTAGAAGTGGGGGGTTGGAGGATTAAGAGACGTGAGCCCGGGCCCCCCTGTCACGGGACCCCTGATAAGGACGTCCGGGACGTTCACTGGCCAGACAGACCCGCCCAGTCAGACGGAAAGAACCGATGGTCTAGATTTTGGTTCAAAAGGTATCACAGAGGACCGGGGAGCCCTCGACGACACTGGAGTCAGTGGGAGAGCCGCCACAGGACCCGTCTTTCGTCCACCTCCCCCGCCCACCAAACACATTGACAGGGGCCAGCAGCAAACTTCGTCTCCACCGAGGTGCCCGCCGATCACCTCGTGGCCGAGACACCGGACACTCGTCCCTTCCCCCGCACGGGCACTCCCACTGGCGGTTGGTAATTGAGGTCGAAGGATCACGGGCCAGACTTAGGAGCCCTTGTTCGTCTCTTTCCCCCGTGCCAGCGCGACCCCGCTCCTACTCCCACCCCTCGTCGGAGACAGAGTCCTGCCGTCCACGAGTGTCCACTCTAAAGGTAGTTACCGGGTGTCCTCGTGAAACTGGGTGTCAGACTGTTTGTACTTCTGACACAAAGGTGCGGACGTCGGAACCAAGGACTTTCACTTGCTAAGACCCCGGGACGACATTCGACGAGCGGCTTTGTCCTGTCCTCGTTGCTCCTGTGTATTATGTATCCTTCTTGAAGGACTTGAACTCGGGACTCCGTGACAGTTACTTAGACGTGGTCGGGTTTGCCTTTTTGCAGGGAGTCTAGAGGTCTACGACGGACGCGCACTCGTCACTTCTTTACCTGTTCGAGAGTCAAAACAGTGACAGGGCTCAATAATCACTGGTGTCTCTTGGTCGAAGGGGCCTCCTGCCTCGTGAAGATTCTTCCTGTAAAGGAAAGACCGTCAGTCACACGTACAGCAGCCCTGCCCCCGTCCCCGTCGAAGACCGAAGAGGACTGAGAGTGATTCGATAGGGACGTCTCTACCCGTCCCTCCGACACGGAAGGTCCCAGCCACTGGGCGAAAAGACGACTGGAGTTCTGGGGTGCCCGACGTCGGAGGTGTCCCTGCCCCGCGGGTCGAGTGGAGGTGCGTCGTGCACGTCTCCCCGGACCGGGCGTCGGTCACGGACTTTCGTGCATGACGTAGCACTTATGTGTTGTCAAGTGACACCCGCTGCATTGGTCGCCCCTGGGCTCCATACCGTAGGACCTTGTTAAAGTCCGGGATTCAAAGGTTGGTGTTTCTGGATCCCAAAAGAACATAGGTACAGTGTGCACCTTTGTTCTTCAGAAGAGAGATCCTTACTTCGCACAAACTTTCCTCCCGAGGGTCTTGGTGACCCGTCTCTCGTCTGGGGAAGGACCGTCCTCCACCTCCACCCGCGCCACAGGACGTACCTGGGGCAGGTCACGAGGGGCCGTCCTGTGAATGGACTTCCTCCCCTCGACCGACGAGTCACGACCCCCCGCCCAGGGAGGTCCCGAGGTCCCCCAAGGCGTGAGCCCACGAGCCCCAACGACACCCCTTAAACCGGCGGTCCCGACCCGCCGGCCCGCGACCGTCGACGACAAGGACGACATGGCGGACCTCGGAGGCGTCGTCGAGGGCACCCCTCTGGAGGGGACCGGGGTAACCGACTACCGGCCCCGGTCCCGGCCCCCCACAACCAGACCCCTCCCGGGTCCCGGGGCCTCAGACCCCGTCCTCCCGTGACGGTTCTGCCCACCCGACCCGGCCCCGGCGCCCCCACCACCGGCTCGACCGTCCACGACCGCGAGGCCCGAGTGTGAACAAGAGCCGGGGCCCCTACGAGACGTGGACCTCCCCCAAGACTTAGGGTCCCCGACGCTCACGCACGGACACCCCTCTGGGACAGACCCGCCCGGGTCGCGTCCGGCGGGACTCCCGCAGACACGTCCCGGCCGAGAGTCCGTCGAGACGGTCACCGACATCCAGGTGCGAGGACTGGTACTCGAAAACTTACCGTCCCGTCTCGACGAACAGTTGCCCCCCGCTCCCAGAGGCCCCGAGGAGTATCCTATCCCTAGCCTGCTGGGGTACGGCGTGGCCCTCGAAGAGGCCGACGACGACTACGTCCCCCTCCCAGACCCCTCCGGGACACCGGAGGACTGTACCCCGAAACAGGACGAAGGGCTTCTCGCGGCAGTTCCTGTCCACGACCCCAAGGCCCAGACTCCAGACCTTGTTTGTGTGTGCAGACTCTCGTACAGGTACACACTAGACCAATACACACTACCCCCCTTGCTTTGGATTGAATGGGTGGGTTACTAAAGATAAATGTTCCCCAACTAATCTCCTATCTTTTCGGATTACTAGTATTTGAAATGTGTAGACCCTGACGGAAAGATTGTAGTTTAAAACAGTGTCCGAAGAGGGAGGGTAGGGTTCTGTCGACAGTATAAAGTCATAGACAACTTAAAAAAAAAGCCACCCCGACCCGGTGTATTCCCTAGGTCAAGGGATTGGTCCCTACCTTGAACCCGGGGGACGTTCGTCTTCGGGCCTCGGGATTTTCAACCCGGTGGCACCTTCAGGGAGTGATAGGCGACTGACTGCTCGTCAGTCCTCTACGAACGACCCGGACCCTTACTGGCACACGTTTTCGTGTCTGTGACTGTCTACCTCCTGGCAGAGGGGTCGTCCTTCATGTGGAGGGGGACGTTTCATGGACCCTGTGACTCGTTTGTGTCTTTGTGTCCCAAAGTCTTAAGGACTGTCAAAAGGTGTCTTGCTGTCTTTAATTCCCGACCTCTCAAGATTCAGTAGTGAGAGAGATTGAACTAGGCTTATGTCTCATCATCGAGATTGTCGGGCAGTCTCCGCATTTACGGGGACACCGACCGCTGTCCGGAAGAAGGAAGGACGGACACGGGACCACGGAGACGATCCTCTTGTACGCACATGGGATTTCTGTGTATAAGGTCAAAGAGAACATTTGTTAAAGGTGCTTTTCGTTCGAATATTATTTTTGATTTTTTATTAATCTTTTCTGTAAATTTTTTTTAAGTTACGTTCTGAACGTACTCTGACAGAAAACCGAGGTACAAGTAGAAATTTCAACTAAATTTGGTTGTTAAGGGAATATTTTTGAAAAAAACTACTTCTTATTGGTATCCATAACCAATGTGGGTGTGAGTCACTACCTTGAACGTCTAGTCGGGAAAACGACTACGACCGCATAAGACTTTTTATATATATGAGTATGTTTTTGACTACAGTACAAAGTTCAAACATAGAATCTACGTTTACGTCGCTGCCCAGTACCCCAGATTTCCCCCTGAACTGTGGTCAGGAATCCGGTCCTCAGGGTGGGTGTGTCCCGTGTACCGGGGTCTGACCCGCGATTCACCCCTCCCGACGTAGAGAACAGTCACCGGTTGAAGTCTTCCTATACCGGTTTGCCCATTATCATAGCAGTCGAGGTTACACCATGATCCGACGACAGAAAAACCTTGTTTAATTGGAGATTCCTTAGTTCAAGTGTCTCATTCCCTTTACGGTTTACAGTTTTGCCGTTAGGAAACATCCTTCTCGTTTAATATGTATTACTGTTTTGGACGTGAAACTTTAGAGAGAAAGGACCTAGTTGATGATCCCGTGGAGGTATCGTGTCGGGGGTGGGGGAGCGGAGACTGGTCGGAGTCCCGGTTTCAGGGAGTCCTTAGTGACCCTGGCCCACCTCTCGTTCCTGGCACGTGGACCGACCCGGCTCCCGGGGCGACGACGGCCGAGGGTGACCCAAAGTGACCTTAACCGAACTACTCCAACCCCAACAGCACCTACCGCCTGCTCGACGACTAGACAAACCCGAGCCTCGTCCAAAATGTGACTTTACCTTTTTTGGTGGAGTAAAAGCCACATTTTCTTTGAAATTAGAGAACTCTTCTTGCGTGAAAGTACGAGAAATAGCATAGACACACGAGTCGACGATTCAACATAGACCGAGAACCACTGTGGTGCCTACCATCGGACGGTCCGAGGAGACAAGTACCTTAAAAGGTCCGTTCTTAGGACCTCACCCATTGGTAAATGATAAGGTCCCCTAGAAGGACTGGGTCCCCAGCTTGGGTTCCAGAGAATGTAGAGGACGTAACCATCCACCCAGGAGATGGTGATCACGATGGACCCTTCGGGTTCGATACAAACTCAGATTTGGTTTAAGTCTAACTCACACAGCGTCGCCGTGTTAAGTCGCCATGAGGTAACCGGACGTCCTAGGTCTCCGGGGCTCTGCGGGCCTCCACACTGTCAGACCCCCAGACGAACTCTTCGTCGTCGAAATTGTTTCAGAGGCCGAGAGGGTGCCATTAGTCGTTATGTTTCCGAGGGGACCGCGGAGCAGACCCAGTCCCCTCCCGAGGTTCGGGTCAACCGTCGACTGAATTCTGACCTCTCGACACAAGAGTCTCGCTGACTGGAACCAGATATTTGGTTACCCCTTTCGACTGAGTTTGGTGACTAAAAATTTTTAATGATTGTAGTAGGAATAAATTACTCACTAAAAACGTATTTGTCTTATTAAGTTTAGGCTCACAAGACTTGGCGAGTGATGTTTAATCTTAAAGTGTCTCTTTCTCTACTCTCTGTTCGGAGTAGTAAGGTCTAGGGCTCAGTAGTGGTGGGTAATTAGATTAGTTGGTACGTTAACGAGTGTGTGACCCTAAGTGTCGTCCCTCTCACGTCGTCGCGACAGACACTGAGGGAGCGACTTTGTCGTTTATTTTGACATTTCACGCCCGAAGACGGTCCACCCGAAACACCGTAGTAAGCAAAGGTACCGTGTGAACACGGGAGCCCAGTCCTGTGTGAAGAGACAGGGGTCGCACCTCACCGGCACTTATGTTGAAAGGGGGGGTTGAGGGCGGGGGCCTGGGACTCACAAAGGCATTCGAAGCACCGACAACCGACGTGAAAGATGGGCTCCTACAGCCCCGACCCCGACTAGTGGTGACACGAACGAAGCCAAACCTTTCAAGTGACGTGTTTCCTAAAAAAAGTCGGTTCTTAAGGCAGGTGGTAAGCGTATAAACCGCGATCATAATTTACCGTGTACCTTAGTGAAAGACTCAGTATTTTTCAATAAAGATTGAGAGTCCACTCAATACCGGTGTCCTGGTGACCGGACCGAAGGCTCTACACCTAGTCGTTGTCCTCTGGTCTCACACCAGGGGTTGTCTCAGTGACTACCTTACGACCGCACTTTTCCGACCTGTCGGACGACCGATACGGCTTCTGTCGCCTCGAGTCGAGTGAAGACGTTCACGAGGGAAGACGCGAGTCCCAGGGACCCAACGGTTGACGAAATGAGACGTGTGTGACTCCGCCCGGCACCTGTCGTGGGGGGTCCCCTTCGCCGGTCGTCGACGAAGGACTCAGTGGTGGTGTCCGGTAGATGGTTACTTCGAAGTGAAAGTACATTTTTCACGAGTCTTGTTCTGACTGAAGGCTCCGAACGTCGAGTAATAGGTCACCAACTTCGAAGATGCGGAGAGGTATGGGTTTCGAAGATACGGGAAGGAATGAACCTTTTTGTCTGTCTTAACCGTTTTCACATTTTGCCTAAGAAACGTCTCTTGGACTCCGAAATTGTCGATGTAGTGTACTCGGACAAATAGTGTGTCTGTGCTCATGGGTGCTCCGTCCCTTCGGACCCCCTTTTATATGAACTTCACGATTTCCGTCTGTAACAACCCACCATCCCAATACCCATTAAAGTAAAAGAAAGAAGATGAAATTTTAAAAAGTCAAGTCAAGTCAACGAGTCAACACAGACTGAGAGACGTTGTGGTACCAGACATCGTGCGGTCCGAAGGGACAGGTAGTGGTTGAGGGTCTCGAATGAGTTTAAGTACAGGTAGCTCAACCACTACGGTAGGTTGGTGGAGTAGGAGACAACAGGGGAAGAGGAGGACTGAAAGTGGAAAGGTTCGTAGTCCTAGAAAAGGTTACTCAGTCAAGAAGGGTAGTCCACCGGTCTCATAACCTCAAAGTCGAAGTCGTAGTCAGGAAGGTTACTTATAAGTCCTGACTAAAGGAAATCCTACCTGACCAACCTAGAGGAACGTCAGGTTCTCTGAGAGTTCTCAGAAGAGGTTGTAGTGTCAAGTTTTCGTAGTTAAGAAACCGTGAGTCGAAAGAAATATCCTGTTGAGAGTATAGGTGTCTACTAATGACCTTTTTGGTATCGAAACTGATCTACCTGGAAACAACCGTGTCATTACAGAGACGAAAAATTATACGAAAGATCCAACCAGTATCGAAAAGAAGGTTCTTCGTTCGCAGAAAATTAAAGTACCGACATCAGTGATAGACGTCACTAAAACCTCGGGGGGGTTTTATTTCAGACAGTGATAAACGTAACAAAGGGGTAGATAAACGGTACTTCACTACCCTAACCTACGACACTAGAATCAAAAGACTTACAACTCAAAATTCGGTTGAAAAAGTGAGAGGAGAAAGTGAAAGTAGTTCTCCGAGAAATCAAGAAGCAAAAGACGGTATTCCTACCACAGTAGATGTATAGACTCCAATAACTATAAAGAGGGTCGTTAGAAACTAAGGTCGGACACGAAGTAGGTCGGGTCGTAAAGTGTACTACATGAGACGTATATTCAATTTATTCGTCCCACTGTTATATGTCGGAACTGTATGAGGAAAGGACTAAACCTTGGTCAGACAATAAGATACAGGTCAAGATTGACAATGAAGAACTGGACGTATATCTAAAGAGTCCTCCGTCCAGTCCACCAGACGACAATGGTAGGGAAATTCTTAAAAGGTGTCAAACGACGCTAGGGGTGTCAGTTTCCGAAACCACATCAGTTATTTCGTCTACAAAAAGAACTTGAGAGAACGAAAAAGCTACTAGGTCGTCTACGACCCGTTGAACTAAAGACCAAGGAGACAGAAAAGATTTAGGTCGAACTTGTAGACCTTCAAGTGCCAAGTGCATAACGACTTGGAACGAACCTCTTAAAACTCGTAATGAAACGATCGTACAGTCTATTCACGTTAACACGTCACCAAACTTGTAAAAAACCGTAAGACAAAGAAACCCTAACCTTACTTTTGACTGGAAAGGGTCGGGACACTGGTGACGACTCAAAAGGTTTAAACGACCGTATAACTCACGTCGTGAAAGTGTCATAGTAGAAAATCCTAAACTTTATCGAGTTGACCTTAAGGTAGTGGAGGTGATCGAACCAAACATCACTACGAAGGATTCCGGGTGAAGTGAAACGTGAGGTCCTGCAGACCGAGATCCACTCACTAGTGTGGTAACACTAATAGACCCAGTACTTCTAGAAAAAACATGTCAAGAAGACACATAAGAACGGTGGAGAAGAATTATAGAAGACGAAGACAATCTAGATATGGTAAAGACGGGAAATAATACGGATAGAAACGTACTTTACAAGGGAATCATAGAGATTAAAAGACCTTCTGTAGAGATCAGAAAGGGTAAGATAATAAAAGGAGATAAAGAAACGTGACTAGTGACTCCTTCCGAAAGAATAGAGAGGAACGATAAGAAACCTTGAGAAGTAAGTTTACTCATATAGAAAGGAGAAGAGGAAACGGAAATCGAAGAGAAGTAGAGAGTCGATAAACATTCTGGAGGAGTCTGTTGGTAAAACGGAAAAACGTAAAGAAAAAGAACCCAGAACTAGTGACGGAGAACATGTTACAGTGTTTGGAGTCAGGTATCAAGAAGTCCGTGTGACAGATAGTCTAGATTAGAGAACTTAGATAAACAGAGGAGGTGACATATTAACATTCCCTAAACTAAATCCAGTATGGACTTACCAGATCACCTAAAGGGATGAAATAAGTTAAATTTAGACTTAAACCGTTAATCCTCAAGTACTAGACTCGGTGTAAGTCGAGGGCCAGAACAAAAACGACTGACATATCTCGAAGAGGTAGAAACCGACGTTTCTTATATTAGTTAGACTAAAACCATAACTGGTAGATCACTACAGGTACACATCTCATAAGAAAACACAACAACTTTTCTACCACAAACGATACTGATTACGCAAGAGAACCGTTTTGAGACAATCGGAAACTGGACGAAACAAAACACGAGGTTCCGGTCTAAACGGACAATGAGGTCCATAGAGAACTGAAGGACAAAAACGTAAGGTCAGGGGATATTACTTTTCCTGTAGAAAAAACCCACAATCAAGATCTTCCAGAACATCCAGAAGTATCTTAACAAGTTGAAGTCGAAGAAGTCATAATGACCAGCCCCGTATCTGAACCCAACGACACTGGAACTTACCAAACGGAACCTTTGTCTCTAGTAAGACAACAAAAACTCTAACGTAGGTTCATGACGTAAAACCTGAGAAAACAACTGATACTACCGATGAGGTAAAGAAGATTCCCTAAGAACGGGTGTCATCATCTATATTACCAGTAGACTCAATTTAAGTGGGTAAGACCAGGTAAAATCAAACGACTAAGGATTTTACAGCTGCAAATGAGAACGGTAGAGGACAAACTGGTGAAGGTTAAACGGAACTAAGTACCTGGATTGTAAGGTCCAAGGATGCGTTATGACGAGAAATGTCGTAGCCTGGAACCAAGGTAGTGGTCAGTGTAGGTGTTGACCCACGACAAAAACGAAACCGAGAGAATTAAGAAAGACCTCAATAAAGAGGTGACTAGAGGGAAAGAGGTGATTTAGAAGAGTAACTTGTAGTTTTATGTTGTCAAGAAATTAAAGTGTCGATTGAGTCTACATATAGGTCTCCTGTTTATAAGGAAGAACGGAATTTGGTGTTTTGTCAGAATTTATGTCTTATCAGGTGGCTAATAAAATAAAAAGAATAACGTCATATCGACTCGACCTTTTAGCATAATCGAAATCCACAAGTCTTTTCACCGAGTCAATATGTACACGTGTGTACAAGAAGTTTTGTCCGGTGAAGATTTCTGAGCCGTACATCGGGGTGTCGGGAACTGGGGGACCGGGCCGGTGACGGGGTTGGAGTGGACGGGAGGTTGATTCAGATTACCTCCTCCTTCGAGTTCCAGTGCCACGACGATCCGTAAACGAAGAAGTCCCTCTTTTGTATTTTATAACAGGTTTTATTCAAAAAGTTTAATGAGATAATTGAAGTACATTTTTCCGTAAACATCACAACGGTCCGAAGCGAAATAGTTATAGTAGAAGGAGGTCGAGTTTCATAAAGGAGAGAGTGAAAGACCCTAATAGTGTGTAAATTCTCCAAACCTCAACGTCTCCGGAGTCACCAGTTAACCACATTCTGAGTTAGTCTCGACACGACAAGAGGACCCTACACGGGCTGTAGGTCGTGAGACAGGAGGACTTCTGAACGCCAGTGACCTCTAGGTACGAGAGTATCGTTCTGAGGACTCCTTCCCGTCACAAAGGTACGGGTGGAAGGGCATGGGTCCGGACCCGGCGAATACTACGGGTGCGAGACACATAGCCTTCTCTGTGTCTGCACTCGTCTGAACGGGGTGGACCCCCGAGAGTCCCGTCCATGGGGGTCACCCACCCAGTCTTCGGTGTACTCCCTGGCTCTTGTACACTTCACTCGGAAGTTTCTACAGGGGACGGTTGCCTACTCATCTCCTCCTCCCCCGAGGAGACCCCGCCACTCCGACCTAGCGGGACCAGTGTGCCACCCACGGGGCCGTCCCGGGACCACAGTGTGCAACCCGTCACTCTCCGCTCTTCCTACACCTCGTTCCTGTCACACTGACGCGTCCACGAAGACCTGCGAGGGACCGACCACTGCCGTCCTCCTTCTCGTAGGAGACAAGGAGTAGCGAGTCGACTCGCTACTTGTCACACGTGTGCTACACAAGACGACAACAAAGAGTCAACGATTCAGTGCAAGTTGAGAAACGCTAGGATATCTGGTGTCGGGTGGTCTAGGATATCTGGTCTCGGGTACCCTGAGAGGTCTCTTCTTGTGATCTCGCCCGAGGTAAAGGAGAAGGTCCCCTAGAAGAGCTGGGTCCCTGGCTTGGACGTAGAGAACGTCACCGTCCGCCGAAGAAATGGCACCTCGATGGTCCCTTCGGGGACCCTGACGCGAAATTAGGTGAATTTTCGTTTGTCAGAAGTCAGATGATTTTCAGTTGTTCCTACCACAATGAGTGTCCGAAGACAAACCGCCTTCCTTCCCCTGGTTCAGACGGAGTTGCCCGTCCAGGGGTGGACCTTAGACTCAGACGCAGTGGTACCCCTGCCTGAGTGGAAGCACATGAGCAGAAACCGGAACCAGTCGTAGGCGTTCTACAGCCGGAGGAACGGGAGAGGACTCGACTCCGAGTGCCCGCTCCGGGGCCGAGGGCGAGGCACCACCCGAAAGTCGACAAGCATGACTCACTCCGATCTTTTTGTTTCTGCTCTAGGTATGGTCTTTTCTGTCGAGTTGTGTTGGTCGGTCAAGAGTGGGTCAACAAAAATAGAACAATGTTAGCACAATCTTTTTTCTGGTGACCTTGACTACCCTCTTTGTACCCTCAGCTCCAGGGTTCAAGTGACTGGTGACCTGACGTAGACCGCGTCAGTGGGTCCACCGGGGCTTTCCGACTTTCATAAGTGATAGTCCAGGAAGAGTCTTCTTCAGACACTGAGGAGTAACACTCGTAATCCTCCCTGGGGACTTGACGACTCCTTGGGTTAAGTCCCAAGAGTTGGTCCTCTGATCCAAGGGTTGTGCCGTCTAGGTCAGAGGGGGAAGAAGGTTTCACGGACCCTCAGCTTCGCGTCGACTCGGGTCGGGGGTACAGGGCCCACCAAATCTTCGTGTCGCTTCCATGGTGGGGTCTTCTCCCCGACACTTTTGTGTCGCGACCCTTCGCGGAGACAGGAGGCCTTGTGGAACGTCTCCCCTCCGGTCCGGCGAAGGGCGACCGTCCCCCACGCAGAGGGAGGGAACCCTCCCGAGACTGGCGCCGAGCACGAAGGGGTATCGACGGTACTCCAGACACCCCTTTCGTTCGACGCCCAAGCGACTCCGAGTCGAGACTCCTACCCGCCCCTCAGGTGTACGTAGCACGAACCGATTAACGAGCTGTGGTTCGTCCAGGACGGGGCCGACGACTCCGTAGCGGTGTCTCGGACTCACAGAAGTGTACCGGAGGACCGACCCCCTGTGCCACGGAAAATTAGATATACTTCGGGACGATAATAATAGGTGGCGTCAAATGTTAGTGTCCTTACAAGATCCTTGATCGACAATACCACCATTTATGGTCAAACTTGTGTGAATTAGTGGTAGACGTCGGACTCGACGAATGAATTTTAATCGAGAATGGTCGAGCCGAAAAGTCTTTAGTCAGAATAGATATTTTTTCACGAGGGGGGTCGGGTATAAAATCCCGGTGAAAAATCGGTATGTAGTTGTTCTTAGTCGGTGTCCAAACGTATACCGGGGAGGGACAACTCGGAGGGAGGGTAGAAGGTGGGGATCCAACAGTGTCTCGTGACCCAACTCGAGGGACTCGGTGTGTCGTTTAAGGGTGACCGATAGATAAACTGTCTACCATTACATATCCAAAGGGACGATGAAACCGGTAAAGTCACTGGATCCTAAATTTTGACTGTTTACCAACCAAGAGAACATCTGCCTCGACGAACGAGCTCGGACACACCCTCCGTCGACCTAAGGCACATACCGACTCGGGTCAGGGCCGGGTCCCAGTACCGTACGTCCTTCGAGTGAGTGAGGGTTCGAGACTTGGTCGGTATCCTTACGTCCCTTTATTGAGGGAAGGGTCTCGCCGGGACCCCGAGTTCTTGGAGTCTCCCAACTGTCTAGGGGTCCCCCTGTCACACGACGGGACCCGAAGGAAAGTCCAGTAGTCCCCTCGTTCTCGCCCTGGTCCTCTGTCAGTACATGTATGGGGGGTCAGAGTACGGATGACCGTGGTCAGTTGTTCCGGACCTTTCCAATTATCTTTTCTGTGATCCTTGTGTTCTGTCTCTCTCTCTGTCTCTCTCAGGTAGACGACTAGGTATTTGATCATAATCGAGTCCATAAAGGTTTCTATAGCTTTTGTTTCTGACTCGTTTCGGGATTTCCCAGTGTGCCCTTCCTCCAAGTTCTGGGTGTCCGTCTACCTCCCGTCAGGAACCCCGTCCTCCCGTACCCCTGTGGTCTCCTCTTCCCCGTCGGAAAGTCTTTCTGAGACTTACAAGAGGAGTGACTCTATATGATTATCGAAAAGTCTCCTTTTTCGACGATTAAATGTTTACTCCTACCATAATTCCTTTTGACGGTGGGTCTTTTTAACTATAATGTCTAGTGTACGTGTCTTTTTTTTCTCCCCCTGAT
Source organism: Capra ibex (assembly GCA_006410555.1). NCBI lineage: Eukaryota > Metazoa > Chordata > Mammalia > Artiodactyla > Bovidae > Capra > Capra ibex. The sequence goes on from SJYO01018757.1 coordinate 88,580,662, forward strand.
AAGATGTTTTATTTAGAACGGCTCACCTTCACACTCTGTAACAGTAAATGCGAATAAAAAGTAGACCACTCATTGCCACTTCCACAAGGATTCGCACCACTTCCTCGACGATAGTCTCTGCCCGAGACAAATGGGGCGCCACGTCAGGGTGTGTGAGTCGTTGTGTCTTGTGTAGGGTGTCGTGAATGAAGAAGTAATCGAGACGCTAAGAAACCGTGAGAAGGAACAGTATTTTGGTTTAAGGTATCTACCTGTGACGTTCTTTGGGTCTCCTGGTCACTTACTCACAGAAGTTCTTCCCCTTTGTTTAGGGGAAAGGTGGTACTCCCCTCATGTATGAGCATCTTATTTACTTGATCAACGACCTCAACTTCGAACTTTAGGAACTCGACCCCGAAAAATTCGGGGTTCTCTTCCGTGAGTCTGTGTGTGCGTACGTGTCTGCGTGTGGCTTCACAGGACAGGAACGTTTGTGTCGTGGACCTGTGTTGTCCGTGCACCGCTCGCGAATCGGTTACTCGTCTGACTTCTGCTCGGGGTTGAGAGAGTGGAGGTCGAGACGTCGCAACGACGGAGTGTACGGAAGTGTGTGAGTGTGTAAGAGGGTATGTGTGTGGGTGTGTCTTGAGTGAGTGCGTGTGTACAAGTGTGTGAGTGTGTAAGAGGGTATGTGTGTGGGTGTGTCTTGAGTCCGTGTGTGTGTACAAGTGTGTGAGTGTGTAAGAGGGTATGTGTGTGGGTGTGTCTTGAGTCCGTGTGTGTGTACAAGTGTGTGAGTGTGTATTGAGTCCGTGTGTGTGTGTGTACAAGTGTGTGAGTGTGTAAGAGGGTATGTGTGTGGGTGTGTCTTTAGTCCGTGTGTGTGTACAAGTGTGTGAGTGTGTAAGAGGGTATGTGTGCGGGTGTGTCTTGAGTCCGTGTGTGTGTACAAGTGTGTGAGTGTGTAAGAGGGTATGTGTGCGGGTGTGTCTTGAGTGAGTGCGTGTGTGTGTACAAGTGTGCGAGTGTGTAAGAGGGTATGTGTGTGGGTGTGTCTTGAGTCCGTGTGTGTGTACAAGTGTGTGAGTGTGTAAGAGGGTATGTGTACGGGTGTGTCTTGAGTGAGTGCGTGTGTGTGTACAAGTGTGTGAGTGTGTAAGAGGGTATGTGTGCGGGTGTGTCTTGAGTGCGTGTGTGTGTACAAGTGTGTGAGTGTGTAAGAGGGTATGTGTGTGGGTGTGTCTTGAGTCCGTGTGTGTGTGTGTACAAGTGTGTGAGTGTGTAAGAGGGTATGTGTGTGGGTGTGTCTTGAGTCCGTGTGTGTGTGTGTACAAGTGTGTGAGTGTGTAAGAGGGTATGTGTGCGGGTGTGTCTTGAGTCCGTGTGTGTGTACAAGTGTGTGAGTGTGTAAGAGGGTATGTGTACGGGTGTGTCTTGAGTGCGTGTGTGCGTACAAGTGTGTGTGTGTGTAAGAGTGTATGTGTACGAGTGTGTTGAGTGAGTGCGTGTGTGTGTACAAGTGTGTGTGTGTAAGAGGGTATGTGTGTGGGTGTGTCTTGAGTGAGTGCGTGTGTGTGTACAAGTGTGTGAGTGTGTAAGAGGGTATGTGTGTGGGTGTGTCTTGAGTCCGTGTGTGTGTACAAGTGTGTGAGTGTGTAAGAGTGTATGTGTGCGGGTGTGTCTTGAGTCCGTGTGTGTGTACAAGTGTGAGTGTGTAAGAGGGTATGTGTGCGGGTGTGTCTTGAGTGAGTGTGTGTGTGTGCACAAGTGTGTGAGTGTGTAAGAGTGTATGTGTGCGGGTGTGTCTTGAGTCCGTGTGTGTGTGTGTACAAGTGTGTGTGTGTAAGAGTGTATGTGTGCGGGTGTGTCTTGAGTGAGTGTGTGTGTGTGTACAAGTGTGTGAGTGTGTAAGAGTGTATGTGTACGGGTGTGTCTTGAGTGCGTGTGTGCGTACAAGTGTGTGTGTGTGTAAGAGTATATGTGTACGAGTGTGTCTTGAGTGAGTGCGTGTGTGTGTACAAGTGTGTGAGTGTGTAAGAGGGTATGTGTGTGGGTGTGTCTTGAGTGAGTGCGTGTGTATGTACAAGTGTGTGAGTGTGTAAGAGGGTATGTGTACGGGTGTGTCTTGAGTGCGTGTGTGCGTACAAGTGTGTGTGTGTGTAAGAGTGTATGTGTACGGGTGTGTCTTGAGTGCGTGTGTGTGTACAAGTGTGTGAGTGTGTAAGAGTGTATGTGTGCGGGTGTGTCTTGAGTGCGTGTGTGTGTACAAGTGTGTGAGTGTGTAAGAGTGTATGTGTACGAGTGTGTCTTGAGTGCGTGTGTTTGTGCAAGTGTGTGTGTGTGTAAGAGTGTATGTGTACGAGTGTGTCTCGAGAGTGCGTGTGTCTGTGTAAGTGTGTGTGTGTAAGAGTGTATGTGTGCGAGTCTGGAGTGAGTGTGTGTGTTTGTGTAAGTGTGTGTGTGTGTGTAAGAGTGTATGTGTGCGAGTGTGTCTCGAGAGTGTGTATCTTTGTGTATGTGTGTGCACGCACGTGTGTGTGTGTGTGTGTGCGAGGTAGAAGATATTGACAACCTGTGGACTGTGTGTATAATCCGAACCTTCGAAGAGAGGGAAGAGGAAAAAGGACCCTTCCACAATAATTGACTTTCTAACCCAAACCTCCGGAATTCACTCCTATGTCACGACTCTTTTATTTTAAGTCATTACTTAGACGTTGTGGTTTCACAGACGTGTCTTATAAATGTTGACAAATTTCTGATCTACGTCGGTGCTGAATTACTAAATCACTACTTTCTTGTTACACCGTATTATGTCAACGATGACTAAGTCAATTAAAAGTTCATTCAGCATATATAATCATACATGCTAGATACAGTAAAAATATCGTTTCCGATTTGTCCAGGTTTCCAGGGGGTCCACCGGGTCGTCATTTTTTAGGTGAACGGTCGCGTCCTCTGCACCCTCTGAACCCAAGTCAGGGACCCAGCCCTTCTGGGGGACCTCCTCCTGTACCGTCGGGTGAGGTCGTGAGAACGGACCTCTGAGGGTACCTGTCTCCTCGGACCGCCCGATGTCACGTACCCCAGCGTTTTCTCAACCTGTGATCAATCGCTGATTTGTTACTGTGTTTGTTCACTTTTTATTCAAATATTTCTAGATCAACTCCTAGACCATTATAATTAGTGTAATTATTGTGTAATTGATGTGTGTGTAAATTTTTCAGAAGTGGCTTTTGTCGATGATTCAATACTGTCCCGTTACCCTCGGTTGTTTTATATGAAAATTTTCTTTTATTAAAAGAATTAAATTTGAAGGTTTTATAAATTAATATACCCATAATGAACTAGTAAGTTTGTAAACACTGTAAAATGAGTGACGGGGGCAGGGTAGGACTGAGTGGATGGTCACCGGGACACCCAGAAAGACAAAGAACAGTCATTTCTAAGTCTATAGTTTTCCATGTCCTTCACAGCAAAATCACGACAATTCGTCTACGGAAATTTTCCTGAGATATTTAGACTGGGGATATTTACCCCCATTAAAAACACCAGGCACTTGGTCCTCAGATAGAATAGACACTCACGTCCCCGCCCCGTTCACCCTTTTTTGAGGTCGAAAGAGAACTAGCCTGGTGACAAGAAACTTTGTGTGTGTGTATGACGAGAGACTATGTGCCTGTGACCTTTTTTTTCTCAGTCTTAAAACTTCGGCTACGCGACTCTCGGAATCATCGGTTTTTTTCAGAAAGTGAGGTTCTGGTAATTCACTCCGAGAGTCCTGAAGCCCGAGAAGGGCCGAGTACCTGTGACTAGGGACCACGATCGACGGGGGTGTCCAAGGGCGTCCGGCTGGGTGGCGGGACACGGGTGCTCACTCTCACCTGACCTGGTGGTTGTGCTTCTAGTGTCGCTGATTCATTGGACGTCCGCCACACACAAAACCTCCGAAGTCAGGAGCAATGTTTGGGTCCTAGATCGAGGCAAGAGACCAATGTCACTTTTGAAGGAGAGGCACCTCTATCTTAAAAGGTCTTGATGGTTTCCTCTTTTCACCATCGTCGCCTCTTTTTGTGCAGTGGCTCCTTCACCTTCGGACCATCGGCCCCTTCTCGTCGGTAAATACAGAGCAGTCCTCTTGCACTTTCATCTTTATGTAGACAACGGTAGACCCCCCTACAATGAGTGAACACTGTGAACTGTATTCCTTGGTCCAAGAGCATTCCTAGCCGGCGGTTCGTTTGATAACTGTATTTACCCTTTCGTCAGACTGATACAGTAATGATGCTCTTTGGGCTTTATGTCTACCTCCCCTTCTATAGGCACCCTTGTAGAAAGTCTGCAACTACCCCCCCTCCCTCTCCCCCGGCCCGGATTTCCCTACCTCCCTGTGGCACCTCCAAAGGACTCCTGGGCTGACTGACGAATAGAGATTTCGTCGTACCGAGATTCTAATCTTGCCCCAGTATAACTTTGTTGAGAAAAGTAGGGTCGATTACACGGTAAACTTACATGTTGAATTTTGTCAGCTCCTCCTTTTTGTCTAAATGGTTCAGGAACGAGGGCTCTCTCTCGTACTCTATTGTGTGTCTTGACCCGGATTGAAAGAAGAGGAATTTTATCAAAGGGTCGGACCCGGTGTAAGGTGCCCTCGGGGGCGGAGAGTCCGGACGCAAGGGTCGATCCGTCCGGATAGCGACAGGACACAGGGTCGCCGACCACCACTGGGTGCGTTTGGTCTCGGACAGTGGCCGGCCCTCCACGGCTCGACTGCCCGACTATCTAGGTAGTGTAGAGCGAAGGGAAGAAGGGCCCGCCGGTGTCCCACTCCGGTCGGACCCCACCCGTCACCCGCGGCGTCCCTCCTTTCTTCTGTTCGACTTGTCCTGGCTCCCTCTTCCACACGAGGACCGTAAGAGTCCGAACTCTCACCAGCGACGTCGGATCGAGCTCGGACCCTGTGCCCCACGACTCGCCAGTCGCCCTCTACGAGACTCGTGAGACCCCGGGGTTGGGTGGTACGACGCTCGGAAGAAGGGGGTGAGGTGCGGGCCCATGGTCGGCGACGGGGCGGCGGGACGACGGTGGGTCCGCCCGAGGTCCCCATGCGACCATGTGCTCCGAGTCGACTCGACGAGGATACAGAGAGGACCTCCATTCTCTGGGGTTCTACCCCCCTCTTGATCCCTCTATGACAACTATAAGTGAGATTTAGTCAATTACTGCGGGTCCTACCCGGAGGGGTACAGTACTTGTGAAACGCACGTCAGAATAGGACAACTACTTATGTCCGGAAATTTTCGTGTCGACACTTTAAGACGGAATTTTGACGGAATTGGACCAAATACAGTACGAAACCCCTAAGAACCAACTTTTCTCGTTACAAACTCCGTCGTCCGTTCCATGGTGGCGACCCTGGACAGACAATTTTACGGTAGACAAATGTGGAAGATGAAAGGAAGATTAAGATATTCTTTCTACTCGTTTTGTCTTAAATACATAATCTAAAGTGTAGACTTACAACTCCCATGTTGTCTGTACTTTCTCTCGTTCGACTACCATAGACTACCACAACAAAAGAAGAAAAATTTAAATAGGTCGTCTTTTCAGATTTTAACTATAAACTTCTCCGACCAACTTTCCCAGTGTCTCCCTTTTCGGTTACAGGAACTCGCGTGGACGTAGACCCCTAGAGGCTAGGAGTGATAGTGCCACGTACTCCGCTAAGACGTCGGAGGGACCCCTAATGGAGTAGATCAAATACAGAATTGTTGATAAAGATCTTTAGAGGAAACTTCTGTCAGTAGTAAACAAGGTATAAACCGGAGTTTTTAGAAAGTTGAGGTTTAGCACTTCCCCCAAACGCTAGAAAGTCGCTATAAGTGCGATTGCACGCGTTGAAATTTTATGTTCGGTATGAAGGTATACCAGTGACTCCTCCATTCGATCTTGCCGCTGTCACTGCAGACACGCTCGTCCTGTCCTACAGACCACGCCACGACGAGGGCGGGGAGGGTGGGACGACAGTAAGGGAAAGTTTCGCTAGAGTGATTAAAGAGAGTTTTCCCGTCCTGTCATCCGTCCTTTCTTCCGTAAATTCAGGAGAGAAACGTGACCCTTTTCGGTACCTTTGGTCCCTCACATTAATGTGTTTGGAGAAGACCCGTGAATTCCTATTCGGTTTTTAGAATTTTAAGGAAGTTTGGGGTAAGGGAAGTCATTCAGAAAGAGTTTACTCACCTTATTATTAGGGTCACCTTCCTGCTTCTTGTAGATTAGTATATGAACCACATTTGTGAACAACGACTCCGAAACGAGCTTATGTCTTAACGAACTAAAGAACAGGACTAAAAGGGAACTATCAAAAACATCGAGCTGGAGTTCCTACCACTGACTAATGACCGTAAACAAGGATTCGCACGGACACACACGCGTACGTGTGTATATGTCGATGACAGGAAGGCTTTCTGGTGTCCTATCAATTTGTCTCTCACTCCCACACTTGGGAGTCTCGACCTCCACCCGCGTCCACCCGTCAAGTTCGTGGACTGTGGACCCCACCTGCCACCAGAGGACACCGGTGTCAGGACAAAGAGACAAAGGTCCAAGTTAGACAAACACATTTTATACGGGGAGGAGACCGAAATGTTTGTCTTATGTATTGCGTATTTTTGTCACAGATACAAACTTACTGAACCTCTGAACCAATATTCTCTACCCTTCAGTAGAACAAATTTGATTCCAAGCACACTTGAGAGTGTTCCTGGTTTCCATCCCACCTCCCTTCCTCCTCTTCCCCCACGTCCTTCGCCCCACAGACTCCCGTCCCCGACACTCCCCCCGAGACATAGGTACCGACCCGTTGCCCGACGTACCGACGAAACACGACTGGCCGGAAAGACGGGGTAAGTCTGAGACGTGATTTCTGCGTAAGGTAGGCGTACGAGAAATTACGGATATTTCAGTGTAAGAAAGTAAGTAGAAGACGGAGTCGAGGTGACTGGTTTGGGCCTGTCTTGGAAGCGACCGGGGTTCTCAGGTGTACCGTGACGATAGAAGCCGGGGACCAGACCAAGAAAAGTACACTGTACCAACATGACGTGGAGTGTGTAGTCCCCAGGGTACTGGAGGATTGTAATCTCCACGGGTCACCTACTCTTCGTCGAACATAAGACACTCACTGACTCCGTACGTGTAAAACCCTTTTTGTCCTCTTTCGGACCTGCTCACGACACTTCACTTTGTTGGAAGGAGAAGGATTTGTTGGAGGAATGGTTCAATTCCGGTATCTGTTACTGTCTCAGTCGGAGAGCTGATTCGACCATGTGATTAAACCTAGTGTAATATACCTAGAGGGTTGACATTTACTCTTAAGTGACAGAAGTCTCCTTTTCTACCCAATTAGAAGGTTTCCAAAGTGAAGATTGTTTACGTACAATACAGTAATCTGGAAGGTTTGGAGGTGTCTCCAGAAATACGAGGGGTTTGTCCCTTAGACTCCAGACAGAGACGGGAGTCCAAGTACTTGTCAGTGTACCTTAGAAGAGTTAATATATGATTGAAGGATTAAAATAAATAAACTCCTCTTTCAACGAAATCAGACCCTCTAAATTGTCTCATTTATTTGTGCTTTTAATCTTCGTCTTTATCAGTACCCACTATTGTTTATATTTATCCTTGTTAAATAAAACAAAACGACCGGTAAATATCAAATTAAGACGGGTATTTGACCGACCAATTGGGGGTTTAGAGGTTCTTCTATCCACACCCGAGAGACTACACAGAAGGGAGGGTTGCGGAACAGGAAGTTCTGAGGAGATCTGAGGACGAAGAAACGAGGATATCAAAAAGCATCTAGGAACCTGATTTGTTTTTTTTTCGGGTACAGTATTCATAAATGACGAGGGGGGTGGCGTAGTGCTCGTCACACCACATAGGTTGTCTACAAACAACTCAATTTGACTTTAGGTTCTGCAATCTAGAACTTGGTAGAAGTTCTGTCCGCGGAGGTAGGACCGAATGTACAACATCAGACCTGCTCCGTCCAGGAGGGGTACCGGCTGGTGTGGAAGGGGCCCTGAGTGTCGTATCCCGAGAGGAGGTGGTTGGGACAGTACGAGGACGGGAGTGAGGCTCAAATTAAACGTAGTTTGTGGGCTAGTAGAAACTAGTAGAAGCCGTATTGAATACGACTACCCGAAAACGGTAGTCGAGGGACGTCGACATTTAAGAGTGTCGGATCGTGACGCACCCATGGTTACAAGAGTAAAAGACACATAAATAATAATATTGTTCCGATGGCATGTGGTCAAGGGACTATCTGATAGACAGTCCGTGGCCGTTGAGTCTCGAGTTTATTACGTTAATTAGACATCCAAATGTTCACAAAGAGAACCACATGTTCGTAATCACGAAACCACACCGTCTTTTGTGTCGTATAAGGCCAGTTTAGATTACTATCATAAGACTTCGAATGTATCTTTTCGTAGATGTAATAGAAATTTGACAGTTAAGAAGGGTTTTATGTGACTTTGACACAATAGGTCTCACTTAGAACTATATCGTTTTATTCAGAACAGAGTATCTTAATATCAAACACCCTTTATATACAAATTCCGTTTGTATTTTGTCTCATAAAAAATGTCCAGTCTTTGAACAAAACTACTTTTTGTCTGAAAGAGTACGACTTTAGTCTAATGACTTAATTCACAAATGATCGCTATCCTTAGCCTCTTCCGTTACCGTGGGGTGAGGTTATGAGAACGGACCTTTGAGGGTACCTACCTCCTCGGACCATCCGACGTCAGGTACCCCAGTGATTCTGAAGTGAAAGTGAAAAGTGAAAGTACGTAACCTCTTCCTTTACCGTTAGGTGAGGTCCCAAGAACGGACCTCTTAGGGTCCCTGTTCCCCTCGGACCACCCGACGGCAGATACCCCAGCGTGTCTCAGTCTGTGCTGACTTCACTGAATCGTCGTCGTCGTCGTCGCTATCCTTATCGAAACAACTTTATGTGATTGGTATTTTTATGTATTAGTTACTTTTTAAAGATTCTAAAGTGTCTTGTCACCAAATCATTACCCCGGAGTACGGTCAGACACTGACTCCCTTTTATTCGACCTCAAAGACATGCAGAAAGCAAAGCTGGAATTAGATATTAATACCTTTGTCGTCTGGGGTGAATTGGGTCTCGGGAAAGTCAATATTCGTCAGTTTAATACCAAACCAAGGAAACAATTTAATCTCAGGATACCAACTGTATCTCCTATTAAGATTGTGGTCAAGAACGGATTTTAAAGGAAGGAGGTTTTGGGTATTCTTGTACTTTTTTAACATTAAAAAAGGAAGACACCCAATTTTTATTGTAGGGTTATCGAAGTTTAACTAATAGACTCTGATGAAAGATTCACTAAAAACCTGTTCTTATCTGTGTTTGTGAGCTACGTCGGTAGGACTCGCTAACGGTGCACGTTTCGTGACACAATTCCTTTGATTTTCTGCAAAGCGAGCAATTCGTAAAGTCTTTTGCAAAACCTTAGGTCAAAGAGAGACGGCTCTAAGTCTGAAGATCGCACAGTCAGACCTGAAAGTTTGTGTTTACTATTTTATGTCAGTAACAGCTCGGTGTTCTCGTCGCGCATTTAGGTTTGCCGTGACGATGTGTCTACAAAGAGCCATTTTTCACTGGAGAGTAAAATTTGTATACATACATAAAAAACCGGTGCGACCCAAGAATCAACACCGTACGTCCGAGAACGTCAACGCCGTGCACCCCAGGTCGAGGGATCGGTCCCCGGGACGTGACCCTCGCCCCAGAAGCCGACGGTCCCTTCAGAGACGTGTCACTGGGGAGAGACCGAGGGGAGTGTAGCTCAGACGCGGTGAATGTGTCCCGACGGCGGGCCAGAAGGAGCAGACGCGCACGGTCTGACAATTCAAGGCTCCTCTCGAAAAGGGACGTGAGGCCCACTCCAGGACAGACGTCACTCAGGGGACCAGGGTCTCGTACTCCTTACTTCCGGCACACTTGACCGACCGGTCCGCCCTCCCCGCGACTCCTGGACGTGCCTCGTACATTGGGTCCCTCGACAGCCCATAGGGTTCCGTTCTCGCCTTTGTACTCTTGGGTGTCACTCCGAGACGACAGCACTCCGAAAAGTCTCACCCGGTCGGAACTCTATTTGTCAGAGGAAGTCTCGAATCTGGACAAGTACACGACTTGGGGCCGTTCTCTTGTTTTTTCGTTGAGAACCCAAATTCCAACCTCACTGTTCACAGTAGTGAGTCAAGGGGCATCTGCACACGGGGAATTAGTGCATACTTTTGTGTAATCGAGGACTCGGTACCAAACATCCTTTCTCCAGTCAAAAAGTCAATCTTACCGTCTCCTCCGATGTTACTCATTCTAAACAACTGGTGTCACATTTAAATTTTAACGAAGAAAATTCTTCGTGTCCGACCCTCCTCCCCCTCCCCCCGTCCATCTCACAGGAACTTCCGACGGGGCCGGTGACGTGAGTACGTATCGTTACTCGGGTGACTACCGTGTCCCGTGGGGAAGACTGGCGGTACTTTGCAGTTTGAGGATGGGTGGGGAGGGACGGTTGCACCAGACTTGCTCAAATTCCTAGAAGGAGAGGGACGGGTCCAGGACTTGCCTGTTATAAGACAACAGTAAGGACGTTTGTGACTCTAAGACAGGTCATTCTCGCAGTCCATAGACTCAGAATCAACGACCCACCCGGAAAGGGATCAGCGTCATTCGTCCGCGATGAGAGATCCACTCCACACACCCGAAGAGTGACGCCACCGAGGTCCCACGTGCCCGAAGTCGCGAACGTCGTGAGTGCGAGTCCGCAACGCCGAGCGCCCGAGACGTCGTGTCCGAGTCGTCACCACCACGACACGCCCGAATCGACGAGACACCGGACACCCTAGAGGGACCTGGTCCCTAGCTTGGACACAGGGGACGTAACCGCCCACCTAAGAACAGGTGGCACGGTGACCCCTCCAGGGCATGTTAATGAAACTTCCCTAAAGACCTGAGATCTGTTGAAGTCGCCAAGTTATGAGTTAGGGACTTCAAACATACCCTCTACCACACACGTACACGTCTGTCCACGAAAACCTCCACCCAGCCGTGTTTCGTGTCGGGGGGTCTTGTTCCGGACCGGGCATCGTCCTTTTGTCGACTATAAACTCCCACACCACCTCCGTCCGTTCGTCCTTCGGGTAGTCTAAGAGTTTCCCGAGACACTGGGGATTTTCCAATCCTTCATGATAGGCTCCGATGCCTGTATGGTCATTCCTAGAGTCTTACCTTTTTATTTGAGCGGCAATAGACACCCGAAAGTGAAGGGATCATTATTTAAATGTGTCCCGAGTGAAAATTGGAAAGTTTAACGAAAACATCATTGACGGACTTGACTAAGGTTCCAATTCTGTTGTCTACTATTTCGGAGTTCCAGAATCTTAGACGACCTAACCCTCTCCAAAACGAGGAGGGGCGGAGGGACCACCGAGTCTGCCATTTCGTAGACGGACGTCACACCCTCTGGGCCCAAACTAAGGACCCAGCCCTTCTAGGTGATCTCTTCCTTTACAGTTAGGTGAGATCGTGAGAACGGACCCTTTAAGGTACCTGTCTCCCCGGACTATCCGATATCAGGTACCCCAGCGTTTCTCAACTTGTGCTGACTCACTGAAGTGAAAGTGAAAGCGAGGAGGGTCGCCGGACTCCGGTTCCTCTCCGACTACCGTGACTTTGGGGGCCATAGAAGACGGTGGACGGGTCCAAGTTCGCGACACTGGACTCGAGTTCCGTCCTAGAAACACAGTTAGAGGTAGTACTTCAGTATTTCTCCCTCCTTAAAACCCTTTCACCCCGGTGAGACACCGAGGAAGAGCTAGTGGGACTCGTCTTGTAGTAATTTGACCTGTCTTTGTAGTCTGTATACATCCACACATTACTGAGCCTAATTCTATGTTCATAGACCCTCAATGAAATTCATATAACACTGACCTACATGAATACATGAATTTTATGGAGGTCACTGACCTAAAGGGACCACCGAGTCTACCATTTCGTAGACGGATGTTACGCCCTCTGGACCCAAACTAGGGACCCAGCCTTTCTAGGGGACCTCTTCCTTTACCGTTGGGTGAGGTCATGAGAACGGACCTCTTAGGGTACCTACCTCCTCGGACCACCCAATGTCAGGTACCCCAACGTTTCACAACCTGTGCTGACTCACTGAAGTGAAGTCAAATTCATGTAATATGGATAGAAGAATGGGTCTAGACCAGTAAACGGCACAAATAAACCATTGTGTCTTATGTTTATTTTATATTCTAGTCCAGAGACGTGTTCCCCGGACATTAAATACTGAGTGCGGTTACGAAAGTCGTATCGTGTCCACCAGTTGTGATGAAGTAAGTACCACTGGACCGTGACTCTTGGTTACAGAGTGTTCTCCGACGAAGGTTTAAGACTGGATAGACACGTTTAAACTGGAAGAGTGACGATAAGTCAAGTCAAATCAAGTCAACTCAAATCAGCGAGTCAGTACAGGCTGAGAAACACCGGGGTACTTAGTGTCGTGCGGTCCGGAGGGACAGGTAGTGGTTGAGGGCCTCAAGTGAGTCTGAGTGCAGGTAGCTCAGGAACTACGGTAGGTCGGTAGAGTAGGAGACAGTAGGGGAAGAGGAGGACGGGGGTTAGGGAGGGTCGTAGTCTGAGAAAAGGTTACTCAGTTGAGAAGCGTACTCCACCGGTTTCATGACCTTTCATGACCTCAAAGTCGAAATCGTAGTAAGGAAGGTTTCTTTAGGGTCCCGACTAGAGGTTTCTTTAGGATCCCGACTAGAGGAAGTCTTACGTGACCAACCTAGAGGAACGTCAGGTTCCCTGAGAGTTCTCAGAAGAGGTTGTGGTGTCAAGTTTTCGTAGTTAAGAAGTCGCGAGTCGGAAGAAGTGTCAAGTTGAGAGTGTAGGTATGTACTGGTGACCTTTTTAGTATCGGAACTGATCTGCCTGGAATCAGCCGTTTCATTACAGAGACGAAAACTTATACGACAGATCCAACCAGTATTGAAAAGAAGGTTCCTCATTCGTAGAAAATTAAAGTACCGACGTCAATGGTAGACGTCACTAAAACCTCGGGGGGTTTTATTTCAGACTGTGACAAAGGTGACAAAGGGGTAGATAAAGGGTACTTCACTACCCTGGTCTACAGTACTAGAAGCAAAAGACTTACAACTCGAAATTCGGTTGAAAAAGTGAGAGGAGAAAGTGAAAGTAGTTCTCCGAAAAATCAAGGAGAAGTGAAATAGGGTATTCCCACCACAGTAGACGTATAGACTCCAATAACTATAAAGAGGGCCGTTAGAACTAAGGTCGAACACAAAGAAGGTCAGGTCGCAAAGAGTACTACATGAGATGTATCTTCAATTTGTTCGTCCCACTGTTATATGTCGGAACTGCATGAGGAAAGGGATAAACCTTGGTCAGACAACAAGGTACAGGTCAAGATTGATAACGAAGGACTGGACGTATGTCTAAAGAGTTCTCCGTCCAGACCATAAGGGTAGAGAGAGTCTTAAAAGGTGTGAAATAACACTAGGTATGTCAGTTTCCGAAACCGTATCAGTTATTTCGTCTTTATCTACAAAAAAACCTTGAGAGAACGAAAAAGCTACTAGGTCGCCTACAACCGTTAAACTAGAGACCAAGGAGATGGAAAAGATTTTGGAGTGACGATAATAGGAGAATGTTTATTTTAATGATACTCCTAAACACCTCTTCAGAAAACCCTTACATGTGCAAATCAATCTTGTCTTCTTCCGTCAGTACCAAATGGACATGTCTGTCCTGTCCATTCGACCTAGTCAGACCGTTCCTCAAATCCAAATAGTCAAAATGAAAAAAGTTTCTTGGTCAAGATCCAAAACGACTAAAAAGAGACAAAAAGCCACAAAATAAAGTGACTAAAGACGAGAATAAAAAGAAAGGAAGACGAACGAAACCCGAATTAAACGAGAAGAAAGATCAAAGAATGTCACCTTGGACTTAATGGGCAAACTCTGAAAGGAAGAAAGGATCATCTTCATAGACTGTGATATTTAAAGGGATGGTCGGGTTAAAGTGAGTGTAAACGGTACAGAAAAGTAGAAATAAGTCGAACAAAAGATTAAAAGAAGGGAGAGACTGTGTACTCAATAAATCTACACACAACAGATTAAACTTTTGAAAACGCCCATAAGGTCCAATAGACAATGACCAAAGATCAAGTTAAGACGACACCAGTCTCCCGTATGAGTCATACCAAGGATAAAGAAATTTTTAGAAATCCGAACGAAATACGGGGTACTATTTCGACTGGAACCCACGACCGGGTACTCGTGGAGTCTTCTCCGACAGAAGACGACACCAACCACCTTACAGACTATTTGCAGTTGACGGAGTTCACTCAACTATCACAATAAGTTCAGAGGATGTCTGCACGACGACGATAAACAAGTCGGTTAGTGTCTTTCGCCTCGAGTTCAGAGGTTCGTGTTGACGCCCAAAATTGAAAACTCATAGGCCTTCAAGATAGTAGTCCACGTGTATAATTACTACCAATTCATAAAGTCCACTTAATTAGGAAAATTCTAATACGTTACATAGAGAAATGGGGACCATTAAAAGAAACAAGACTACAGATAAAACTATCATTATATCGTAGAGACCGAAAGTCGTTCAAAATTTTTTTAGATAAACAAAATTTTTACATTCATATCAACTAAATATTATAACACGAGTAAAGTCCATATGTTTACTAAATCGGTATATATATAAGAAAAAAGTCTAAGTTAGGGGTATATCCAATGACGTTTCATAACTCCTCGCGAGGGACACCATGTGGCAACCAGGGACAACGAAAAGAACATGTATCGTCACGCACATACAAAGAGGGTTCACCGAAAGAAAATTAATCGTAAAGGCACCAGACAGAGGGGTAGAAAACGAGACAACCATGAAGGAAAGAACAGAGGAATACCTAACAATTTTACAAAATCATAAGTCAAAAGTAGATAGATAACCAAGAAAGAAAAAAATTGACCGACGAGATCCTTAGTGTGATATGTATAGATTGAAGTCAAATGTCAATAAAGTGGTGAAGTTCGTTTTACATTTCCGAAATGTTGATGTGTCGAGCAGAGGGTGGTGGGAATTGGGGTGTCGACCGTACACTCAATGTAGATATGTGTTACTTAGGGGGAGGACTATGACGACATTGAAAACGAAAACTATCAATAAACGTAAAATTTCTTAGGCTCCCGCCAAAAAAAAAAAAAAAATGATAAATACAACGAGGAGGAAATGGGGCTCCGGGGCTGGAAGGGAGTCGTTGTGAAGGGAAGACAGACTTCTTGAAAGTCGGAAATAAAGTGTCGTCCAGACGACTGCCCCTTCATGACTTCCAAAAGGAAGTGGACTCTCATAGAAACAAAATGAAAGGAAAGGCTCCTTGTAAAAGTGATCTCTGTCTTAAGATCCCACTGTCGTGACAGAGGTCTGAGGTTCCAAAGAACCTCTCTTTCTTCTTTAATGACAGCAAGTTTTGAAACAAGACATTACGTAGTAAAGACCGAGTTCCGAAAAACACACAATTTCAGACAAAAAGTGGTCAAACTACTACAAATACCCGTACTGAAAAAGACTCAAATGGGACAAACCCCAAAAGACTTAAAGAACTTAGGTATGTAAACACGGAGTGGTTTAAACCTTTTTAAAGTCGGTACGAAAGAAGTTGATGAAAAGGATGTCGTCAGAAAGAGGAAAGTACCCTGAGGTTACTGGGTTTAAGTCCGGAAACCCGTAACCGGTTGTCCACGACGCTCCGGGACAAAAAAAACAACAACAACAAATTGGAAAAGGGACATATAAGAAGTCCAGTCTGTCATAGATGACTACATAAAGTACAAGTGACTGAGCAGGAAGGAGACGGTAGAGACATGACGATCATTCCGGTAAGTGACCTGTGGGATAATAAGACAAGGTTTACAAGGGAGACTCAAGAATGTGACGAAGAGACGACTCTTAAAGGTAGAAAGGTGAGTAGAGACTCCTGGACAGGGTGGAGTGTCCCGTGTCATTAACGGAATGTCGGTCGGCGACCGGATGGTACGGTCGTACACCCAGTAGAACCCCGTCGGTAGACGACTGGCTGGAAGGGGTGCTCTCGACAACCTAAAAGGACCGAGAGACACACTACCTATTACGACGCAACGTAAGCCTGCAAAACAACTCTGACACTCTTAGACAGAAGACTTTTGAGAAGTCTCAGAAGACTTTTGCCACTACCTGAACAAGTCCAAATCTGTCCTCCTACCAATCTATCGTAGTGTCTGAGTTACCTGTACTTAGACTCATTTAAACCCCTCTACCACTTCCTGTCCCTTCGGACCGTACGACGTCAGGTGCCCTAACGGCAGCCTGTGCAGACTCACTGCCTTGTTGTCGTTGTCTGTCCTTCAGGGCAGGGCGGAAGACACCAGCTACCAAGGGTGCAGTCGAGACAAAAGTCTCCATACAGACGGGGTACGTCTACGGTGACTCCCCGACCGGACCACGCACCACCACCGCCTGCACCACCCAATCAAGAGGTCCGGAGCCGACGCCAAGACACCGAGACCGCACACACGCACATACTACGAGTGTCCACTCTAGCCCTAGACAGTCAAGTCCCTATCTTAGTCCCCCAGAGAAGTAGGTCCCGTGAGAGGTCGAGTGTCCCCGGGAAGAGGGGTCAGAAGACCGGCCTGAGTCCCAAAGAAAGTTCTCCAGACTGAAGAGTGTAACAGTTCACCTGAGGTATCGACCCGTCGAACGTCCCATTTCGTTTCTTTATAGTTATTTTTTCGAGTAGATATATACTTTTTCACTTTCAGCGAGTCGGTGCAGGCTGAGACTCTGGGGTCACAGATATGTCAGGTACCCTAAGAGGTCCGATCTTATGACCTCACCGATCGACAAGGAAAGAAGTCCCCTAGAAGGGTTGGGTTCCTGACTTAAACGTAGAGGACGTAACGTCCACCTGAGAAATAACAGACTCGGTGGTCCCTTCTGCACACACACACACACGCGCACACACACATGTACGATTCAACGAAGTGAACACAGACTGAGACACTAAGATACCAGACGTCAGGTGGTCCGAGGTCCGTTCTTGTGACCTCACGTAACGGTCCGAGAGGAGGGCCTCTAGAAGGGTTGGGTCCCTGACTTGCAGAGAACGTAACCGTCCGTCTAAGAAATGACGATCACGTTGGACCCTTCGGATATATATATATATATAGAGGATCCTCAAGGGACGTGTGAACTCTGGTGTCCCCGGGGCAGAGGTCAGAGAGTCCGTCGAAAAGACACCCTGCAGTTCACGGACAGTGGGAAGTCACGGCTCCACCGTCGAACCCAAACGTCCCGTCGGCCGAAGCCCGGACCGACCCTCTCCTCCCCTCTGAGAAGTGTGAGACTCGAGTGTCCTCGCGTAAGAGGTCCGGAGGTGTCTCTCCAAGGGGGACCGAAGACTACCAAAACAGGTGTCAGGACCCTGTACCGAGCGAGAACTCAGTGTGAGTCCTCTATTTCGTCCTCGCTTATTTGGTCCTGTGAACGGTGGTGTGACCGACAAGAAGTTCAAGAGTGAAGGGAAAACTATTTGGACGACAACAAATGAGAGTCTTAGGCGTCCAAGAGACCTTAAGACAAGACAGGTGTTGAAAGTGACATCGGTCACTCTCCTCATAGTCACACTTGGACGAGAGAAAACCGACCACAACCTTCGAATAGAGAGTGAGATTGCTCAATACTCGATCGGGTCCATTACATTGTCTTCGGACCGGACGCTACCTTCACCCTGACCTTTCTCTTTTCCCGATTCTGGGCCGGTGCTCGGCACTCTCGGAACTCAAGTGAAACGGTAGTGACGTGCGATTTCAGGGAAGGCGCCTCTGGCTCGAGATCTGTCCCCGTGCTCTACAGGGGACGACCAACTATACGTCCGCGTGACTCGGTGGTCTCTTCGGGAGAGGTCAACATAAAAATTAAAGTATTTTCATTTTGTATATATATATTTTAAAATTTATAGTCTGCGACACTCCAAAATACTGACTGTCGTCTCAAGAAGAGGTCCGTACTACCCGGACTGATGACGAGGGGTTTTCGTTGGAAGGGGTACTGTCACTGAAGACGAAAGGTAAAGAAAGACTAGGTTACCAAAGAGACAACACAGTTAGACAAAAAGATATACAGTACATATGAAAAGAAAATTTCTAAAAAAAAGAACTACACCTTGTAAAATTTTCAGAAAATGACTTGAACAATGTCATCACGAAGACAAAGTACGAAAGCAAAAAACCGACACCTCGTACACACTAGAATCGAGGGACCGGTCCCTAGCTTGGACATGGGAGACGTAACCTTCCACTTCAGAGTTGGGGACCTGACGGTCTCTCCAGGGATGTGATGAAAAACTGAGAATTTTTTTTAGGTGATTTGTCTTAAATCAAAAGACTGTTATGTACGTGTGAGACTAGATCTTTGTGTGTATGAAAAGGGAGGTATAAAGGTTACATTTCATATTGTGATAGAGTGTAAACCACAAACAGAAGTAGTAGTCACCTCGGTTTACCACATGATACTGAGTTAAAGGAAAAGACATGTTTTAAAACAAAAGGGTCCTTAATTCTTAACGAAGGAAACAACAAAAGATACGGGAATCGAAAGTTACAAAGATGTAGTAATTCGTTTTAGTGACTTTTTCCTTGACATTTATGGGATTCTCTAAGTTTGAGAGTCCACATTTGAAAAAGAACCTGTGGGAGGCCTTCGGGAGGTAGAAGGATGAGATTAATTTTGTCTGAAAAGAAATCAAGTCGACGGATCCCCCAGTGGTACCTGAGAAATGGTGACAAGAGTCTTAAGGAAATGGAGGTTGGACACGAACCTAAGGGAGGGAAAGGACACACCGAACACACAGACAGTGTTATCGGGTCCAATGCGACGCCATTGTTTGTTGTGAGTCTGCGGTTACCGAATGTGTCATGCACAGACAGTACCCGGTGGAGACATGGTGCAGTGGTAGTAAGGTCCTGGGTCCGACTGTCCCGTCGAAGACGGATTTGTCGGACTCAGGAGTGTCGTCTTCCTTCTCTACACCAGTCAGTCCTCGACCAAGCATGTATAGACGAGTGAAGATGGGTGTAGAGAGACCGATTTCACTGAGTGTGTTGGCATGAACTTCGGACCTCACCCCTCTCCTAATATGTTCTCGGCGGACCTCCCCACTCACCCCTCCTTGGTCTAGTGTGACAGCCCAGACTACAATTGTCTGGTCTCCATGGCAGAGGACGTCCCGTTGTCGATCACCAGCACTTGTTGCTTCGTCAGTGTCTCTCGGAAGGAGATAGAACAAGCACTTTAGGTGGGAGGTAGAAGAAGAAACATAGAAGAAAAATGAGGAAATAACAGTAAAGTCAACAAGATCCTTACACAAGTTAGATGGTGCAACTCGGTTTTCAGACGGTTGGTTAGTGAAATTTTCCCTTGAACATCCTGTGTCACATTGACTTTCTACTCCTGACAGACATTGATAGTGAAAGTGGGAAAGGGTGATAAACTCCGTCGAAAAGAGTCTAGGATTTTACAGTTACTTCGTGACGTCAAAAAGATTTCGTCGAAACTAAGATTCATAGAACTGAAGACGGAAAAGCCTAGACGACATTCGCGGTTCGAATACAGACGTTATTTTAGTTGGTCGAGTCTTCTTAAAGTAAGATTAAGACAGTGGTATCTGTTATGACATAAGTTGTACGACCGGTTCGAGACTTTAGAAGGACGGTAACGACAGACATTGAATAGAATTTATTCTACTATATCAGAATAAATCAGAATGTCCTTTTATACCAAGATTTTATGTAGAGGGATATGGTCTTAGAATAAATCAAAACTTTACCGCTTGTCAATGATCTCCCATTACCATGTGTTCTTTACCAGCTTAAGTCGAAGTGCAATGTAATAAAAATAAACTATAAGAGAAAAGCTTATTGACTCTATATCATCTAAGAGTTGGATTTTTTTTTCTTTGAGCGAAAAAGTGGAGGCCTCACATGTGAAATTTTGATTTTCCATTTGGACCGAGTCTGGGGAGCGAGGAGACGACCGTGAAGGCGACGCGCCCGGACGTGCAGACTCCGACCCGAATGAGTCAAGTCTACGAGAAAGGTAGAGTTTTTTCAATGTCTGAGGCATTTAATACATTAGGGAGATTAGAGGTAAAGGAGTAAATGTTTTGTCTTTATCCTCCTAAAGATTCCTTTTCACTACTCTTAATTTATTGGGTATCTTTCGGTACTGCAGTACGGACCCTCCGTCATTTACGAGTCACATTCAAACAACTCTTTTATTTTAAAGACAGGATTATGCCGTCGATGGGATGCATGGCACTTTTGAATGTCTCCAGTTTGAAATACTGTCGGTCCGAATTTGTAGTACTTACAAAATGACATTATTTTGGTATATTCAACACAAACCGGTTTTAGGTTTCAATGAATAAGTAATTGTAAAAAAAAATTAATTTACTTTCAAACTCTAAAGATGGAGAAATAAAACGAGACGATTTAGGTATGTTAAGATCCTTCCCTGTCAATGGAGGAGTCCATGATTAAAAAAATTTGGATTACAAATTTTTGGGTCTCAGACTTTTTGAGTGATCTTGGGGAAGAGTCACGACGGAGAGCTGCACAGGGTGGGACCGGACACTGTGTGCAGCCGGGTTCACGTTACAATCCTGATTTGTCTCTAGGGACTGAGTTGTCTTGAGTTCTCCATGTCAGCTTTTGTGTCAGGACTCCCTTCGACCCAAGTAGAAGGTTTCCGACTACTTACTTAGAAATGTAGTAGTCTCTTATATGTTTGGGCCCCGTCAATAATGTGTCTCATAGTCTCAATAAATTTTTGTAGACGTTTCATGACTGGGAGACTCTCGTGGACCTCGTTTCGGAAGACCCTTTGAGCCTGCAGTCTCCGACTTCTCCGAAAACATTTATTTGATTTTGGCTTACTGACCGACGTGTCAGTTCTGCGTGGTCTATTATTTCTGTTTTTCGTTTTATTTGAGTCCTTCCATTTGTCTAAGTGAGGGAAAGTAAGGGGCGACAGGTTGACTGAAGTAAAGAAAGGATACCTTCGAGTAATCTCTGTGAACTTGTGCGTGGCTCTTCCGACGGAAGCTAGACGCGAGTACACCCTGTCCCAGCCCCCGTCGGGTCGTCCACGTCCCTTTCGTCGCCCGGACTGCAGTCTCGCACACCCAGACCGTCCCGACGCCGGGGACCTGTGCGCCAAGAGAGTCGACGTTTCGTCGTCCCTCGTCAGACGGGGAGTCTCGAGCCTGCTCCTTTGACCCTTTTACTTCCTTTTGTGGACCTTACCACGTAGGTTGTCTTTGTACCCACTTGGTGTTTCCTCTCGGTGTCTCCCTTAAAATTTACTTTTTATTTTTCGTCGTCCACTTTAATTCAAATTATTATGAAAAATAAATTGAGTTATATGATTTTTTATATAATGGTAAAGTTGTCCATTTGACTATATTCTGATGACTCTAAAGAAAAAGTGAAAAAAAAAAACATGATTTCAGACACCTTTAGTCACACAAAGACTGTGTGTGTCTAGTCGAACTAAGTCTGGTCGACGGGTGTCCTGGCGTACCCTGTCGCGTCGCACCGCGGGTCCTCCCCGACTCGTACAAATGGTCTGGGATCGTCTGTTTGGGACACCCCGATTCAGTTGGTGTAGTTTGTTTAAAAGGATAGAAACCATATCATATATTATGGATTATCCATTATGACGTCGTTCTTAACCAGCCATAGTAGGTATGGCTGATCTGAGTCATAAATGGGTTTTATTCTCGTTGGTTTTTAATAATATTCGGTGATTATCAGTAAGTAAAATATAAATAAAAACACCAATTAAAACAAATAATCCTAAACTTAATGTATAGTTAGAGTGTATCTTAGATTATTAGAGTTTTTTTCTTTGATATTGGACTGTATTGTCATTCATGTGTTTTTTAGACTTGATGTTCAATGTTAACTAATTTGATGTGGAAACCCGTTTCTTCGTCATTATCTTTTGTTTTATAAAGAGATAATACGATTTGAAGAGTGAAGTGTCCTGGACGGTAATCTTTCAGTACAAATTATCGAAAGAACATTAAAAAAAGAATATTTTCCAATTGACGTAAGAGATTTATCCTACTGGTGAATAATACTGTTGAGTCAATGTTCACTTATATTAAAATTCATTTATATTATAATTTCACTACGATATAAATGAAGTCTTGTTCAGTTACCCCTATTTCGTGTTTTATACTGAACACAATGTAAACAATGATTCCATTGTGACTCATCATGTGTCATCCGCTTAAGAACCTGGGACTCGAGTTTCTTGTCCCACTTTCTACTTGTCTTTGGCAAAGACTTGACGTTTCAGTAGTGCCTCGTTTCGTGTGCGTGGGCACAAAGACGTCGAGACTCAGACGAGAGTAAAGGACACACCTCTTCGAGGACTTAGTATAGTGAGAGTAGGTGAAAACACCCGACGGGGTGTCACGTCGTTCACCAGTCTACTCTGTGTTCTCACTTTACCTGTATCCTACCACCCACCCGCCGACGATGGAGTAAAGGGGGGCTGTCCCTGGCAAATCAATTGTCCTGAGGTCGAAATGGTTCACAATCCTTCAAGAATTGTTGGTTTTGAGAAACCTGAAATTACAGGTAAATGATACATGAGTTTTCTGTCACGAAGACCTTCTGTCCGGGGGAGGGGAGCTCGTAGGGTAGCCTACGAGTCGGCGTCCCTGGGTGTTCGACTTAGCGATCAGTTCCAGGAGACACCAGAGGGCCGGGTCCTGAGGGGTGGGACCGGGGCGAGCCCGAGTCTGTGTTTCACCGGGTCTACACCCTCCTGCTCGAAATGTGTAAGTGTGGAAGTGTCAGTGTGACAGAGGCAGATTTGAGAGGCCTCCTTCTGCGGTAGGGGACGGCTCGGAACGTGGAGGGTCCGGTGGGCACGACTGGGGCCAGGGCCTGTGGTTTGTGCTGTCAGTGGTGTCAGGGAGTGTACACGTCTGAGTGTAGACCGCAAAGACATCTCTTCCTTCCCCAGGACATCGTCCTTCAGGTCCAGAAACCACTACCCGAGGCAGGACAAGAGGTACGAGTCGGACAAGTACTACCACTTCGGCACGAAGCCTCTGCGCCTGGATCTCCAACGGCCCCGTCCCCTGTGCCTCTCCCCCGCAAGTCTCGTTTCGCAAAGGTCCTGCCCCGCCGGCAGCGTGGAAGTCGGAAGGACGGGGAAGTGGCACCCGGCGTAGTTGCCCGAGTGCGCATGCCACTTCAGGTCGGGATACTTAGACCCACCTACCCCCCACGTGTCTGTGTGTCGAGTAAAGGGATGCTTCCGACGTTCGAGGAAATTCCGTCTGTACCATTGGTGAATTTTTTTTAATGACTGTGTATGAAAATTTCTTCGATCTGGCAACTATATGTAACATATAGTGTCAGTGTCCTTTACGATGACAACCAGACTTTAACTTTCAACGTATTAAAGAATGCCTTTGCTACATTGAGACCAGTTACTTAATCACTCCTATATGTCATGTTAATTTTCAAATATGTTAAATTTCGTTTCTCCTCTATAGATGAAAAGAAGTTTTATTTCGGTTGTCTGTTCGATGATATTGTAAAAGACAGGTATTTTGACACATAAATCACTGAATAAAAATTAAAACAAGTTATTTGAACGTCACCGATGAGAGACTGTCCGTTCCTCTTCGGACTAGTGTGTCTTTGATTGTTCACGTAGACAGATGGGAACCTTCTATCGGTCTGTGGTTGGGTTGACACGTTGAAGGCATTGTTTTGTTCCGTGTGTACGTCCTGGCGTCTACGTCAGACCCCGGCCCCTGTGCGGGTGTCCCTACGACACGCGTTGGGCCTCTTTGCCCCAGACCTAGAGTTCAAAATAAAGTGGAGGTTGGTAGACTAAATGATTGGTGCCAAAACTCTAAATAAAATTTTCACTACCTTCCGGTAGGAACGGATTAAATAAAATGACTCACCATCTCGCCACGACCCGTATATTCGTTATGGTCTACATTAGTGTTGGTAGCAAAGTTCAATTTAAGACCCCGTCACACTTCTCACTGAAGGTTTCGAGAGTTGTCTCCCACGAGACTTTTGGTGGTGACCCGCATTGAGATAATGTCTGTCTGTCTGTACCCCCCTTCGTTTCTGTAGTAAAAATTTTACCTCAATCCACAAAAATATCTTAGTCTTAAACTAGGAAGGTCATAGAGCCGTCGAGACGTTTCGGAGACGTCGACAGGTCCGTGACGGATAGTGGACTCGGACCCCTACCAGATCGGTGTGGCACCAAATAGAAGTTTCCACTTACCCGTATATTTGTGTCTACTCCCACACACACACACACACACACACACGTGGTCCGGAGACAGGACATAGAGACTTTGGACGACTACCACTGCCCTGAGTCGATACTGTAAAATGCACTTACAAATACACTTGTTCTTCAAATCGACAATTCTGTCATGAGTGTGATGTATAGAGACATACATACACAATTGATATGTCTATAATTGTTATACACTATTTTTAATGGGGTTTTGTACTTAAATAATTTAGAAAGGATTATGGATAAAACAATCGATATGTTGCCTCCTGAGTCTCTGTAGAAATTAGAACCTAGTACGAAGAAGTTTCTCAGTCTCCACCCTCACCGGTTATTGTGAGAGAAGGTCTGTGACGAATTTACTGGATTGTAAGAGTTGTCACGTGAGGGTCGAGGAGGTAGTCAAGTGATATAAGTTCGTGAAACATGGTGAGTGAACTCGACTTCTTATTTATAAAGTAAGACAAAATTTTTCTTGTGTTTCTAAATTCAAGTCGATATGACCTCAAGTGTAACATAAGACATTAATCATAAGTGGTGTGATCTGTCTACTGTAATAAGTCATAAGGGAAGTCATACAGTTGATCAATGAAGTTTGAGTCTGAGCCACGGACGTGAAGAGACTTGATATTATTTTGAGGTGAGCTCCTTCCCACTGTGTGTCTCGATTTCTGCACTGAGTTTCCGACAGTCGAAGAAATATTTTCACTTCCTGAGAATGGAACACATTTGTTTATTCCAAGGGAGGTGTAGACAGAAAAGGATTCTTTATTTTGTTTGTCGTTGTATTCGTATACGAGAAGTGACTACCCTTTGTCAGTGTCTCCAGTCTCTTGTGTGTGTAGAACCTCTTGTCCCTAAGCTAGGACAAAGTTCACCCCCACCAAGAACCCCTTTCCGCTTTTCGTCTGAAACGGTCACCACTGAAACGACGAATTTGTCGTCCTTCACGGGAGGATAACGGTAAATGTTTGTTTGGCAACTGCGGAGAGAAATGGTTCGTGTCCCCGGTGTTGTGGAGACCAACCTGTTTCCTTTGTTTGTGCGAGGTGTCGGGGGATTCTTTCTTCCCTGCCATCATTTCCACGACGGGTGGGCAGAGACCCGCCCCCGTGTCGGTCGGCGTCTTTGGTGACCAGGGGGAGGCAGAGGCAAAGGAGCAGAGGAAAAGAGCACAGCACAGGACAGTGGATCCTCTTGTCTCCTGGACGGACAGTGGGACGGAGTAGACGATGTGTCTTCTGTCGTTACGTCGGCGCCAAGAGTTAATTGGGATTGGGATTGTTGTTGGGAATAAACCACGTCTTATGACTTTATTTCATTCTGCCTTTGTAGGGGGTCGATCCTGCGTTGTTTAGACGGAGTCTCCTTCACCCTTTGAACATTTCACTTTTACTCTTCACTAGTAAAGTCAAGGGATCCTTCCCGAGAAAAGGTAGAGAGGTCCGCGACTACTTTTACGAGACGAATGAATTTTTTTTTTGAATCCATACGTAAACAGACTGATTGATCGTCAATCTTATACATTGAGTCTTAAAATTTATATGAAAACGATAAATGTACCGAATTAGAGTCGTAAGATAATTTAGAGAGTTATAAAACAGTAAATACAGGGAATCGTCGCAGTAAGTTTTAAATTCATGAGAACAGAAAAACCACTTTTTGTGAAAGAAATCCTTTGTCTTCACATTACAATTTTACTATTAAGACTTCTCCGTGTGTTCTTTAACCTTCGTACTCGAAGAGGTGCGAGTTCATTAAAATAGTAGGAATTTACCTAATTCATTTCACTGGTGAACGATACTTCTGTCTTGTGAAAAGACAGAAAGTCATAAACTGAGACCTGATAAAGTAGGGTATAGGATCCGTCCTACAAGTATGTCTAGTCACAAGTCAAGTCAAGTCAAGTCAAGTCAGCGAGTCAGCACAGGTTGAGAAACACTGGGGTACTTAGCGTCGTGCGGTCCGGAGGGACAGGTAGTGGTTGAGGGTCTCAAATAGGTTTGAGTACAGGTAGTTCAGTCACTACGGTAGGTCGGTAGAGTAGGACAACAGGGGAACAGGAGGACGGGGGTCAGGGAGGGTCGTAGTCCGAGAAAAGGTTACTCAGTTGAGAAGCGTACTCCACCGGTTTCATAACCTCAAAGTCGAAGTCGTAGTCAGGAAGGTTACTTGTGGGTCCTGACTAGAGGAAATCCTACCTGACCAACCTGACCTCTCCAGACTGTCTTACACCAGGTGACCTCTTCCCTTATCGTTTGGTGAAGTTATAAGAACGGAACTCTTGTCTAGTCACATCTCTTTCGATTATCGGAGACTGAACAAAAAAGGAATTGCTTCGTCATTGTCTTTAATAGAAAAGGAATTCCCCTTTTTTTCCCGAAATTACAAATTAAAATCAAAACCTTTAAGTTCCGTACGAAGAGGACTTTAATAAAAGGCTGAGTTTTGTACGTTAAGACTTAACTAAATACAAGAAACAGAGTCAAAGAGGTGACTTTTCCCTACTGGTCGAATGTAGTGGATCTAAAAAAAATAATTTTTGTATAAAAAGTAGTTTCCGAGATACTGTGAATCTACTTTTCCGGAAACCCACAGTTAAAGACCAAATAATACCGACTTTGTCGAGTATAAGTACGTAAAAGAACAAGGGAGGTGTCAATAGGTCCCATTAGTCTAAAAAAAGAAAGATACGTTTCGGTCCAAACCCCCAAACTGTCACTTTCGTTTTAAAATAATCTAGGAGGAATGCAGGACGTTCATTTCTTCTGAAAATACAATTTCATAATTCAAATGTCAAGACTCCCTAAAATCGAATTTAAAATTTTCATGTCATGATATAATATTTTAGATTCTGCACGATTTTTTTAAGTCGTCAAGTTTTAAATTCTATTGTTTCATCCTACATTTTATTACGACCAGGCGTTTGATGACCCCGAACCGTCTGATCACCTGTGAAAGCTTTGTTGTATTAGATGTAGACTAATAAGACAATTTTATTACTTTTCAGTTAGAGGTAAATGGGAGATTTGGACGAAAAGAGTTCGTGTATACGTCGTAGACTCAGTGGATTCTTCGAAAGTAGCTTATTGTCTACGGACCCGGAGTATGGGTCTCTGAGACTAAACCACCCGACATGAAGGAAAACCCGTCGTGACCCAGAAGTGACACCGTGAGCCCGTGAAGAAATCAACGCCTCGTGTCCGAACTCCCACTCCCCCGAACTCCCCCTCACCCGAGTCGTCGACACTACGTTCCCGAGAGATCGACCGGGGAGAGATCACGGTCCGAGAAGACAGGCACCCTAAGAGACCCGTTCTTGTGACCTCATCCAACGGTAAAGAAAGAGGTCCCCTAGAAGGACTGGGTCTCTAGTTTGGGCCCAGAGGAGTAACCGTCTACCCAAGAGACGGTGGTACGGTGGGCCCTTCGGGATTGAAAGGAATGTCGTCGAGTAAAAGGGAAGAAGTAAGGTATAAGGAGGACGACTTACGGACTTCAGTAGTAAGTAGGTATAAATCACAGTATTCTTGGGAGGAGGAAATACAGGTGGAGGTTCATTACAGAGGAGATTCTTACAGGGTGTGTGGAGGTAGTCCAAAGACGGGTTTTCGGGGGTGACACCTCTGTGTCACTGTCAAGAAAACGGGGTCGTTGACGGGACGTCGATTTGGTCCAGAGGCAGAAAAAAGGGACGATGGTGTTGGAACTTCTACTCATGAGACTTTCTTACTGGAAAACACTCTACTTAATACGTGACAGACTTCCGTTGTTCAGGTCCTTCGTTCTTTTGTATTCAGGACATTTATTACGTAACACTGTGGACCCGAAAGGCTACTCCGACGTCTTTCCGGAGCGGTCCATGGGTCATATCAATCAATGAGCCATTGATACCATTGTGCACGGACTGAGTGACTGGGACAGGTCTCGGACATCCTTTGGTGGAAATGAGTTCCCCCTGGGCAAAGACATGTCCAATTGAAGAGACTTAGGGGTCTGAGATCGGGACGGACCACAGTTCAGTGAGGTCCCTTGCTGTGAAGGCTGGGAGTAGAGATGAAACCCTAAAGGAGCCGTCTTAATTCTGTGATACGGAGACCGTGAAAAGATGCGACGTCGTTTGTAGATGAACATCTTATAGACGTAAACTTTTCTACCGCAACTTTGACAGGTGATGCAGCCAGTTTCAGGAAATGTGTTTGTGTCCGCTGTGTAAGGGGGCTTTTGTCCCCTGTGTGTCGGGCGAAGGAGGGGGCCCTGGTGCGCCCTGTCCACAGGGGCGCAGGGAGGTAAGGACGGGGAAAGCCACTTAAAGGCGCCAATGCTTGAATCTCGTTTCGACAAGAGAAGAGAGAGTGCAGTCCTGGGTGAATCACAAAAGCGAAAACACTCACCGAAAGCTCCCCTGACATTACTGGCCGACGCCTCTCTCCACCGCTCCGCTTCCCTTGCGCGCCCCGACACAGGGCAGGCCCAAGAGGAGCGCCGGCCGATCCTGCACGGTCCACAGGCTGGGCGAGGAGGCCTGAGTCAGGTCAGGCGCGAGGCACTCAGACCAGTTGCGGTGCCCTCCCCGGGCCCCTGCCCGCCAGCCCCAGCGGCCTGGCTCCCTGGCGCGCCCTGTCAGCAGGGGCGAGCGGGGCGGGGGTCGGAGAGAGGCTGGGGCAGGAGGGCGTGCATGGGTGAGCAACCGGGCCACTGGCTTCCACATGTCCCGCTGGACCGACCGGTGCAGGTGCTACGCCGACTACATCCCCAGCACCGCGGCGTCCCGGCGGTCCGACTACAGCGCGGGGAAGGGGCGGCCCGGTGGGCGGCGGCGGTAGAAGGGCAGGCGGGCGCCCCGCGGCGTCGGGACAGCCGCCTCGCGCCTCGCGCGTCCGCAGTGACCAGCTACCGGTGGGGCGCGCCCGGGCGCTAGCAACGGTGCCTTTGGCGGTCCGACGGGGGCGCGCTTCGACACGCGTAGGGCCCATGGGCTCGCATCGACTTGCGGACCGTGAAGACGAAAACCGCGAGGCGCCAGTCTGGACATCATTACATGTGCGGAGCTCGCACGCATTGACTTGTCCCTCCCTTATGACGCTAAAGAGCACGAGCCTGCGGCCCACCAATCGTTTCACACCAGGAGCTGCGGCCCGCACCCCCTCATCCCCCCCGAGACTCTTGGAAAGTCCCCCAGACGCCCAGTCTTGGTAAAAGTGCTGTTACGATTCTGAGTGCACTGAGTACGGGTCACGAGCGAAACGTGCTTACGACGTTTCTGTTACCACCCTCTTTCACGTCCACAGAATCGTCCTTACGACCGTCCGTGGCGCGAAATGTCCGGTCATAGCGATCTATACGTCATTCCGTCTTTTTAATAATGAAAATAACGTAAAGTTGAGAAACCATGTAAAATTTTTAAGACACACTTTTTTTATCCTTCTTACGCATTTCGTGCACGAGGTTCGACGGTATAAATGAAGGTCCTTTTGTGAACCTACGAACTCAACGTTCGACTCGATCAAAAAAATTAAAAATAAAAGTGGTTCGCGATAAAAATGAACTTTCCTTCTACCTGTTTCATACCAATAAGTCCTTCCGTAAACTGTCTGTGAAAATCTTTTATTTATTGCACGTGGACAGTGAAGGTCCTTTTGTTCCCCCATTAATAACAGCGGTCACTATTAAAAACTCGAAAGTTCGTTCTAACTCTTCAAATGTTTTACACATGGGTGACGGTACTCGGACTGTCGAAGAGTCATGTGATTCAGAAAAGACTACTCTACCGGCTCACGAACCTTTCGGACACTACTCCCTAAACGAAAATTTTTGAACTCTCTTTCCACTTGACAATTAGTGACACCACGTACATATTGACCTACATGTAAAAACAATTTTACAAAGTTATTTCGAAATTATAAAGAAAATATTTCCTTAAATAGAAGCTCAGACCTCCAGAAATCCGTTCCAGATGAAAGACTATTAAAGTCCATCCTAGCAGCAGAGAGAGCAAGAACCAGGTCACGAAACACGACTTATGTCTTACATCTACGACTAGACAAAATGAGTCGGGATTCAACCGTCCTACATGAGTAATTTATAATCGAAAGATATTCTCGGGTACTACAAGTCTTGTGCCTCTAGATTCAACCGTACTTTCTCTTCTGTGTTCAGGACTTGAAGGTCTCAAGTGTGGGATTCCTTCTAATTTTTGAACTTTCCAAATAAATTAAAAGGTATAATATTTCTTTTGTTCTTTCTTTTCCACTTTCTGGAACTTCTAATCGCTAGTGTGAGTCTCTTTCCTCTATACACTACGACGTCACTGAAGTCGTGGCGACACAACAACTGGATAGAGGACCAGACTCTCGAAACAAGAAATAGGCGGGGGGTGGGGGCGGTGGTTTCGAATTTATACATTCGAAGATCCTTCTTATGTCTGAAAACAGATTAAAGATGAACTTATCAGGTACAAACATTTAAACCTAGTGGTAGTGAATAGGTTTATATGATTCAACGTCCGAGGTCCAATCAGTTTCCGGTAAATTTTACCCGTTTAAGAAAATTTTAAGTACATTGAAGTTGAAGGTGACGGAAGGTATCACACCAGTATGAATGGGACACAAAAGTCTTTGGAGTAGTACCACGTAGGTACACACGATTCAACGAAGTCAACACAGACTGAGAAACACTAGGGCACCTAACATCGGACGGTCCGAGGAGACAGGTACCCTAAGATGTCCGTTCTTATGACCTTACCCAACGGTACGGGAGGAGGTCTCCTAGAAGGGCTTGGTCCCTAGTTTGGGCACAGAGGACGTCGAGGATGTAACCGTCCGCCACAAATGACGACTCGGTGGCCCCTTCGGGGAGTAGTACCGTGGAACCTGTTTATAACCTCAGAAGCTAATAAAATATTAACAACAATACTCTATTCTAGACACAATTGTAAACCACAATGTTTCAACATTTGGTGTTGAATTTTGTTCAATGTCATAAAAAATTTTTTATTACAGACCCAAATCCAACAAATATGGTAACGTTACTGATTCTATTTTAAGTGGTGAATTCCATTAACATTCTTGTGTCATACGAATTTAACAAATCTTTATCTATATTTTGACCTTTTACAAACCAAAGTCGGTGCATACCTACAAACATATGTTTACATTTGACTACAAAATGTCGAACGATCAGATCTTTGTACTTATGTGCCAGACGAGGTAGTCATGGGGAAAGACACAAAACAAACGAAGACACACACACACACAAACACTAGTCGGCACAGGCTGAGAGACGCTGGAGTACCCTAGAAGGGGTGGGTCCCTAGTTTGGGCACAGAAGATACAGAGGACGTAACTGTCCGTCTAAGAAATGGTGACGCGGTGGACCCTTCGGGACTGACACATTCTTGGAAATGCGAACAGTCCAACATCTTACACAACCACCTCCTCCACTACCGCGGGGTGAGGTCGTGAGGACGGACCTTTTAGGGTACCCGCCTCCTCGGACCACCCGACGTCAGGCACCCCAGAGTTTCTCAGCCTGTGCTGACTCACTGAAGTGAAAGTGAAAAGTGAAAGTACGTAACCTCTTCCTTTACCGTTGGGTGAGGTCCCCAGAACGGACCTCTTAGGGTCCCTGCCCCCTCGGACCACCCGACGCCAGATACCCCAGCGTGTCTCAGCCTGTGCTGACTTCGCTGAATCTTCGTCGTCGTCGTCGTCGTCTTACATAACCTCCCCTTTCTTCTCGAAGGTCCTACGGGGATTCTCAAACGCTGGGATTTTATTGAATTTATCGGAGACTGTGGAACGACCACGACGGACATACCTAAGGGTCGAGAAGTACAACCTTTAAAATATGGTTTCCCACTGTGCTCACTCGTCACTTACGGAGAAAGACGGTCACCTTCCTCTACCAGTCTTCGACACACACAATAGTCAACAAGAGTCGAGTACCAGGCAAAGGAAAACTTCACCGTCTCGTGTCGTCCTTTCCGTCGGGGAACCTTTCTCTTTGATCAAAATGAACCAAAATTGGAGTGGACCATGAAGTCAAGTCAAGTCAGCAGAGACTGAGAAACGTTGGGGTACCTGACGTCGTGCGGTCCGGAGGGACAGGTAGTGGTTGAGGGTCTCGAACGAGTTTGAGCACAGGTAACTCAGTCACTACGGTAGGTTGGTAAAGTAGGAGACAAAAGGGGAAGAAGAGGGTGGACGTTAGAAAGGGTCGTAGTCCCTGAAAAGGTCACTCAGTCAAGAAACGTAGTCCACAGGTTTCATAACCTCAAAGTCGAAGTTGTAGTTAGGAAGGTTACTTATAAGTCCTGACCAAAGGAAATCCTACCTGACCAACCTAGAGGAACGTCAGGTTCCCTGAAAGTTGTTAGAAGAAGTTGTGGTGTAAAGTTTTCGTAGTCAAGAAGTCACGAGTCGAAAGAAATATCAGGTTGAGAGTGTAGGTATCTGCTGATGACCTTTTTGGTATCGAAACTGATCTACCTGGAAACAACCGTTTCATTACAGAGACGAAAAATTATATGACAGATCCAAACAGTATCGAAAAGAAGGTTCTTCGTTCGTAGAAAATTAAAGTACCGACGTCAGTGGTAGACGTCACTAAAATCTCGGGTCCTTTTATTTCAGACAGTGACAAAGGTGACAGAGGGGTAAATAAACGGTACTTCACTACCCTGGTCTACGGTATTACAAACAAAAGACTTACAACTCAAAATTCGGTTGAAAAAGTGAGAGGAGAAAGTGAAAGTAGTTCTCCGAGAATTTCAAGAAGAAACGAAAGACGGTATTCCCACCACAGTAGACGTATAGACTCCAATAACTATAAAGAGGACCGTTAGAACTAAGGTCGAACACGAAGAAGGTCGGGTCGCAAAGAGTACTACATGAGACGTACACTCAATTTATTCGTCCCACTGTTATATGTCGGAACTGCATGAGGAAAGGGCAAAACCTTGGTCAGACAACAAGGTACAGGTCAAGATTGACAACGAAGAACTGGATGTATGTCTAAAGAGTCCTCTGTCCAGTTCATCACACCATAAGGATAGAGAAATTCTTAAAAGGTGTCAAACAACACTTGGTGTGTCTATTTCCGAAACCGTATCAATCATTTTGTCTTCAGCTACAAAAAGACCTTGAGAGAACGAAAAAGCTACTACGCTGCCTACAACCGTTAAACTAGAGACCAAGGAGACGGAAAAGATTTAGGTCGAACTTGTAGACCTTCAAGTGTCAAGTACATGAACCCCATGACCTCGAACCCCTAGTAGTATAGTGTTGAAGTGTCCCATCTACTCTACTCTTCTTTTATAGGGACCTTTTCTAAACGTTACACATTTTACAAGACGTTTACTCTTACGATAATGACAATATTAATGGGAGTGGGTAATAAAGATCATCTTCGGACCCCCCACCCCCACCCTAAGAAGAACAGATTAATGGGTCGGTCCCGAGGCTAGTAGAGTTGTTTCAAGTCGTATTCCCTGTTCCCTATGTAATTTAGGGTTCCGTCAAGTAGGGTTATAAAAATACACCATCTCCTACACTTGACTCTGTACAAATAGTCCTTCAAATGTTAATATCCTTCTTTACTACATCCTCTATATCGAGCTACAGGGTACTCTAACGTTTCCCCAATTCTAAAAAAAAACCTACACGACCCAGAAACATCGACGTACGCCCAAGAGAGATCAACAACACCGGTTGTCCCGGATGAGACATCGACTCCATGTGTCCGAAGAGAAGAACGTCTTGTATTCGGGATCCTGTACGTCCGAAGTCCTTAACACCGTCCGTCCGAGCTAACAACATCGCGTACCTGAATCAATGAACCGTCGTACACCCTAGAAGCACTTGGTCTCTGACCTGGGCACAGAGGACATAACCGTCCGTCTAAGAATGGGACCTGGTGGTCCCTTCAGGGTCCTCAATTCTGACTTTTGTCAGTAGTCTCCCAGAACTTTGTCTCACTCTTCCCCGTCTTCACTCCTCCCTTCTCCGGACTACCCCTCCTCTCTCACTGGACCTCTTTCTCAGTCTTGTAGAGATCAGACGCGGGTCGTCGACGAACCTGATTCCGAGACGAACGGACTGGGTCTCTCCCGGACCCCGTTGACCCCAAGAAACCTCACTCCTGGTAAGAAAGTACAAGAGAAGACCAAGAGTAAGAACGGAGAGAAACGGTGAGAGTTTTTTAGATCAGGAAGGTGTGAATAGTAGTCCTCAGTCCACTACCGAAGTACCCGGACCTCCCACAGATACTATCGTAGAAAAGCCAACGACGGGTCTCGGGTCTCGTCCGATGTTTTTCCCGGAACTCAGGAGTACTTCTCTATTGTCCGAATTGTAGGATTCTGGACTGACCACTGACTGTACGTACCCGGGTCAGGGGCCAATGAGTCCCGTCACCCTACACCTTCCCTGTCTGCCTCCGTCACCTGGGAGAGGGACGAAGTACTAGCGGGGCTCCTCCCCTGCCGTCTTCGGTACGTCCCTGGTCGATGGCCCAGACACCTTTGTGTCCGCCGAGACACAGGACATTCACTCCTTCGACGACGAGTCACCCGGACTGAAGTACACCTCCTTAAAGAGGGTCCCGTCTCACCGAACACACCCACAACCACCTAACAGGTGACCTGAGACTCGACGGACAGTGTACTTCACCCGCACACCCCAGGACCGGCCAAGTAGCGTCACCGCGACTCAGTAGATCCCTACCGTGCTACCGGAAGACTGAACTCGTCTTAGGTGTCAAGACCCGTTCAGAGGAGTGAGAACACCTCATTTCCCAGACCCGCCACGAACGTCTGAGACACAACAACTTGGCAGGTCCAGTCCATGTCGTTAGAAACGGTTGTACCTCTCTTTGGGTCTTCGTCATTATTTGTTAGGCAAATTATACATAACGTCACTCAAGTTCCCTCGTCGGGAAATGCCTGAGACTTTACAATACAGGATAGTTCCCACTCCCACCTTATGAAATCGGTTTTTTTTTTTTTTTTTCCAAAAAAGAAGAAAGGAACCAACACAAAGAACAAGAGTCTCCACAACCCTCCCGCAACCCTCCTTCCTTACGAATAGGAGTGGTAGAAAGGTTACCGGAGGACGGTCCCACTAGTCACGAACGACACCTGAAAATCAAGTCCACTTTCCGTCCAAAGATTGAGAGACTCTACGGAAGGTGTCTCTACACATCCTTCGCCAGTCCTTCTTCACAGTCCCTGCCCACCTTACGTAAATTTCTTGAAAGATTAATGAACAATAACAATGTTGACTGGTGTCGTCGAATAGTGAAACACCAACTAAAAAGAGAAAGACTTGATTGCATACTTAGGGGTCTCCTTTTACTTGACACGTTACAACCCGACTTGATGTGGTTTCAAGTTCCCCTCTCCGAAACCTTTCTGTGTACCGAACCACTCCTCGTCCCTGGGACCTTCCCTGGCCTCCGGGTTCCACCCCTGTCTTGGACGGCGACATCCCGACACAGGGCGTCAGGTCCGTTTATATCAGAGACGGCCCGGGTGTCCGACTCAGACCAGGGTCCAAGTAACCCTGTACCGGTACGGGTGACGTAACAGACCCCGCGAAAGTCGGGCGTTGTTACCTACACTACTTTGGCCTGTTTGGAGTCACGGACTTAGCCACCGAGAGACCAGGAACTGTTTCAGACGACTGGGGGACCAGATACAATAAATTGTTTAGTCACTCATCGAACGTAGTTCCTGGGAGATGTACAGTCATCCGTGGGAACCACAGACAACATTTGTGTGCTACCTAACCTTCCCCCTGTACTGCTTCGGAACAATGAGACGAG
This sequence comes from Capra ibex, assembly GCA_006410555.1. Classification (NCBI taxonomy): domain Eukaryota; kingdom Metazoa; phylum Chordata; class Mammalia; order Artiodactyla; family Bovidae; genus Capra; species Capra ibex. The sequence continues at coordinate 88,616,981 of SJYO01018757.1, forward strand.
TTCCTTATTATTAGACCAGTTCATCTGTTGCTAATCGTACACACCTTTCTACCCCCGTCACTTTCTGTTATATATTAGTTCCCAATTCAACACTGTGCATCTATTCGTGATCCCAAACGTCTTTTCTGCCCTTCCAACCGTTCTCGGGGTCACCGACTCTTCCACTATGACTTACCTTACTTCAAGATCCTGTTTGCGGTTCTACCTGTGGGGAACCCCAGGAGACCCTAACCTGAGTCGGAGATAAGGGTGAGAACAGTAGATTCAGTGACTCTAAAAACCGGAACACAAATGCCCTACGAAATTACTGGTCTTTATATAGATTCGGGGAACTCGACTGACTAAAAAGATCCTAGACCCTAAGGAAGTCAGAGGGAGCACCGAAGGATCCACCGAGTCACCATTTCTTAGGCGGATTACGTCCTCTCAGTCCAAGATAGGACCCCAGTCCTTCTACGGGACCTCTTCCCGTACCGTTGGGTGAGGTCATAAGAACGGACCCTTTAGAGTACCTGTTTCCTCGGACCGCCCGATGTCAGGTACCTCAGTGTTTCTCAGTCTGTGCTGACTCGTCCGTGTGTCTGAGGGATTTCAAGTCTCCCAAAGTAGAGTAATGTCGCCGTACTACAGCGAGAAAAAACCTCTGTTTTGTGACGACACTCGCACCCCAGCCTCCGGCCCCAAACCAGGGGAGATGTGACACCTCGGAACTCCTGAGACCTCGTAAGACCTGGAGTCGAAGACGTAGACGCCTCATCCCTGTTACCATTACAGACGGAGAAGTGCACCAGCACTCTTGTCGTTTCCGTGAACTCCGAGTCTGAGATGCTCCGTGCCGAGGCTCCTACGAGGCGGCGACCGGTGACGAGACCCACTACCGTCCCAAATACAGACAGGACCTGTTCTCTCGGCAGGAGCGAAGGTCTTGTTTTTGCCCACGACGTGACAATTCCGTGAAACTCGTCTCTTGTTTCGTGTAATGACGTTTCACGTTTATTGGAGAGGGGCGAGAAATCCAATGACTGCCCGCACTCAGAATTAAAAGGAGTACTACCGGTGACGGTCCGGGGGTCGAGTGAAGACACCACAGGACCTCTAGGACCCTGCCCTGAGTCCAGGGGTGGACGTCCTTAGTACCGACCACAAGAGCCCCACGGGCGAGGGAGGTCTCCGGTCCGTCCAACCGTCACACTGTCAGAGAACCTACCACCGCCCGCGAAAGGACGTAAAAGTGGGTGCAGAAGGTAACACCTGTCCTAAAGTAGATTTCGTCTGCCTAAGAGGACTACACACTATTCCTCTACGATCGTGAAAACACTGACAACTCTCGGAACGACTTACTCGGGAGACTCTGCGAGACAAACTACAGTAGTGTCTTGTGCTCCGAAATTTGGTCCTAGACTCACAGGTCCCGGCCGAGACGAAGGAGACACCTGTTTCGGACTGTCGTCGGAACGGACAGAGGGACCTCCGATGAGCTTCTACTTTCCGTCCCACTAGTGACGCAAAGGACAACCACTGTTTGCCGGAGACGGTACGAACTGGAAGTGACGACTAACGCTTGTGTGCCCCTCGGACGAGTTCCCCCCTGCTCCGTCACCCTCGACGGAGACTCCGGAAAGCTTGATTATGTGATTAAAAAATTTTTAACTTTATACCAACTAAAACCTCTTCCTTTACCGTTGGGTAAGGTCATAAGAACGGACCTCTTAGGGTACCTGTCTCCTCGGACCGTCCGATGTCAGATACCCCAGTGCTTCTCAGCCTACCCTGGCTTCGTTGAATCGTGTTTATCAACCAAATGTTACAGTACAATCAAAGGGTACATGTCGTTTCACTAAGTCAATATGCGAGTACATATGAGAAAAAGTCTAAGAAAAGGTAACATCAATAATGTTCTATAACTCATATCAAAGGACACGATATGTCATCCAGGAATAACAAATAGACAGAATTTTATGTAAAGAAAAAGGAAAAAGAAAAAAACGGTGTGACACGTCGTTCGTCCTAGGATCAAAGGACTGGTCCCTACCTTGACCACGGGGGTCGCAACCCTCGTACCTTAGGATTGGTAACCGGGTGGACCCTTCAGGGATTTCATTTAAAAAATTCTTGAAGTTTGTGACTTCAGTGACAAACTAAAACAAACGAGAATACTTCCTACTGTACCCGAACCATTCTTTCATTCTTTGGCAGTCTTTTTCGTTTGTGAAAATTAATCGAACTTAATCGGTACAAACCGTATTTGACCCTCACAGGATTCTCACCAGGAGTGACGTCGGGGACACAGTTTTCTGCTCGGGGGACCCAAGTTTAGACCGAGTCGACCCCTCCCCTACACCCGTCAAATGATAGAACACATCTGCAGTCGAAGGAAGGGACACTTTACTCCAAAAATTACCAGGACTGAAACATCCTAAAAACAACTCTTAGTTCGTTTCTTACGTTCTCGGCTCTGTATAGTTCATGAATTATTTTTATTTACTGACTCTACAATAAACAATTATCGTCTTTTGCCACTCCGAAGCCCGGAGGACTAAAGGTCCATTACGAGAAAGGTCACGCCAGTAAATAGTTCCGGATACCACTAGTTAATTCACATTTTACCCCGCGAAAAAGGAAATGTCACTGCGGCTGCCGGAACAAAGAATAGGGAATAAAAATTCCGGAGAATTCGCAGTCACATAAAGCCACAGAGGGCGAATTATCTTAAGTAAACAAATAGACGAGTAAGTCAACAAAAGACTAAACTGTTTGTAGACAACCCACAGAGAATCCACGGTTCACGACAAATTTATAGTAGTTATATTGTTTATTTAATTTATATCTAGGACGAAAGGTCCTCAAATTTCAAATTACCTCCTTTTGGTGATTTTGTTTACTAACATGACACACAACTAATACTGTCATCTAAACATTTTTTTTTTTTTTTCAAGATTCTTGTCAAAGGTCAAGAGGTCCGTTAGACCCTTTTGTTTTTTAATAAGGTCAAAACGACAATTGATTTCACTGTCTAGTTGGGTTACCTGTACTCCGACTCGTTTGAGACCCTCTACCACCTCCTATCCCCTCGGACCGCTCGACGTCAGGTACCCAAGCGTTGCTCAGCCTGTGTTGAGTAGTTGCTTACACTCGTCTGAGACTAAATTAACTATGTCCTACACTGGACTCGCACCCCTTAAAAAGTTCGAGGTCCCACTAAATTTACACGTAGTCTCATACCCTTGGAGACTAAATCTTCGAAGGACGAGCAATTCCTATCTTGAATCCATGTTGTCCGGTCTCTATCGTAGACTGACCCGGAAACCCAGAACTGTCACCCAACGTGAACTTCCAAAAATTTCCTCTTCACTGGGGATACAGAGTCCTTCTACTAAGACCGACATTACACCCCTCCCTGTCCCGGCCTTTGTCTCATGCCCCTCAGTCCCACTGACTCTACAAACGAAGACAACAAAAAGTCGAAACTCTGAATTAGTGACGGAAGAGCGATTTGTAGATCCCTTAAGACGACTATGAATCTTCCAACCAAAAATTTACTCCCACCGAGGAAGTTTTCGGGAGGCGGTACATACCCAAAGTCTTACTGTACCTCTACTTAATGGTGAGAATACTTTTATTTTCCCGTGTCTATCTAAAACATTAATGAACCCATTAGAACCGTTAGTAATGCGAGGATTTGTCTGGAAAGTCTCCCTCCCGTCTCTTCCCCACCCCTCCGACGACTACGACTAAGTTAATGGACCTACTACCGGTTCGTGGGTGAATTGTAACACTAAGCCTCTACCGACAACAAGACACAAAAGAGGAAATAGAGGACGAAGGTCAGTAGTTTTGTGTTAAAATGACAACAACCCAGACGAGTGTGCAGGGACGACCACTGCAGTTCTAAGTAAGGGGAGCTCGAGGAAGTCCAAGTCAGGCAACAGTCGACTCAGGACTGCGACTGAGTCAGCCCCCTATTCTTCGGAGCATCCTCTCGGGGAGAGCCGACCTTCCGAGGGGGCTGAATCTGTTTCGCAGTCGATGAAAGGTTTACCTGTGTCTGAGTACAGGGTAGTCTCACTCCAGGACTCGTGAAAAGTGTCGAGAATTTTACATTTCTCGTTAGACTCGAGCTCCCTGACTTTTTGGTTCGGTGACCGGTCAGACGTCTGGGGTTTTGTTGTGTAGTTCCCGTCTGTCCATCGTAAAAGACCAAAAGGACGACATTTATGGGAGCGGCACTGAACTAAAGCTTATTGTCGTGCTAGGACCGGCCTACACCCGGACCCCTTCTGTACCTCCAGGTGCCACCCTCCACAAAGGCGGTGTGTCTACATTGCCCCACTTGAGGCTCTTGTCCGTACCGTGATTTACGTCACTTCGCCAACCCTTCACTACACGAAGACTCATAAGGAAGGGAAACAAAACTTACAGTAGTAGACAAATCAACGTCCTCCTGTCTTGAGTCAAAATTACGACCGAGAGAGACTGTTAACCAAGTGTGTTAAAGTCTACGTCGTGAGAGGAGAGACTTGACCAAGTTCGACCGGGGCGTATGGAGAAGATCCTTTTTCCCTCAGTCTCACAGGTCTCCACAACCCCCAATTTTACTTCCCCGGGGGCTGGTACTTCAAGTTCCGACACCTGTTTGTCGGAGTGGTAGTCGACCCTACTCGGTCCGGACCGCAAGGTACCTGTCCTCCCGACAACGTCCCACTTAAACCCGGGGACAGATTTGGTCACACTAAGTTGGTTGAACCCCTTTTTTTTGAGTCAAGTCCCCGAAGGGACCCCCGAGTCACCACTTCTTAGGACGGTTGTGTCTTCTGTGTCTAAGTCAAAGTCTAGGTCCTTCTAGGGTGTACGGAGCTTCGTTGATCCGGACACGTAGTATCAAATAACTCGGAGACGGGATCTCGGGCACGAGACGTTGTTCTCTTCGATGACGCTACTCTTCGGGTATACGACGTTGCTCTCTCATCGGGGGCGAGGGGTGTTGGTCTCTTTTGCCTCTGACACGTCGCTACCTCTGAGTCGTATCGGTTTTCAGTTTTTATTTATCTTACTCTAATAAATTCCTTGCTTAGTTTTTGAGTCAAGTCGAACTGGGAATGGACCGTCCCTGTCTCTTGGACCGAATTCTACACCGTCGAGACTAAGATTTGTGTGTCACGAGCTTACAGGCACGCTTGTCTTGGTAGTCCACTTTGTTTTCATCTCGGAAGGGGATTGGTAGTCCGACCCCAAAGACAGGATTAGTCGAGAGAATGGTTGGACGTTCGACGTCAGGGTTCGGGTAATTTTTCTGAAAAAAAAAATTGGGAGGGAACTTACAACGGATTCCTTCCTCACTCTAGGTAGAGGAGGTGACTCTCCATGCCTAGACACCTACGAAGACTTCCGTACGGAAGGGTCCACCGCGTCACCCAGTTCTTAGGCGGACGGTACGTCCTCTGAGTCCTCTGCTCCCAAGATAGGGATCCAACCCTTCTAGGGGATCTCTTTCCTTACCGATGGGTAGAGTCATAAGAAGGGGACCACCGAGTCTTCCATTTCTCAGAACGAATGTTACACCGTCTGGACCCAAACTAGGGACCCAACCCTTCTAGGAGACCTCTTCCTTTACCGTTGGGTGAGGTCATGAGAACGGACCTTTTAGGGTACCTGTCTCCTCGTACCACCCGATGTTAGGTGCCCCAACGCTTCTCAGCCTGTACTGACTCGCTGAAGTGAAAGTGAAAGTCCTAAGAACGGACCTCTTCGGGTCCTTGTCTCCTCGGACGGCCCGATGTCAGGTACCCCAGAGTTCTGTCTGTACTGATTCGCGTTTCCGCGTCTTCGTCTCCGGTCTGCCACTGAGGGATCTCGACAGTGAGACCGACGATTACCACACTCCGACCTACCCCCGTCGGTCTCCCGAACACCCTTTCTTCCTTCCTCTCTCTGGACTCCACCCGTACGAACTCCTCCCCCGACCTCACCCTACCGGAGATCCCCCGTGGAGAAACACGTTCCCCTGGGCGATCGGTCCCGTACTAACTAGACGAGTGTCCAAAAAAGCCAAACTAACACGGGAATTACACAATTTATTATAAATTTTACTTTATACGTGGATGTGCAGAAATTATCAAGCGTGAATTACTACAGACATTCTGAAGTTACCAAAAGGCAAGGATGTCCGCACGAATTAGCGAGTAAGTGTAGGCTGAGAAACACTGTAGTACCTGACATCGGGCGGTCCGAGGAGATAGGTACTCTAAAAAGTCAACTATTATAACCTCACCCAACGGTAAAGGAGGAGGTCCCCTGGAAGGACTGGGTCCCTAGTTTGAGTATAGAGGACTCAGAGGACGTAACGTCTGCCTAAGAAATGGGTGGCTCGGTAGATCCTTCGGGCAACGATGCACATCGGGAACGAAATGATGTGAAGTGTCTGTAATGTTTACTTCCAAGCATCGTAGGGACACAGTTCTTCTCAAAAAAGGTCGACGTAAACGAATGAAACACAGAGTACAGTGAAACCATTAAGGACGTTGTAAAGTCTGAAAGAGTAATGATAAGATAAATAATACCACTGGGCACTAGTCACTAGAAACGATAATGATGACGGTTTTTTAATACTGAACGACTTCCGAGTCTTCTACCACTTGTACGAAGTCGTTATTTCATAAAAATTAATTGCATGCTTGTACAAGAATCTCTGCGTCACGATAACGTGTGAGTTGTCTGGTTTCACATCTGTATTAAATATACACGACTCTTTGGTTTTACAAGTACACTGAACGAAATAACACTATAAGTTAAGTAACGTCACCAGATTTTGTCTTGGATGACATAGAGCCTTCAGATGAATAAAGAGTACGAAAATTTAAAAGCCATCTCTCCTTGACCCCGAAGGGACCACCAAGTCACCATTCTTTTTGGGGCGGACGGACACGTCCTTTGCACCTAAGTTAGGGACCCAACCCTTCTAGGGGTTCTCATCCTTTACCGTCGGATGAGGTCATAAGAACGGACCTCTTAGGGTACATGTCTCCTAGGACCACCCGATATCAGGAACCCCAACGTTTCTCAGACTGTACTGACTTCTCTGTCGTGGGTGTGTGTAGTCATATAAAATAAAAAACAATGAATGTTTGACTCCAAGAAGACATTAAAAAAAAAAACCGAGGACAAAAATTGAAAAGAAAAAAAATTACAAAAATTGAAAAGATTAACCTTATCATTTAGTTAGTTTTCACTTTTTTTCCTGATAAACACTGTAGACCCCCGTACATGTTATATTATATGTAAGACCCTCTTGTGGTAGTTTTACACAAACGACGATGTAAAATTTTCTTTTTGACTTTGACGTTTCACTAAGAAAAGGAAGTCCAAAATACCCAAATTTTATTCACCTCTTTCTCGAAAGATTACACAAGAACGATAAGGGGTTTCTTTCCATGACACTACGAACTGATTTAAGTTTGACCCAAAAAGACAATCAAATGACTACAGTCCGGTCGTTAGACGTTTTACTACTGTCCCCGACCCTCACTTCAAACCCTGTCACAGAGGGTATATTAGAGAGAAGGTCGAGCTCTGGTCGGGGTCTCCTCACGTAACGGGCACCCACCTCTGATCGGGGTCTCCTCACGGAGAAGGGGGCCCCCTATGTCCGGTAGGTTTATCGTGTCGTTCCCCGACCCCTCTTATAAGGAAGGGATAACATACCGCAACGGGTATGGTGTATTAACATTCAATTAACCAAGTCTACGAGGTAGAAGAGACTTCCTCTGGTTAGACAGAGGGGAGGCAGAGAGAGGACGCAGAAAGAACAAACAATTCGTGGAGCCGAAATTACGGATTTACGAAGTGTCGGCTAGACGTCTAGGGGAGCTGAGGGTCTATGACTTTTATTTAATACGACGCCGGCGATAAATATATAAGGACAAACAGCCCCGGAGACTCAATGACCAACAGCCGACGGAACTTGCAACGTAATATTCTCAACATATTGGAGAAGGGTCGTGACGTCGTTTGAACTTAAAGATTTACGGGCCTCTCACTCACCCCTCTTACCACAACTGGACTCGGACCTACAAGCTTTGTGTCCAAAGGAAGGAACCCCCTCCAGAGACAACCAACTAGAAAGGTCTTGCTCCCACTCTCTGAGTATAAGAGGGACTGCAAAGAACGGGTCAATAAATAACCGGTTCCAATTAATATCCCTGGGTCATTCTGTTGTCATAGTTCAAATACTTCTTACTTCACCACGATGGTACCAACTATCTTTTAGGAACATCTAGTAGGTCGAAGTAGTAAGGTCCCGAGAACTCTCTTTCGTGTGTACAAGTCTTAACCTGTCGAACAGGGATTTCTCCCGAGACGACCCGACCTCCGTGAGTCTTCAACCAAATCTCCCTAAGAAGGGACTTTGGCAACGATTGAGTCGTGTTCCGGTGTCTGTGTCTCCTCGTCGAGACTCGTTTCCCTCTCTCCTAAGGTTCAGTGGGGAGTCACAATTTCCTACAGAGTCTTCACTACGAACCTTGCTTCCGAAAGTCCAAAGTCAACGTTTTCCTGAAACTTATAGACAGTTCACCAAAAGTTTGACACAAGGTGCTTCAGGACCTCAAGGTCCCTTCACAAGGTCCTTGAAGAGTCCGGCACCCCTCCCCCAGACGTGGGAGGGAGGAGGCGGACTTCGACCTTGACGACGAGTGAAAGTAGACAAAATATCTAACCCGAAGACTCAGTTCGAAGTAAAATTCTTACCATGTCTTCGGTTCTGTACCTTCGTTGGATTTGCAGGTACCTGTCTACTGACCTATTTCTTCAACACCGTGTGTACGCGTTACCTTATAATGAGTCAGTATTTTTTCTCACTTTATCGTGTACCTGCCTGGATCTCCACCAGTATGGTTCACTTCATTCAGTCTCTTTCTTTTTACGGTATACTATAGTGAATATGCACCTTAGATTTTATTACTATGTTTACTTGTATCGATACTTTATCTTTATCTGAGTGTCTGTATCTTTTGTCTGAATGACGGTCGTCCCTCCCCCTCACCTACTGCCTACCTGACCCTCAAACCCTAATCGACTACGTTTCACAATATATGTCCTCCCCTTTCGTTGTTCCAGGATGACATTTCGTATCCCTCGATATAAGTTATAGGGTACTATTTGGTGGTACCTTTTCTTTTATATTTTTTCTTACAGACATGCACATGTTGACTCAGCGAAACGACAGATCACTGTAACCATGTCGTGTCACTTATCATGTCGTGTTGATATAATTATTTATATATTATTTTCTTTAAAAAATTTTTCTTACTTAAGACGATGAACTTTTCAGTCACAATCAGCGAGTCAGTACAGGCTGAGAAACGTCGGGGTACCCGAAGAGACAGGTCCCCTAAGAGATCCGCTCTTAGGGTCTTACCCATCGGTAAGGGAAGAGATCATCTAGAAGGACTGGGTCCCTAACTTGGGAGTAACGTCCGTCTAAGAAATAGTAGACTCGGTGGAATTTATCAACCTTTTGGTAAAGAAATCAAGTTGAAGGGAAATAATGTCTTCTCCCATAACGACCGGTCTCTCCAAAGATTAGACGGACTTCAGTGTGTGGCTACTAGTTCTACCTAGCTCTTGTGACTGGAGGACAGGTAGTCAGGTCACGAGAATTTAAAGGGGCCACTGGTGACCTAGGGAGGTACACCGGTCCTGGTCATGTCTGTATAGTCGTGTTAGACTCTTAATTTTGTCTTTGATTCTCTTTCACCCAGGGCAGGCACTTCTTCACCCTGGCCGACCAAGACCTGTGCCGGTGAGACCCGTCGGGCAATAGGCGGAGAAGTCGAAGACTGGTGCAGTCGTGGATGCTGCCACTTTATGTGGTTCCGTTAGACGTGCGGTCACCGCACCGGTCTCCATTTATGGGTTGTTCGTAAGCAAATAAATTCTGAACCATGGTAGTCCGAAAAACTTCGGACCGAAGGACATTGAATGGGGAACTGCACAACGACGGACAGATAGGAGACTGCAGACCTCGACACCTATTCGTACAAGCATCTCTAAAGGGTGCACAGAAATCGTGGAGGTAGCACACCGTCCTCCCTGTCCTTGGGTCCGACTCCGGGGCTCTAACCTTTACTGAACGAGTCAGAGACCCCCAAAAGGTTTGTGTCCCGTCCTTCCTCTGTCGGGACCCCCGGGTCCGATGGACCTTTGGTGACGAACAAGAACTCTGACTACACAAACACAACGTGAATTTTGTAAAATAATGAAATAACACCGTTTTAGGTGAATTGTGTTTTACTCTCTCGAATGTCACAGGTTAAGTCACCGTAATTCCTGTAAATGCCATACCCTGAGAGGAGAGGTCCGGGTTCCACGAGAACAGGAAAGACCTCCCTGGGGACACGGAAGCCGCCGGCGTCAGAGGCAGGGGGCTACGGTTGGGGACAGGTGGAGACTAGAGGGAGACAGAGACATGACCTACAAGAGAGAGACGGACAAGACCTAAAAAGCATGACACCTCGGTGTGTCAGACACCTGAAAACAAAGGCCGAACAGGTAATTCGTACCACAAACGCACAAGCAGGTTGACGTCGATCCCGGTCGTGGAGGAAGGAAAAGTATGAGAACTACAGCGGAGAACCAAGATAGGGAGGGGGTGGGGAGTAGAGGTGCATGAGGTACTTCACCCGTTCGACCGACAGTAAGCCAAAAGACAAGTGTGAAAGAGGGAGATAGGTGAGACCCGAAATGCCTCCCCGGGACGACACGGAGGTAAGGGAAGATGTTTGGATGAGGGTCAGAGAGTCCCGTCATCTGGTTCCTATCTCCGTCAGGGAAGGACGGCGAGTCCGGTCACGCCCACGGGTCTATAGACACCCGACTGGAGACCCCGTCCTTCTTCCCTTCTTCCCTCCCCTGTCAAGCCGGGGACTCTCAAGGGACCCAAACGTGTCTGGGTGGACCTTCACTGAAGGGACCATCGAGTCGATCATTTCTTAAACGGACGTTACATCCTCTGGGGCCAAGTTAATGGCCCAGTCCTTCTAGACGACCTCTTCCCTATCCGATGGGTGAGGTCATAAGAACCCGAAGGGACCACTGAGTCGACTATTTCTTAGGTGGACGTCACGTCCTCTGGACCCAAGCTAGGGACCCAACCCCTCTAGGGGACCTCTTCCCTTTCCGATGGGCGAGGTCATAAGACCGGACCTCTGAAGGGACCTGACATGTCAGGTACCCCAATGTTTCTCAGTCTGTGTTGACTCGCTGAAAGTGAAAGTCGACCTTCACCTCGTAGAGCGACACAGTCGGTGGAGACGGCCGGCCAGCAGTGTAGGGGCCGGGTCTTCCCCTCGGGAGCGACGTGTGTCGGAGTGGCCCAGAACCGGTAATGTAGTGTTTCGTCCTATGTACCGTGATTCAACAGTAGTACCGGACTAACCCCCCCACTGGGCAAACAATTACCCACTCAAGGACCAGACATTCCTGCTTACAGACTTGACGTCTCCTCTCTAATTTTTTTTAGTATACCCGTAAGAGTAGTCCGGGTGATTAGGGATAAAATTCAAACCTAGGTCATGACTCCTTAGAGACGTGGGAGGGAACCTCCGTTAATGTCAGGTAAAGAAGTGTAAAATGTAGTCAATTTCCTTGTGACAGTTCTATTTTAGAACGGGTTGCATCAAAAAAAAAAAAAAAAAACCAAAATTAAAGGACTGAGACCGTTTGGTTTTTAAAGTATCTAAAAAAAAAAAATTGGTTTTTATATGAAAAGCTCGGTCCAAAGTATCACTTCACTTCACTTTCAGTGAGTCAGTACAGGCTGAGAACACTGGGGTTCCGAGGAGACAGACACCCTAAGAGATCCGTTCTCATGACCTCACCCAACGTAAAGGAAGGGGTTCCAAAGTGTCCAATCCAACAATAAACCCGACACTAGGGTACGACCCACCGACATGCCCCGACCGGTAGGGGGTACCAACCAGTCCGCCGGGGTCGTCGACGTAAAGTAGACGTACGACCCCGGACGTAGGACCAGGTACCCCACGACCACTTCGGCTCGGATGGAACAACCACCCTAATAACCACGACTAGAGTCCCGGGTCCGTGTCCGGTATCGTTCCGTCTCGACGGGTGTACCCGAGTCACTCAAGTCCCTTCCGTCGGTCCCTAGACTGTCCTCGTCGTGAGGTCACTCGTCCTCCGGTGCCAGGTGTCCCGACTGGGACACCTATCCGTCCCGACCCATAGGTCCATCGTACTCCAACTTACTCTCATCGGTTCTGTCTTTCCTGGGCTGTACCTGAAAACATGGTCTGTCCTCCAACCATCGTCCACCTACCAGTCACCCTCCTACCGTACGACCCCTGCGACGACCACTACGATTCAGGGTCCCGTCTCCGTTCGAAGTCCGAGTCGAGAAGACAGAGACGAAACCGAGGACACAGTCCGTTCTGGGGCGTCCACACACAGTCTCCGACCTTCCGGTCGGTCCAGGGGTATCGACGTAGAGTCGGGACTACCTCCTACCTCTTGGAAGTCAAGTCAAGTCAAGTCAACGAGTCAGCACAGACTGAGAAACGCTGGGGTACCTGACGTCGTGCGGTCCGGAGGGACAGGTAGAGGTTGAGGACCTCAAATGAGTTTGAGCACAGGTAACTCAACCACTACGGGAGGTTGGTAGAGTAAGAGACAACAGGGAAAGAGGAAGACGGAAGTTAGAAAGGGTCGTAGTCCCAGAAAAGGTTACTCAGTCAAGAAGTGTAGTCCACCGGTTTCATAACTTCAAAGTCGAAGTCGTAGTCAGGAAGGTTACTTATAAGTCCTGACTGAAGGAAATCCTCCCTGACCAACCTAGAGAAACATCAGGTTCCCTGAGAGTTCTCAGAAGAGGTTGTGGTGTCAAGTTTTCGTAATTAAGAAGTCACGAGTCGAAATATCAGGTTGACAGTGTAGGTATGTACTGATGACCTTTTTGGTATCGAAACTGATCTGTCTTGAAACAACCGTTTCATTACAGAGACGAAAAATTATACGACAGATCCAACCAGTAGCCTCTTCCGTTACCGTGGGGTGAGGACATGAGAACGGACCTTTTAGGGTACCCGTCTCCTCGGACCATCCGATGTCAGGTACCCCAGTGCCTCTCAGTCTGTACTGACTCTCTGAAGTGAAAGTGAAAAGTGAAAGTACGTAACCTCTTCCTTTACCGTTGGGTGAGGTCACAAGAACGGACCTCTTAGGGTCCCTACTCCCTCGGACCACCCGACGTCAGATACCCTAGTGTGTCTCAGCCTGTGCTGACTTCGCTGAATCGTCGTCGTCCAACCAGTATTGAAAAGAAGGTTCCTCGTTCGCAGAAAATTAAAGTACCGACATCATTGGTAGATGTCTCTTGGAAGTCTCCAGTGGATTACAGAAAGACACCAGTGTGTCCGTATACCTCAGGCGACGAATGGACGGGTACCACTGGAACCGGCAGGAATGGTCCGTCTGGGAGAGGAGTAGGAGTTTTGGTCTGTTAGGTTTCCCAGTCTGTGGGAGTGAGAGGATCCCCAGGTCGGACAGAGGAAGGAGTAGTCACACCATAGTCGTGTCCTTTAAGTTTCCGGACAGGACGAGGGGACGGTAGGTCCACCCAAACCCGACGATGGACACCTGGTCCACACTCAGAAGGTGGACAGAGTAGGGGGGAAAGACCGGGGCACGGTCCCGGACTTCTTTCAAGGTGAAAGTAAAGGTGGGAATAAAAGAGACCTTTACTTCAAATTTTCAGTCTTACGAGCCAAGAGAAGAGAGGGTAAAGGGGAACGAGACGTCGTTTCACTTTTCACTTACACAATCAACGAGTCAACACAGACTGAGAAACGTTGAGATACCTGACATCGGACGGTCGGAGGAGATAGTACCTTAAGAGGTTCGTTCTTATGACCTCACCCAACGGTAAGGGAAGAGGTCCCCTAGAAGGACTGGGTCCCTAGTTTGGACCCAGAGAACACAACGTCCGTCTAAGAAATGGTAGACTCGGTGGTCCCTTCGGGCTCTTCCATACTGAATTTTAGGACTTCGGTCCGACGCAAGGACCAGCTGACCCAGTCGTGGAGACCCAACCCTGGGTCCACACACAGGTTCGAGGGGGTCACTGTCGGGATGAACCCTAGTAGGACGACTTTCAATGGACACTACCTGGTCGGACCCGTCTGGACTCAGACGGATAGAAAGGACCGACCCCAGTGTCCGCGTCTAGGTAGAGACATTCACTCCGTCGTGTCCCCACCTCTCTGGGGTTGACCGGTTTCCTACGAAGGGGAGGGTCGCGGGTAAAGAAGTAGGAACTCAATGGGACCCTTTCTACATTTCAATCCGTGACGGGTGTTTCCCAACCGACTCCGAACAATGGACATTATGTCACTAAACAAGAGTACGTTGGAAAAACGACCTTATTTAAATTGACCAAAGAGAAGACAGAATCGTAGACAAAGGGGTGGTTTCATGGGCGACTGGAAAGTGGAAAGGACCAGTGTGTCAGAAACCCTCTCCACCTCCGACTAAGGTAGACACGGTCCGCGGTCGAGAGTACAACACACCTTACAGAAGTCTCGGGTTCTTCTCGTTTCCCCAAAGACACTCCGGAAATAAAGACAAAGGTACTTCTCGAGAGACCAGGGAGAGCCGGGAAGGGACCTACGAGACTCTCGCAGCGGAGACTTGCTGCCTCCACCCCAGTTCCCGTTGCCGGACGGTAGTCAGACTGATACTCGGACAGTGGGAATTCAAAGAGACAAGAAAGAGGTAGGACTCTGTCGGCAAACGAGGAAGACACACACACGCGAACACGAACATACACACAACTCCCATCCTTCTCCCACCGGGATGCGACGATAGACTTGGGAAGGTACACTGTTTCTCACACGTCCAACTGGACTTACACTCAGTCCCCCCGTGAGGGGCGACCTCTGACCCGGGGTCTCTACCTCTCGCACGGACCCGTGTCGCACCTGGAAGGACACCAGGGTGGGGGACGGGTAGAGATGACCTTCAGAAAGGGTGACAATCCGAAACAGACTCACCAACATAGTAGCACTGAAGACAACCGGAGTCTTAGTGACTGTCAAGGATCGTTCTTATGACGAAGTAAGACCATATGGACGACGACGATTCAGTGAAGTCAACACAGGCTGAGACACGCTGGGGTATCTGCCGTCGGGTGGTTCGAGGGGTCAGGGTCCCTAAGAGGTCCGTTCTTGTGACCTCACCCAACGGTAAAGGAAGAGGTCACGTACTTTCACTTTTCACTTTCACTTCAACGAGTCAACACAGGCTGAGAAGCTTCGGGGTACCTGACGTCGGGTGGTCCGAGGAGGCGGGTACCCTAAAAGGTCCGTTCCCATGACCTCACCCCTCGGTAGCGGAAGAGGCCCACATGGACGATTACGGGCGGTTATGGAGAGGAGGAGGTGGACCCTCCAAGTCACGTGTACGACTCTTCTCCAAGACAACGAGAAAAACAACAACAAAAAAATTCTAAATAAAATTTGACACCTAAAAAATTTTCAGAAATAACTTAAACGATGTTGTAACGAAGACAAAATTCAAAATGAAAGACCGACGCTCCGTACACTCCAGAATCGAGAGGTTGGTCCTTAGTCTGAGTGCAGGGAACGTAACCTTCCGCTTTAGAAGTGATGACCTGGTGGTCCCCTCCGGGGATCCGAAACAACGAGAACTTTCCTAAAAAAAAAATTTTCTTACCTCAATCGGAGACCTAAAGGGAAGGAAATGATTGATTTGGAAGGTTCACGCGGAAGTAAAGTCGACCTCATTTCAGTCCTGTTGGCTACAAAGTCTCCTTTCGACGACCTCTGCGGTGCAAAGTCCCGACGCCCCAAACGTCCGCAAGTCAACGAGTAGTCTGGTCGGGAATGTGAACAGACGACAAGTCCCCCGACGCTACAAAAGTACGTGCTGCGCACTTTCCTCCACGCCAAGCCACCACAAATAATCACTGGAACGAGCAGGAAACCTGCCGCCCACCCTGCACTCCCTCCACGACGGTAGAGCCCGAGTCTAAGACTTCATCTCTTTCCCTTGCACCGAAAAGTTCAGTCTTCATAAATATCTTGATCCAAGACTGAAGTGCTAACGACTTCGGGACCGCGACCTTTATTATTGTGTTTAGTCCTCTCTCTCTTAGAAGGGGGAGGTCTTTGCGGGGGTGCCACGACCGAGGACCCGTCGGACGAAACACTTTTTGGCTCCCAACCGGTCAGACTAGGCTTCCAAAAATTTGACTCCAACCCACCCGACATCCCTTTACGAAAGTGTCTGTGTCGACTTCGTAGGGACCCCAGGACGACAGGACCTCCCCACACACACACACACACCCAAGGACCGAGGACTTTCGTGTCCCTTAGACCCCTTCCACACCCGTCCGCGAGGGGTGTACACCCGGGTAGCGACACGGATCGACGGGGAGGAGGACCGTGGAGTCGTGGACGAGACACTACGGGTGAGGGTCACCGGGGCGACGTCCGGATGGGACCCACCACGTGCCCGAGTCCTTGGGTCTTGTGTCCAGGGGAAAGGGGAGGTGTGGGTCCACGAAAAGAAATAAATATAAAAATCTAATTAAAGAGTAACCTCCTATCAGCCAAATGTCACAACACAATCAAAGACGATATGTCGTTTCACTTAGTCAATATCTATCCGAATATACGTGAGAAATAATCTAAGATAAGGGTATCTCCAGTAAAGTCTCATAACTCATCTCCAGGGACCCGACATGTCGCCCAGGAACAAATAGACAATATGTGTATCGTCACACATATAGGTAGGACTTGAGGGAAAATAGGGACGGGGTCCGACGAAAGTGTGACAACTTTGTGATCTCAAATTGAGCTGGAAGAAAGGGCCTTTTAGTCGTAGCGGGGGTAAGAAGGTCCGGTTTTCAGGGGACCCCGGACTGTGACTGGAACACCCCAACCCCTGGACTAGAAGTCCCGGAACTTGTACTGAGGATGACATTAGGGTTCCCGTTTCTAAGGCGTCGTTAGAGTGTGATGTTACGTACTTTTTTTTGCTCTAGGGTCGAGGAGAGTGGCTTAGTGGGGGTCCCAGTTTAGAGCTCGTTGACAGAGTAATACCTCTGCTCTCCCTGTCTTTGGTGTTGTCCTTCGACGGTTGCACCGATTCCCGTGGCATTCGAGGTAATTGTCTTCGTGCCGTAGGTTTCGACTCACCCTTGCCGACGAGACTCGATCAGGGTGGCCGAGCCGCCTGCCGCGCCAGGAAATTGCTCCTGGTGACTATCTCTTTGTCTGTTCACACGGCCTCCTCCGCTGTCAGTGAACACAAAATCGGACCTCTTCCCTTCTAAGTACCTCTCCCTCCCTCTGAAAGTTATACAATACATTATATAGAAATCATAGAGATAATCTTGTAAATAAATTATCATTATGATCGTAGATTTGCAGAAACTGTAAACCTTACATGACTAAGTAACATTATTAACCCGAAGGGACCACCGAGTCTGCCATTTCGCAGACGGACGATACGCCCTCTGGACCCAAACTAGGGACCCAGTCTTTCTAGGGGGCCTCTTACTTTACCTCTGAGTGAGGTCGTGAGAACGGACCTGTTAAGGTACCTACCTTCTCGGACCATCCGATGTCAGGCACCCCAGTGTTTCTCGACCTATGCTGACTCGTTGAAGTGAACAAGTGGTCTAAGTAACATCGGGAGTGTTGTCGGGATACCCCGTACCCACAGCATGGAGGGCAATATGTCCTGTTGTTCGGGTTTCGGACCTCTCCGGACCTGAGTGGTGTCGAAAGTGAACCGTTTGCCGTTTCCCTCGGAGTAGAGGTTCAGGAAGAACAGGTTTCCGGTGTACGGTAGAGGACCCAGAGGGACCTCGTACCTTCTCCCACGAACCACAGGTACACTTCAACCCTCGACTCAATCTTGGTGTCCCTTCTGTCGTGACCCTCTCTGACTTAAGTCGGATTACCCCTTAAACGAGGACCGGTCTCGACAGGTCTCTACCTTCCTTACTGGGTCGTCCTGGACTTACAGGACATTGGACTCCAGAGACCGTCTCCGACGCCCCGATTCCCCCTCCCACATCACCCACACCGACAAATGACAGTACCCTTCCTCGGTGGTCTACTGGGATTACTTCAAAGGACAAAATAACGAGAAGGGGTTCATTGAAGCCGTGTACTCAAGTCCTTCTTTCAGTTTCTTGAGTGCCCCGATCATAGACCAGTGAATCCTTTGTAAGTTCCCATTTACCACAGGAGGTCACACAATCTGGACTACCAAAAGGTAGGTAGGAAAGTAGGTGGGTAGGGAGGTAGGTAGGTGGGTAGGTGGGTGGGTGGGTAGGTAGGTAGGTGGGTAGACACGTAGGGAGGGAGGTTGATAGGTAGGTGGGGAAGTGACAGGGAAGTAGATAGGTAGGTAGGGAAGTAGGAAGGTAGGTAAGTGAATAATTTGTTCCTAAAAAGACTCACGGACGATACACGGTCCGGGACCTCTCCGTCGCGACCCCCTGTGTCGAGGACAAGAGTTCCTCAGACATCTGGTCGTCCCGGTCTCTACACCCTTGCATCAAAATTAAGGTGAACACCCTCATTAATCTCTCCATGTCTCACGATCCTCGTTTACCGTTGGGTGAGGTCACAAGAACGGACGTCTTAGGGTCCCTGTCCCCTCGGACCACCCGACGGCAGATACCCCAGCGTATCTCAGCCTGTGCTGACTTCGCTGAATCGTCGTCTGAATCGTCGTCGTCGTCTCACGATCCTCTACGGGTCGGATCGAAGAGTCTTTTCCCCCTCTGAGCCCTTCCCCCTCTGACCACTCCTCTTTCCCATTTTCTCTGTTGGGTACCCCCTCGGGACCCACGAACCTGGGTTCCGAGGTATCGGTGTAACCCGTCGAGTCCCCGGTCGGGGGAGTTACCGTGTCTCCCTGACTTATGGGTCGTCCCGACCAGGTTGGAACCGGTGGACGACGAGGTCTTAAGGGGTGACCTCAGGACTTGTCTTCGGGGGTCTTAAGGGTACTCAGGTCTTGGTATGACCTACAAATTTTCCTTTCTCCTTCTGAAGAAAGTAGGGACCCCAAAACACGAAACAGAGAACCCTTGTTTCGCCCCGACGACTCGAGGAACGCACGACGAAGCCCAGGGAACCGGGGTGACCGGACCCGACATCGGGTGACCAGAACGGACCGTCTCTCACCGACCCCCACCCGTAATCTTCCCCGACCTCCGACCCCTCCTCAGGACCTTATATCTACAGAGACCAAGAACGTCGGGGAAGAAGGGGTCTTCGGGGGTGTTTCGGAGGAGACTCGTCGGGGGTAGGGGGGAGTAGGTGTCTCTCGTGACGGGGAGGGTGGAAGACCCGTCGAGGTCGTAGGTTTAGGACCCACCGTCGGGTCTGGGGGGACCCAGGGGTCCCACGTGGATGTAGGTCCACACTAGTGTCTTGGGGTTTACACTACCCTCCCCCCAATGAGGTACAAGGATGGAGGTTCCGTCCCGACATGGATTTGGTAGAGTCTGTCTACCAATTGACAGGATAAAATTTTCTAGAGGTCCCTCCTGCTAAAGTGTTAGGGACACCGACAGACAAGATCATAAATTATTAGAAGTAATGGTCGCTCCAGAGGAACTGTGGTGTAGATTTTGGAAAAACACCACTCAAGTCAGAACGAGGACTCCCGTCTACGACGCCCAAGGGACGAAGGTTCCTTCCCTTCAAGACCAGAATTAGAACGACGGAACCCTTAGTGGACGAGATAGACTTGTGGGAAGAGACCCCAAATAAAGGAAATAACCATTTACACCCCCAACTGACCCCCACTAAGGGTTCCTGAGGAGGTGGAGATTCTCGACACTGATGAGTGTAATTTTCACGACGGATCCGTAGGGCCGGTAAGTCATAGGGTACCTTTATTAGTGCGAAACAGAGTACCACTCGAACCTCGACGTTAAACTTCACTACGGCGTCTCTGGGTCGGACCTTTCGGCAGAAAGAGAGCACTATTGTTCCCTATTGTACTATTGTCATAGAAAGGAACACTATTGCTCACCCTGGGACCCCTCCTCCTTCCCGGCCCGTCGGCGCAAGGGAGTCTCGACCTGGAAAGTCTCAGTGTGTCTCTTCCCTGCCAGGTAAGACACCCGCGACGGAGTCGGAGGTCGAGGACTGTCGACTCTTCCACTGTGGGCCTCCTCCCAGGAACACCCCCAGAGGGGTGGGAAGTGATGGAAATACCGGACACGGGGTCCCTCCGTAAAAGTGTCTTCAGTCATCACTGGGTTTTTTCCCGTGTCACCCGGGACCGAGACGTCTGTCGTCCCGCCCCACTTCTGAACCCCTGGACGACTCCCTGTGAACGGTCCTGGTCTCTGTTTCTGAGGTGTCTTCTTCGTTCTACTACGACTTCTGTTTCGCGTGAATAAGGGGTCACAAATTTTGAGTAGGAGCAGACGACGGAAACCATACACACAGGGGTCCTCGGTCGAGGTCCGGCCGGAAACCGTGGAGCGACATCTCCGTCAACCGTCGCACCGAGGGGCCTCCGGTCCACCCCAAAGGGGTCGGTACGAACGGTCGTAGGCGGAGTGGACCTAGTGCAGGACCCTGTCTAATTGGACGGGAAGTGACCCTACGAGATGGAGGCGGTCGGGGACTTCCTCTGCCTTTATTTCTTAAGGAACAACCCGTCCGTACGTTCCTTACAATTAGAAGACGTGTACACTCACACCCTAGCCTCCCAAAGAGAACCCAAATAATGAACCTAGTAGGTTGTACTGGGACCTGAAGGACAGACGGGTGTCGGTGAGAACTTACTACTGCGGGATCAATCGACCCTCAATCTCACATACGTCCTGGGTCGAAGAAGAAGAAGAAGAAGAAGAAGAAGAAAAAAAAAAACATTTTTTTTGGAAAAATAAAACATAACACTAAAGTAAACCCTAATAAAACATATCGACTAATCCCGAAGGGACCACCGAGTCACAATTTCTTAGACATTACGTCCTACATTACGGTCATTACGTCCTCTACACTCAAGCTAGGGACCCAACTCTGCTAGGGGACCTCTTCCTTAACCGTTAGGTAAGATCATAAAACGGACCTTTTAGGGAACCTGTCTCCCCGGACCGCCCGATGCCAGGGACCCTACGGATTTCCCAGTCTGCACTAAATCGTTTATTTATTGTTATCGACTAATTGTTGTGACACTATCAAAGTCCACTTGTCGTCTCCTTGAGTCCGTAGTATATGTGCCTAACTAAGAGGCGGTTTGAGGGGAGGGTAGACCCGATGGTTTACCGTGATTGACCTCAAGGGACACACCATGTCATCCAGAATCAACCACTAGGTAAAATTTATATTGTCACACATGTACAGGTGGGGTTTGAGGGATGATAGGGAAGGGGAGTGGGAAGGGGGACCGTTGGTATTCGAATAAGAACTTCAGACACTTAGACAAAGACAAGACATTCAAGTAAACATAGTAAAGAAGAATCTCAGGTGTATATTTCCTAGTATACTACAACGAAGGGAGTCGTATGGCGAGAGATCCCGGTAGGTAAAACGGTGTTTACCGTAATAAAGCAAGAAAAATTACCGACTCATTATAAGGGATAACGGTCTGAGTCTGAATTTAACTTCTTGCATCTCTTTTGGTGATCTGGTAAGTCCATACTGGATTTAGTTTAGGGAATACTGATATGTCACCTTCACTGTTTATCTAAGTTCCCTAATCTAGACTGTCTGGCTTACGGACTTCTTGATATTTACCTCCAAGTACTGTAACATGTCCTCCGTCACTAGTTCTTGACTTTACGTTCTTTTTCTTTACGTTTTTCCGTTTTACGAACAGACCCCTCCGGAATGTTTATCGACTCTTTTTTTCTCTTCGATTTCCGTTTCCGCTTTTCCTTTCTATATGGGTAAACTTACGTCTCAAGGTTTCTTATCGTTCCTCTATATTCTTTCGGAAGGAGTCACTAGTTACGTTTCTTTGTCTCCTTTTGTTATTTTACCCTTTCTGGTCTCTAGAGAAGTTCTTTTTAATCTCTATGGTGCCCTTGTAAAGTACGTTTCTACCCGTGTTATTTCCTGTCTTTACCATGTCTGGATTGTCTTCGTCTTCTCTAATTCTTCTCCACCGTTCTTATGTGTCTTCTTGACATGTTTTTCCTAGAAGTACTGGGTCTATTAGTGCTACCGCACTAGCGAGTGAATCTCGGTCTGTAGGACCTCACGTTTCAGCTCACCCGGAATCCTCCGTAGTGATACTTGTTTCGATCACCTCCACTACCCTAAGGTCAACTCGATAAAGTTTAGGATTTTCTACTACGACACTTTCACGACGTGAGTCATACGGTCATTTAAGTCTTTTGAGTCGTCGCCGGCGTTCTGACCTTTTCCAGTGAAAAGTAAAGTTAGGGTTTCTTTCCCTTACGCTTTCTTGCCAGTTTGATGGTGTGTTAACGTGAGTAGAGTGAGTGATCATTTCATTACGAGTTTTAAGAGGTTCGGTCCGAAGTTGTCATGTACTTGATACTTGAAGGTCTACAAGTCCTACCTAAATCTTTTCCGTCTCCTTTGTCTCTAGTTTAACGGTTGTAGTCAGTCTCGTAACTTTTTCACTCTCAAGGTCTTTTTGTAGATGAAGACGAAAAGACGGATACGGTTTCGGAAATAGACACACCTAGTGTTGTTTGACACCTTTTAAGATTTTCTCTACCCTTATGGTCTGGTGGACTGGACGGAGGACTCTTTAGACACACGTCCAGTTCTTCGTTGTCAATCTTGACCTGTACCTTGTTGTCTGACCAAGGTTTAGCCCTTTCCTCATACAGTTCCGACATATAACAGTGGGACGAATAAATTGAATGTACGTCTTATGTAGTACTCTTTGTGACCCTACCTTCTTCGTGTTCGACCTTAGTTCTGACGTCCCTCTTTATAGTTATTCGAGTCTGTACGTCTACTGTGGTGGGAATACCGTCTTTCGCTTCTTCTTGATTTCTCGGAGAACACTACTTTCACTTTCTCCTCTCACTTTTTCAACCCAATTTTGAGTTGTAAGTCTTTTGATTCAAGTACCGAAGACCAGGGTAGTGAAGTACCGTTTATCTACCCCTTTGTTACCTTTGTCACTGTCTGAAATAAAAACCCCCGAGGTTTTAGTGACGTCTCCACTGACGTCGGTACTTTAATTTTCTGCGAACGAGGAACCTTCTTTGGATCTGTCGTATAATTTTTCGTCTCTGTAATGAAACGGTTGTTTTCAGGTAGATCAGTGTCGACACTAAAAAGGTCATCAGTACATCCTACACTCTCAACCCGATATTTCTTTAGACTCGGGACTTCTTAACTACGAAAACTTCACACCACAACCTCTTCTGAGAACTCTCAGGGAACCTGATGTTCCTCTAAGTTGGTCAGGTAGGATTTCCTCTAGTCAGGACTTATAAGTGACCTTCCTGACTACGACTTCGACTTCGAGATTATGAAACCGGTGGACTACCCTTCTTGACTGAGTAACGTTTTCTGGGACTACGACCCTTTCTAACTTCCGTCCTCCTCTTCCCCTACTGTCTCCTACTCTACCAACCTACCGTAGTGGCTGACTTACCTGTACTCAAACTCATTTGAGACCCTCAACCACTAACAGTCCCTGTGGACCGTACGACGTCAGGTACCCCAGTGTTTCTCAACCTGTGTCGACTGGTCGACTGGACTTGACTTTTAAGGTCAGTGTATATATGACGTAGAAGAAATAGGTAAGGAGACAACTACCTGTAAATCCAACGAAGGTTCAGAACCGATAACATTTGTTACGACAACATGAAAAAGTCTAGTACAAAAAGAGGTCTAAATACGGGTCCTCACTCCAACATTCCTTGGGTTGAATGAAAACTTTAACAAACAATCTTCAACGTCCCACGACTCTTCTCTAGTTACCACCCGACCCCCGTGCCACCCCCAGCCCCTACTTCATGTCTCCTAAAAAAATCCCGTCGCTTTTAAGAGACGTACGACGATAAAACTACAAATTTCAGTAGTGTGCAAACAGGTTTTGGGGACCTACATGTCATGACTCTTACTCGAGAACCTACTACCTCAGACCCACTAACCGTATCCAAGTAGGGACAATTTTGTCCGTGGTAAGACAGTCCCCTAATAACTATTACCTCCTCCCCACACACCCTTTAGAGACGAGGAAGGAGAGATAAAATAACATTTGAATTTTAAGGGGAAACGAAGTAAACGAGGAACCTTCTTTTCGATACTGGTTGGATCTGTCGTGTAATTTTTCGTCTCTGTAATGAAGTGACTGTTTCCGGACAAATCAGTTTCGATACCGAAAAGGTCGTCAGTATATACCTACACTGTAAACGTGATATTTCTTTCGACTCGTGGCTTCTTACCTACGAAAACTTAGCACCACAACCTCTTCTGAGAACTTTCACGGAACCTGACGTTCCTCTAGTCTGGTCAGGTAGGATTTCCTTTAGTCAGGACTTATAAGTAGCCTTCCTGACTACGACTTCGAGGTTATGAACCGGTGAACTAAGCTTCTTGACTGAGTAACCTTTTCTGGGACTACGACCCTTTCTAACATCCGTCCTCCTTTTCCCCTGTTGTTTCCTACTCTACCAATCTACCGTAGTGGCTGAGTTACCTCTACCAAACTCGTTCGGGGCCCTCAACCACTATCTGTTCCTTCGGACCGCACGACGTCAGGTGCCCCGACATTTCTCAGCCTGTACTGACTCACTAACTTGATTTTAATGGGATTTTTTGTTTTGTTTTGTTTCCTTTTGTTGTTTTATCAGCAGCCACGCGGTCTTTGCCGGAGTCCGGGGGGTCTCCCCTCTCTTTCCCGTCTTGTGAGGAGGAACTACCCCAGAGTGAAGGAACGTCCACTTGTCTCTGGACTCGTCTCGTAGGAGTAATTGCATAATCACTGGAGTTTCGACCTTCTCAAGAAAGGACGTTCCTATGAGACGACTCTTTATCCTACGAACTTAGTACCGGAATGGACTTCTAATACAGAGACGAGGATCTCTGACTCAGGGACCCAGTTGTCCACCCCGGGACCCACAGACCCCCTGTCCGACCGAAGGAATATATACGTAGCGTGTGAAACGACCGTCTGAAAATTAGAATGTGGTGCCGTCGGGCCGGGGAGGGCCTTCCCACTGGGAACTGTGAGGAGTCTGGGACTTCAGAAGCTACAACGAGAGTCTGTGGCCAAGAGTCGAGACGTAGGGTCTGTGAAAAAAGAATAGACACAATAAAACCTTAAGAGCCAGTGAATTCTGTGTCCCAGGTCTAAATTTTTATTCGACACCTAAAACCTCCCAAGGACTATTCGGTTCGTATAATTTTTCCTCTTAACAACTCTACACTATGGTCTTGATAACGTCCTCTATCGGACTGGACACAAACCCCCCCACCGATCACAAACTGAACATTCCTTGCGAATATCCAGAAGTTGGTAGGAAAAGGAAGGAGAGTAGTATCCTAGTCTAGACCGGACACACCTCACAGAGGAAAAAGAACGACAAGTTCAGTGAAGGGTCTCCAGGTCAAGGACTGACAGGGTCCGGGTCCACAAAAGTCTCTGTTTTAGGGATTTACACTTAAAACAGTTGCTCTCGAACATTCTCTGTCTACGATCCCTCCCGTTTGTCTATTTAGGTCCATAATGTCTGCCCTGTACCCGTTTCCGTTCCTAATGTGTGCAATACATTTCTTTGTGTCACACACATCTATCCTTTAACGTTTTCCGTCTGCGACACGCCCTACCAGACACCCGGTCTTAATCACGGAGTATGCATTGCACCCGTAGAATGATCTTTTCATTCTGGGGTTGGAAAGTGTTTCTCTGGGTCGGGGGTCTCTCGCAGAAAAATCAATTCATCGGGGATTTATCCCGAAGGGTCCACCGTGGTCACCATTTCTACGGGGACGGTTGCGTCCTCTGTATTCTCTGTGACCAAACTAGAGACACAACCCTTCTAAGGGACCTCCTCTCGTACCGTTGGGTGAGATCACAAGAACGGATCTCTTAAGACACCTGTCTTCGTAGACCACCCGATGTCGGGTACCCCAGCTCTTCTCAGTCTGTGTTGACTCACTGATCGTGTGTGTGTGTGTTTGAGATAAGATCCTTGTTCTTTAAATTTCCGTTCATCTTATACCAAGAGCGGGGACTCTACGAGCTTCAGGTGAGCTTCTCTACCCTCCATTTCTTTGCTGGTTTATTTGTTTCTCATGATTCCCATATTCCTGAAGGGACCACCAGGTCACCGATTCTGAGGTACAAAGGTTATGTCCCCTTGGTCCAAGCTAAGGACCAGTCCCTTGATCTAGGGTGTACGGTGTCGATTCCGGACCGTGTTTATTTATTTGTTTATTTTTATAAAAATTTTATTCATCATATTGACCACGAAGTTCTGTCTACTGATATTTCGAGATACCCCCTGTCTCAACCCCGGAGTGGGTGGACTCGTCCACCGAAACTCTGATTGTCCTTGGTTTCCTATGGTCTCTCCACGGTGTGCACGTCCGACCTTTGGTCCTACTTCCTCTCTTCTTTACTCCCCAGTAAAACCTGGTGGTCCGGGGTGCCCACCCGTCCCTCGTAAGGACCCGACCCGGTCCCCTAATGGTCGGAACGTAGGGTGCCCTGTAGAATACCCGGTACTTAAGACCACACATAACTCTCTACGAAGAAGCCCCCATTCCAAATACGTTTCTCGATCTTCTTCCGTCTCTGGGTAGACGACGAACCGGTGAAACAACTTTCATGTTGTCGTGATCTAAAAAGAAAGTTCAGCAGGGGAGAAGTAAGTTGTAAAACGAGGGGTTTACGTCGACGGGGTGGGTCACCTCCGAGTGGGTCCTGGAGTCGGTACTCTTCCAACCTGGTATTTTGAGACAAACAAACAAACAAACAAAAAAAATTAGTAAGTATTACACCCGTAAATAACTGTTACATGTTACCCTTACGAAGTCGGAGCGTGAGCGGTTTACCCTCATTACCACTACTTAGGGACCTTTCCCTCAAACGAGACGGCTTGTTAGGTAGAGTGGTCCTGGAAGCGATTTACGTATCCGAACTGTCGTTTGTTAAATCGATTAGGTTGAGGATGGGGAGACCCTAAACGAAAGTCCCAAAGTTCCCTTTAAAAGGTCGTCTTTTACCAATGAATCTATTTTAATGACTTTAAAATAACGTCCCTACCAAGAGTCCCAGACCACACCCGACCCACTACACCTCTGCGACTCACGAGAACTGAAAGACTTCTTAACGAAGTTTGTCTATTATCCGAGAATACGTTTTCTACCTCCGGTTGGTAAGAGAAAAAGGCTTCACCCTTTCTTCTGTTTTTCTTCTCCCGACCTTAACACCAACTACTACAAATCCAACCCGGTTCGCACCCATGACCACGACGGTGTCTCCCAGTGCCTACTACATTTTAGGGTGGAAGGGTCATCATTTATGGGACGACACAGATATACAGATAAGAGACGTGTAAAAGAAAAGAAACAATTATAAACAAGTAACCCGACGTGGCCCACCATCAACACCGTCCACCCTAGGTCAAGGGTTTTGTCCCTAACTTGGACCCGGGGGACGAAACCCTCGTGTCCCAGAGTTGGGGACTTGGGACGTCCCTTCCGGGAGTACAGTATAAAAGTATGATTACTACGAGGAGAATACGAGTCTGGGGAGAGGACCCCTCAAACAGTCAACCACAGACTCTAACTGTGGTACCGACTATAAGTTTCCGGTCCTCTCTGAACCGGTTTCAGCGCGTCGACCCGTACTCGTCCACGTCCGAAACCTGGGTCTCGAGTAAGGGCATGGACTGGTAGTACCGAGGTTCTGTCACTGGCTCTTGCACTGTCCAAGTCCAAGGGGGCTACTCCGGGTCGACCTGACGTCTTACCTCTCTTCCTCTTTTAAGTTAGAGGTTAGTAACTTTCTCGTTTATGTCCGTCACTTCAGGGTCTCAGACAAGACAAATTGAAAGGGTTACCTTTGGTGTGACCGTTTACCTTACTAAGACAGAACCTCACTTCATGTTTATTAGTCTCCAGTCTTCCTAGGGAGTCCTCGTAAAAGTTCCGGTCCATTAACGACAAGTCAGCGATTCCACACAGACTGAGAAACGGTGGGAGGCCTGACATCGGGAGGTCCGAGGAGACAGGTATCCTAAAGGGTCCGTTCTTATGACCTCACCCAAAGGTAAAGGAAGAGGTCCCCTAGAAGGGTTGGGTCCCTAGTTTGAGTGTAGAGGTCGTAACCGTCCACCCAAGAAATGATGACTCGGTGCACCCTTCGGGGGTCCCGGTGTACTCACACACGATTCAGCGAAGGTAGTACAGACTGCGAAACGTTGGAACAGATACAATTGGAAGGTCCGAGGAGACAGGCACCCTAAGGGGTCAGTTCTTATGACCTCACCCAACGGTACTGGAGGAGGTCCCCTAGAAGGGGTGGGTCCCTAGCTTAGACTTAGACAATACGGAGGATATGACCGTCCGCCCAAGAGATGGTGATCTCGGTGGTATCAAAGACCCTATAACACTGGTGCACTGTGACGAAAGAAAAGAGGTTCTTCGAGTCGTATTTTTGGAGTCCTTCTCTTCATCCAGGAAGTTCTAGCACAACCCCCACCTTCCATCTTACTCTTCCCCTTGGTCCCGAAAAATGTACAACGGGTGCACATATGAATGGACCGGGTACGGACAACGGTCTTCGGGTGGCAGTAAGGTATGTTTATATCGGAGTCTCCGGTCCGGTCGAGCCCAGAGGGACCTGAAGCTTGACACGGTTAAGGTCTCAGAGGTGTGGTAAAACGAGTGTATCGGAGACTTTTCTCAAAACTTTTTAATACACAGAGTAGTATGTAAAGTTCAACTGTAGGGGTATAAAAGTACTATTCAAATTTACCAACATTTACTACGTTAAAGATCACGAAACATTGAGAACTGTCAATTTTCATTTTATTTTAACAACGTAGTGAGAAATTTTTCAAAGTTACCTTATATTTGTGGCTCGATAAACTTTGGAAGATAATAGGTAAGTCTTGATATATTTTCGAGAAAAAATTTTTTTTTCTTTTTTCTTTCTTTTGTTTCTAAAGTATAGTGAAGAAAAAGAGGAACCTTTGTATCAAGGTAAGGTAAAGGAGGCATTTCGAAGTGGGACTACGTTCTATTAAAACACGAACTTTCAGAAAGTGACTAGCATGATGGGACGGTCTTTTTCTCTATATATTTAATATAAATTTAATTTTATTTCAAGGACACTGATATTCCGAGTCACGGTGTCCAAAGGAGGTCCAACTTTATAGTAACGTTTATAATAATCACATGTTAACTCGTTCCCGAAGGGATCACCGAGTTCACCATTTCTTAGACGGACGGTTCCGTCCTTTGTGTCTAAGTTAGAGACTCAGCCCTTCTAGGAGACCTCCTCCTTTACCGTTGAGTGAGGTCATAAGAACGGACCTCTTAGGGGTACCTGTCTCCTCGGACGACCCGATATATCAGGTACCCCAGAGTCTCAGTCTACACTGAATCGTTGCTTTGTTGTTGTTGTTAACTCATTTTGTTGTATTAGTGTACTACTCGAAATTTTCGTCGAGAGTTATATTTCAAATTTATCATAGTCTTTACACAGAGAATTTCTCTACCCACTGACCCCCACCCACACCCCGGACTAATTTCCTCGGAAAGATCTATCTGTGCTCACAAAGTTTACAGAGACAGAAGCTACGGACCTCCCTCAGTGTAGTGTCCGTCTACCTGGACCTTCCTACCTCCCCCAGTCGCCCCACTGTCCCACAGAGAGGAGACATCATCCCCCTCCCTACCGACTCTTCCCAGTCTTTTCTTTCCTGTTGGAGACAGGGTCCAACAGGAAACAGGTCTCAATTCCAACTCGTGTATTCTTTAAATTCCCAGACCTTTGACTAAGGTAATTTTGGGTAGGTCTACACCCAAGGAGCTTGTGTAAACTTCTGCGGTATTTGGTGACGTTTGTGAACCTCGGGTGAACCCCTTCACAGTCACACATGACTAAGTGGATGTATTCTTATCAAAAGTAGTCAAGCAGTTATAATTATATCTGTATTTATATGGACATGGAAGTCGTCCGAATTTCTTCCTTTACTCAAACCTCCATAAAACAGACATTTTAGTCAGTTTTACCTATCACAGTAACTATATAGACTTTGTTTATTTTGGTTACTATACGATGTATTTAATATCTACGAGAGTTATAAGGGGGTGGCGTTCCAGTAATACCAATGTTGGAAGGGAGAATACTTAATCTTGGTAACTGACTGAAAATACTACTAACCTTACCTTTGGCTAAGTTGACTAACCTTGAACCGTGTAGAGACTAGTGGACATCCAGTGTGTGTCTCAACGACTGAAGACAGTCAGACAATCAGTCCTGTCCGTTACCATAGGTAGCCGTCTCTGAAGGACTAAACCCCCCTAAGTATATTATTTTCGAATGAACGGAGAGTACGCCGTACAGGTCTACCCCAGTCACGTTTCCGAGAGGAAGTGTTTCCGTAACCCTCTAGGACCGGTCACGTAAGAAGAAATAGAGTGTCGCTCAGGTAGACCTAAAGTCCCGTCTTCTCTTGTTTCCCCGGGATGGTGCCCGAAGAGTACTAGAGTTGGACGTTCCCTGTGTAGGGAGAGATGAGTTCATGAAAACCAGTCTTGGTCGGCTTATCACACAGGTCTATGTCCTCTCTTTACTTACAAAGGTACACCGGTCTCACCTCCTTTTGTCTTATAGAAACCCTGATTTGACGTCGTCTTCAAATATATCCACAGTGAACTATTCGTCGTAATCAGTTAAACCCCTTTTTTCACTAGGGGTTCCAAACCACCAATTATCACTTTATTACTTCAAGATAAGTTACGTTTGTTACTGATATCTTTGTCCTGACTTGTACTCTTCCCGTCTTTTAAAATTAGACTATACTTTATACCGTTATACCGTTTTGACCACTTAACACTTCCTTACGGTAACCAGCAGTTCCTACTAGCAATGGGTTCTGGAGGGATCCCGTCACGACTAAGATGTCCCAGCACACTCCTCTACCAACCCTCACGGGACGGCACTGACTTTCGGCGGTCCAAGAACCAACGTGGTCCGAGGTGGACCGATAACTTACCTTCACTAAACCATTCAATTGTTACGAACGGAGGATCCTCCGTAGGAAAGACCCACAGGACATTCGGGGACCTGAGTCGAGACGGACAGAGTCTACACACTACCCCGTAACTTGAAGACACTCTCACCACCACTAGTCAATATTGCGGAGGTGGGGGCCCCGAACCTCGAAGGGTCTCTGTCACTGATTCGGTCGAGATCATGGTTCACCCTAGTCAGACTCCCGTAAACCAAAAGGAAGGACTCCTACATTTATAAACCTCTCTAAGGATAGACACACCGGACAAAAGTATAAGTACTGGGACGACCTAAACTCTGAAAATCGGAGGTTTTGACTTTCCGTCTTTGTACAGACAGTAGAATTTGATGGGTCGTTCGACAGTCAAAACCGTCGGAATTCTGTGATTGAAGGGTCCACCATGATCACCATTTCATGGGCCGACGGTTGCGTCCTCTGAAATCTTTACGTCCAAGTCAGGGCCCCAAACCTTCTAAGGGACCTCTTCCTTTACCGTTGGGAGAGATCATAATAACGGACCTCTTAGGGTACCTGTCTCCTCGGACCACCCGATGTCAGGTACCCCAGTGTTTCTCAGTCTGTACTGACTTCACTGAATCACACTGTGTTATGTGATTGTGTGCACCCTTGGACACAGGTACACCGGAAATTCGGGGAGCCTTCACCCGTCGACCCCTACTTCCCCAGACACCCCAAAGAAGACCTCAGTCGTCCAGTAGGTGTCCTTTGACTGAAGGGGCCCCCGGAACTACTCTTCGATTCTTTTATTAAAGTTTGTAATTAGACGAAAGAACGTAACCGAAGAGAAGCGTTTTTCGACATCCGGTACCCCGGGGTAATGGACCAAAAAGTGTCCGCTTCAGGGTCGACCGGCACACGGAACCGGACCCGACCACAGGACGACTACGTCTTACTCTGGGTCTGCACCTCCCGGTCAGAGGTCCCGGTCCGGCCGGTGGTTGGACGGCGAAAGACAGAACCCCAACTCAGCGACCTCTAGTGTTACCACCCGGACAGGAGGGACAACAAGGGGGACACTACATTCATACTACACTTACTCCCGACTCGGGGAAGTGGAGGTTTGTGAGACCGGAGGGGAACCCCGACTCTACCCCGACTGAACGGTCCTCGTAAAAGTAAGTTACGTTACACATGTCTTTTGTACCGACATTTTAGTCCAAGGTCAGACCGGAGACCCCTTCTTACCGGGATGTACCAGGATACACCAGGAAGTGTCTCCATTTCTCCAAACCTTCCGTGTACCTTCCTCCCGGTATAATAAACGAATAGTATAAATGGACCAGACTTTACGGGTGGGGATATTTATGAATGTGTGTCTGTTAGGACACCCAATCTTTAAATTCAGACTTTGTATAAGGATCTTCCAGTGACAATGGACCTCAAGGACCGGAGAGAGGAGACGTGTCTTACTGACTGTGAGATTCAGTAGTGGAACCTCCCACTCGCAAACCCGTTTCTACGACCTGTCCAATAAAGACGTCCTCCACCGCCGTCGTAAATCACGACTCTCCACCGGTCCCACCTGTCTCCCTCTACTGCCCTTCCCTGGGTACCCCGAAACTCCCCTCCCAATTAGGTCCGACTGAGGAGTCTCCACAATGACCGACGTCCCCCGATCACCCCCACACCAAGACGAGTCTCCAGACCGAAGGCTTCGACACCCGGTCCGTCCGTCTTTCTTCTTTTTGTATGGGCAGTAGGGTGGAGGGTTTCTTTCAATGACAGTTGTAAAGTCCTACTTGTGAAAAATCGGAAAAAGGATCAAGTTTGTGTATGAACGGAAATCTTCTTTTTACCTTAGTATTGTGTGTATTTTAAAGTATCGGACAAAAGAATATCACATTTATCAGAAACAGGTACAGGGATTATATTAAGGAACAATACCAAGTGTAGAGACGTACCCACGAGGGACCAAATAGGTGCTCCGTCCACTGTCGTCTCTGAGACTCCTGTCTGTCGACCCAAGTTTAGTGTCCAAAAGGTCGTAAGTAGTCGACACTGCACTGGGAGTATCTTGTGTCGTACTGGTCGAGAGGTATCGGTGACGACGACGACGACGATTCAGCGAAGTCAGCACAGGCTGAGACACGTTGGGGCGTCTGCCGTCGGGTGATCCGAGGGGGCAGGGACCCTAAGACGTCCGTTCTTGTGACCTCACCCAACGGTGAAAGACGAGGTTACGTACTTTCACTTTTCACTTTCACTTCAGCGAGTCAGCACAGGCTGAGAATCGCTGGGGTACCTGACGTCGGGTGGTACGAGGAGGCGGGCACCCTAAAAGGTATGGGTGTCATCAGACATTTCATCCTCATTACCACGAAGGGAGTATCCCAACAAGACTCCTCGTTTACTGATTTTTAGAAAATTTTTTTGAACTTGATAACAATTAAGTGTTATGACACAATCAAAGTCCCCATGTCTTTCACTAAAGGAATATATGTACACATACATACATAGATAAGAAAAGGTAAACACCAAATACCGTCCTACAACGGATACCAATGGACGCGATATGTCATCGAGGAATGATCAATGGACAAAACATATACTATCACATATACACAGTCAGAGTTGGAGGGTCAAATAGAGAAGGGAGGAACGGGGTCCATTGGTATTCAAACAAGAGAGTCCGAGACTGAGATAAAGACAAAACATTTATTCAAGTAAACATGGGAAAAATTCGAAGGCGTATATTCACTATAATATGCTATAAAGAGGAAGAGACAGACGGAATGAAGTGATTCATCCTATCAAAGATCCAGGTAGGTGTGGTGACGTTTACGGAAATAGAGTAAGAAAAAATACCCGTTTATTATAAGGTAACACACTTCGTATATTTATATGGTGTAGAAGGAATGGGTAAGACAACTACCTGTAAATCAAAGGAAGGTACAGAACCGATAATGTTTATCACGACGAAACTTGTAACCCCACGTACATAGAAAAACTTAATCTCAAAAGTAGAAAAGACCTATATACGGGTCCTCAACCTAACGACCTAGCATACCATTGACATAAAAATCGAAAAACCCTTGGAGGTATGACAAAGGGTCCGAAGGGCCCACCGTGTCACCCTTTCTTAGACGGACGGTTACGTCCTCTACGTTCTCTGCGTCCAAACTAGGGATCCAACCCTTCTAAGGGGACCTCATCCTTTACCGTCGGGTGAGGGTATAAGAACGGACCTTTTAGAGTACCTGTCTCCTCGGACCACCCGATGTCAGGTGCCCCAATGTTACTCAACCTGCACTGACTCGCGTGTCGTATGACAAAAGCTATCACCGACGGTGTTATTAGAGAACGATAAAAGAAGATTGGTTGGAAAATACAACCCATAAATCTAACAAAGGTTCAAAAAGTGAGAATGTTTACATAACATTAATTGTTTAAGTCGCGTGAGAATTAACGAAGGTTTTTTTAAAAAAACACTAGTGAAATTCCTTAGAAAAGGTCTTACTTAGTAAGTGAGTTGTATGTCACTCACAGGGACATGTGGTTCGTAATCTGAGTGTGTTTCTTTTTACTTGTGTCAAGAGAAAGACTTCTGTAAATTCTACATCACCCTTCTGCCGATCTCTTTTCCGTGTAAGCGTAGGTCTATAATGTGGTATGTGACGTGGCCTTCTCACGGACAGACATCGTGGGACGGGCCCTCTCGTCTCCACTCTCGGAGTGGCTTCCCACGTCAGTCCAGTGCTTTCTGTCTTTCTAGGGAGGAGCCGAGGGTGGAGGGTTTGGGGTCATCCTTAGGCCCTACCGAAGACAAACAGTGTAACTCTTAGACAAGGGACCTTTCCCTCGTGGGTCCCGACACAAGGTTTCACTCTTCGACTCTATACCCACGAGCAACGCTCTGGTTTATAAATCTTTCATGGAAAAAGACCTTCCGTTTTTTATGCAAAGTGTCGACTTTTCTATTCACTTTTTGGTTTGACCTCTCCGTACTTCCATTATAAATGAACGATCTAAATGTACCACGGATGGACCTCTTTTCGGACCGACATTTAGGACGGTCACCGGGACTGTGCCTCGTGGTCGAGAGTCAATGGGTCGAGGGACACTTGGGGGATTCCGTAAGAAACGTTAGTAAAACGACACCACCGAGTCAGTGATTCAGTACAGACTAAGAAACACTGGGGTGTCCGTTGTTACTTCTATTTATTTTTATTTATTATTTGTTTATAAAATTTTTCTCAAGTGTCTCACTCACCCGATAGTAAATAAGACTTTGGGTTTCTATCCAAAAGTAGAAATTAAGAGTTGAAGATCGATAACACAACGACAAATCAGTGAGTCCTCATAGACTGAGAAACGCTGGGGTACTTGACGTCGTACGGTCCGAAAGGTCAGGAAGTGATAGAGGACTTCAAACGAGTTTGAGTACGGGTGACACAACTATTACGGTAGGTTGGTAGAGTAGGAGACAGTGGGGGAGGAGGAGGACGGAAGATAGAAAGGGTCGTCGTCCCAGAAAAGGTTACTCAGTCGAGAAGCGTAGTCCACCGGTTTCATAACCTCGAAGTCGAAGTCGTAGTCAGGAAGGTTACTTATAGTCCCAACTAAAGGAAATCCCAACTGACTAAACTAGAGGAACGACAAGTTCTCTACGGGTTCTCAGAAGAGGTCACGGTATCAAACTTTCGTAGTTAAGAAGAAACACGAGTCGGAAAAAATACCAGGTTGAGAGTATAGGTATGTACTGATGACCTTTTTGGTACGGAAACTGATATACCTGGAAACATCCGTTTCATTACAGAGACGAAAAATTATTCGACAGATCCAAACAGTATCGGAAAGAGGGTTCTTCGTTTACAGAAAATTAGTAAAATTCGTTAGTAAAAGGACAGTGAAATCTGACGGGGTACGGGACAGGGTGGGTTCCAGTGGGAACCCGTGGGGAAAACTCGTGTCCTAGTACCATAGTGGTACACAAACCTCAGTTTAGGAGGACCCGATTCAGGTCCGAGGTGTCAAATGGTTGACCTACTGAGACCTGTGTGTCAGAGATTCAGAGTCAAAGGCATAGACATTTTACCCCTACCGTTAGTGTTGTCATCGTGGTCGCAATAGGAACGTGACTCCTACAGTGTCGGGTCGGGTGACTCGTGACAGGCTATAACAGTAATAAGGACATCACGTCACACATCTCCCGACGTTTTGTTAAAATCATAATCAAATTTGTTTATTTGTCTACGTGCCCGGAGACTTTGTGTCGGATACCACCACGTGAGATTTCGATTTACCTTCCCTAGAAACCTAAACACAGCAAAGACTAAAAAAGGAGAATCGAACTTTTAACTCACACTTGTGTGGTCTTACCA
Organism: Capra ibex; assembly: GCA_006410555.1. Classification (NCBI taxonomy): domain Eukaryota; kingdom Metazoa; phylum Chordata; class Mammalia; order Artiodactyla; family Bovidae; genus Capra; species Capra ibex. Next base: position 88,653,581 of record SJYO01018757.1, read on the forward strand.
TTTCTTCGGTCTAAAGAGAGGATTGGTTGGTTTAGATCTGGTGACAAGTGCCATCTTACTTCTTCTACCTATCTCGAATTATGGAGAGTGTCCCCGGAACCGTAACATTCGACCCCGGGTTTAGGAACCGGGTTCCTTACCCCGACTTGACCACTCCTAAGTCTGTGTTTAGGCCCACGGATGTCTCCGTAAAACTACGTATGACACCACCGTAGAATCCCTGAGCAAGGGAGACGGTCTGTAACAAGACATGTGAACTCTATTTGACCACACGTTTTTCGTGTCTCAAGGGACGGGAGTGCCCCAAATACAAAATCACCCCGTTTATCAGTTATTTGGTACGTTATTTACTTATTCATCTGATATACCATACAATGTGTGCCTAATTTGTTTTTTTAATTTTCACCTCCTTCCCCTCTAACTCCCGAGACCTCCCCGACGATCCACGTCACCCTCTAACTGAGGTCCTGGAGACACATACGACTTTAGGCACCCAAGAGTTCGAGGAAAATGTTTTTCCACAAACCGACAAGGGCCATAGACGCTAACGTAAAACCGGAAGGCATAAGCGTCAAGGTGTCCGTGCCTGAGCTACTTGGTACTTCTAGGTAGGTGTCCAGGTGATATGATTCACCCCGCCAGTCCCACTTGGAGCGACTCTTTTCACGTTAAACTCGTTTCAGAACTTCTACTCCCCCAAGTAGTCCATCTGTCGACTCCACCCCCAACGTCCGTCCCGTCCGTCGATCTCGTTTCCCGAGAGCCCCACACACTCACTCTTCTTCCTCCCCACAGGACCTCTCGGACCCCCGCGTGTCGCCTCTCCCACTCCGACCTAGTCCCTGCGACCCCCTCTCCGTGACCCCCGTGGATCTGAGTCGCCGGCGCCCAGGGACCTCCGACGGTACTCCCGGGCCGAAAATGATTCACTTGTCCCTCGGGACGCCTTCTCCCAGTCTCCATCCACGGGTACGTGTCTCTCCACGACTGTGTACTGGGAAATCCACGACATAACTCTTCTGTGGGTTCCTCTCCTCCCGAAGCTTCTCCCTTGTCTGGGAGACGTCCTTGAGCTCACTCCCCGTACACCCGAGTCCGACCCCAACGACGCCCCCCTGACGCTTCACCAGTGTAAGTTCTCAGAAGCCCTAAAGCGCTTCCTGGCCTACTCTCTTTCGTTAGTTCTTGGTGAGGTCTAGAAACCCGGGTAGTTGACTCTCCGCCCCTCGGACAACTCCTCGTTCAAAACGTGTCTTTCGTTCCTTAAGGCGTAACCGAGACAACCCAAAACTCTACGGGCTCGCCTCTGATTCAACCGGCACATCGGACCGCAAGTCCTTCTGCCCAGACCCGACAGTGTGGTGCCTGTGGCCTCTACCTACCCGAGGGGGGCGCCCCTCTTCCCGCCGACCCCTCACTCCCAGACTCTCATCCTTCGCCCGACAAAAGGGTTCACCCTCGACATCCGCGGGGACGGTCCCGGGGCCCGTCGGGTGACAGTCCTCGGGCCCGGACGTCCCCCACGGTACCTGGAAGGCACCGACGGACTCCTGCCCCTCTTTCCAGGCGGCGAGGCCTTCCTTTCGCGAGTCACCTAAGGGCGACCTCACCGTCTTTATTAATTCTCCTCTTCCATTCCTAGAGCTCATCGTGTGCACGAGGCCACGGAGCCTCCTTAATTCTTTGGGGCCAGATAATTAGACGAGTCTGTAGACCCGTGGCGACGGAGCGGTCCTCCGAGGCGGGGAGCCCGGGAGAGAGGGACGGGACAGAGAGGGGTAGGAGCGGAGAGGTGCGGTGAGCACGTTGGCGGGACCAGGATTAGCTAGTTTGTCTCGGAACCGTAGCGCCGAGGAAGACGAGTCACCGGGCTGGGCGGCTCTGAGATCCACCCGACTACCGTCGGGGAGGACCTTAACGCGCGGGCTCCGGAGCGGCGGAACCGCGGGCGCGTCCTGAGCCCCCGGCCCCGCCCCGCGCTCCCCACACAGACCTGCCGTACACCCGGCTCCGCGCCCGCTAGCCCGCTCGACCCCGAGATCGGCCCGAGCTCAGCCGAGGCGCACGGGACGCGGCACGCGGGGCGCGGCACGCGGGCCGGGGCGCGCGGCGGCGGTGTAGACCTTCGCAAGTCGCGCAGGCGGACCCCGCGCGGCCCGCCCGCCCGCCCGCCCCGCCGCCCGGCGCCCCACTCGCGGCGCGAGGCGCGAGGACGGGCGCCGAGGGAGAGCGGCGGAGACGTCTTTGTCGAGGACGGTCTCGCCGCGCGCCGCGCCGGGCCTCGCCGCCGCGGAAGGACGGAGGAGCGGGAGCCCTGAGCGGCCTGGAAGCCCGTCTCTTTCGCCTCGGCCCGGCCCCTCCTGCGCGGCTCTCGCCCGCCTCTGCCAAGCCCGGCCGCCGGCCGCCCGGGAGGGGGGCGGGGCCCCAGGCGCGCGGGGAGAGGGGAAGGCGGAGGAGAGCGAGACGGAGGGGTAAATAAAAGAGTTTACGACACCGGCGGTCTCCACGCCGCGACTTAAGAACTTTCCCCGGGCCTACACGACTCCTACGCGCTGTCGGGGCGACTTCCTCCGTCCTCACCTTTCCTTGCCAAAGACCACAAACTACGTTACTACCCCTAGTCCATTAGCGGTCTCCATTTCTTCTCGACGACGTCTGGGTGCCGAAGGAGCCAAGACGTGCTCTGGGCGGCCGGGCCTCGTCGCTAGCCCCGTCTGGGCGAGCCCCCACAAACTGTAAAGGAGGAGAAGCACCGAAGAAGAGGACGAGTGTGCTAAGAACCAGGTACCAGTTACTTTTGTGCTCCTACATGTAAGGCCTCCTCTTGGTGGTTCCATTCCGACCTGGGGCGGCGGCGCGGGCGGCCGGAGCGGGCACGCAGGAAGAGGGCCTCGCCGGCCCCCGGGCGCCCTGGGCCCGGCTTGGCTCGCCTTTTAGGGGCGGGGAGGGGGCGGACGCGGGCGCCCGGGGGGCCTCGGCGCGCAGGCCTCTTTAAGGCCCGCTCCCCTTTTCAAGGGTTCACAGACGAGGCCGGAGCGACCGAGCGCGAGCGGTCCCCTCGGGCTGACGGGCCGGCCGCTGCGGGGTCGGGGCGCCCGGCCCCAGGAGCGGAGCGGGCCCGCGCGCGCGGGGCGTGGTCCGGCCGGCCGCGGGGGCGGGCGACGGGCCGCGGGGCCGGGGCGCGGGGGCGGACCCGTCGCGCGAGGCCGCCCGCCCACCCCCGGCTCTCTTCCGACACTCGGAGCCACGGAGAGGGAAGGGAAGAGGGGGAGAAAGGGAGAGGGACACAGGGAGAAGAGCCGAGTGGATGTGGGAGGGTGGAGAGACGTCGGTGACTGGGGCGCGCGGGTGCGGGGCACACAAGAATAAGCGTGGGTGTACGCCCGATCGTGGACTCCTACAGCCGCCCCCAATCTTTAGCCCGCCACACACCCGGGACGAAAGAGTACAAAATTCCGTTATTATTTCCCACACGGCTCGAGTGCGCCGACATGTGACAGCGGGTCACAAAAGGTCGCAGAGGTAGGAACCGTAGTTCACAGTCGGCGAGGGGGACGCTCCCCCCTTCCGAAAGTCCGTTGAGGGTCGAAGGACCTTTGAAAGAGGGAAAGGGGGGGGGGGGGGGCGGGTATAATTGTTCAATAATAAAAAACCGTGACGAGTCGTTAATTCCAGCTATACCTCACCTCTCCCGACCAGAACGACCTCACACCGGCGGAGGTCGAGACCGACCCGGAGGGGCCACCGAAGGAGACGGAGACCCACGTCTGAGACGGAGCGGAGAGGGTCAAAGGGTTCGGAGGGACAAATGTACGAAGGAAGGTCGGAGAAGGAAGAGTCATGGACAGCGACAACCAGGACGATGACGGACCCGTGTAGTCCACGAGGACACTCCTGTCGGACCACCAAAAACAGAGGCACAGAGAGGAAAGGTCGGAGGAGGGAGGAAACCGGGGGTCGGAGTGGGAATCGTCCGTCTCAGGGATGGGAAAACCTCGGTCTCCGGCGTCCCGTCGAAGGGACCCGAGACAGGTTGGATTTTGACTAGAGGTCGAACCCACCGGCACCCCTCTGACACCGGAGAAAATCACGTTTGCTAACACAGTTCCTGGTACCCAAGATCCCACTCGGCACCGAAAGCCCAGTCCTCCCGTCGAGACAGGGGTACAGGGTGGGGAGTGGACAAGGCGACACGGGGAGGACTACCTCAGGACCTGCCTAAGTCTCCCTCCGTCCTCACTGTGTTTTCTTTCCCACTACAGACACTTCTCACCTCCCCCCATCCAAAGACGGGAGCCCCGAGGGTCGAGTCGGGTCCGTCGGAACTTCGTCTCGCGGGTCACCGGTGCAGGACCGACAGTGGGTGTTACCGTCACTGGACATCAGTACTAACAATAAGTACACCGCTATTAGGAGTCGTCAAGGATCCCGGGGGAAAGAGACATCCTGTTTAGGAAAACCCGGGAAAAAGGGGCAGGAAAACGGGGGGGGTGGGGGGTCGCGGAGGAGGGGAGGGCAGACGCCCCTCGTCTGTAAGTTTCATCCTCGTCTCCGGGACACTCCAGACACTCCTTCTACCTCCCCGCCCGTCGTCCCGCGCACCGGCCCGCGCGACGGAAGGGTCGGTGTGCGGTGTTTGCGATACCGTTGGACCTAGGGTCAGGAGAGGGAACTTCGGCGTCACTAATATATTAAGAACCTCGTCAAAACGGAGGAAAGGACCTGCACCAAGAGTCCACACTCTCGTGGTCCTGGGGGCAGAGGGACGACAGAAGAGGGAGGGTCGGTGGGGGTAGGAACCGTAATGGCCCCAGAAGGACCCCGTCCTCCGCTCCTCCTCCCCGTCTGGACCTCCTCGTCCTCGCAGACGGTCCTTCCCGACCGACACCGAAGTCTTGATTGCCTCGGCACCTTGTACGGGCCCCAGTCCCAGAGTCCTGGGCTCTCCGGCCTCCTCACCTACTACTGCAGCCCGTCGGTCTCACCTCCCGGCCTCTTCAAGGGCCCCGACCCCCAATGTGGGAGGAGAAGGGTAGCGAATCACGTACCCGGGAAAGCAGGACCAAACGTCACGACAACATCCCCAGCCGCCAGTCCCACACCTCTCCGCAGTCGTGTAACCTTGTCGGGCGTCCAAGGGGCTCCCGACCGGGGACTGGGGTCCAGGTCTGACCTTCCCCGAGCACCCGGAGGGGAGTGGAGGTAGAGGGTAGACGAGACCAGCGAACGGTCGGAGGGTGAAAAGACCCGACTAAAAGGTAACGTCCGAGGTCGATCGTTTACTCAAAGAATTATCAGTTGGTAAATTGTTTATTTTGTAGTCTTGCAGGGAATAGACGACATCTGTTCCGTCTCCCCCTCCGCACAAGACCCTCGCCTTCTGTGTGGCACGAAAAGAAAAGCTTCGCCCTGAATCGCTACGCCGTCCTGTCAGGAGTAGCACTATTTCACTATCATTAGTGCCAGTCCCCAGCCTCCCGTAACAATGGACGTGGGGTCGAACACGTCCAACTGTGATCGAAGAGAAAGAGCCTAAGACACACCTCTTTGGGCCTCTTTTCCCGAAAATTCAAAGGTTTATGGCAAGGATCATGGTGAGTCTGTGAAAGGTCACATAGTCTCATGATCTGTTAGCTTAGATAATGTTCTTAGTTAATAAGTAATAAAGGTACCTCATGTACGATTGTCATAAATTTACACACGCGTATGTACGTGTGTGTGTGTGTGTGTGTGCGTGTGTGTGACTCATTTCTTCTCGATAAAATTTATCTAATGTGTTCTCGGATTACGGGAGACCCCTGGACCATGTGCCGTCTGTCCTTCTGACCACTACATCAGGGACATGGTAACGTGTGGACACGGAGTGCAACCCGCTTACCAAGAGATGTCCAACTACGATGTCCATGTCCTCTACCACTCGGTAACCGGGCACTCAGAACCTTTACTGAACCCTGAGAAGGAAGTCAAAAGAGACACTGAATCTTGACGGACTCCACCCAAGAAGACCCACATTCGGCCTACGTCTGCCTCTGGGTCCCCGTAAAGCCTAGTCCCAGACTCCGGGACGACTAGAAACACAGGGGGTGGAGGATCGTGTCGCAACTGGGACCCCCCTACTTTCGTCGGGGGTCTGGTCTCCCCGACACGAAGGACGGAGAAGGTCCTCCACCGCGAGGTCCCAGGCTCGCAGTCCTCCCCGTGGACGCCACCCTCCGTGTCCACTCCCGTCGGACCGACGACCCGGAGGATCCGCATGGACGGGGTCCCGTCTCCGGGCCTTCTGACCCCACGGTGCTGCACGTGTACTACGCGGGAGTGGCTGGGGGAAGGGAGAGGCCAAGACTTGGGTGAAACCAAAGAGGGTGGGGTAGCAAGGAGGACGGGGTCGGGACGTCACTGGAGACCGTGTCCGTCGTAGGCGATCCGACTTGGACAGTGCCGGGACATAATTGTAGGAGGGACATACATAAAGGAGGGGTCTAATTAGAGTGGTCCCGAACCACTGGTCTCCCCGACCACCCAGGGTCCCGGCCGGACTCCGGGACGACCTCACACCCCGACCCTCCCCGACCGGATACCCCAACGAGTTTCCGTTCTTCTGTAAGGGGATCTAAATAATCCCCTTTTTGTGTCTTTGTTCACCCATATGTGAAGTGTCGACTAGAGACAAACACTCAGACCGACCACAGGACGACCCTTGTCGTCGTCTCGAGGACTCTGGAGCCCATCCTTCACTGACGCTAGACAAGACGAAGAGTCGTGACCCAGGACGGGGGGAGGGGCGGGGGGAAGGGCACAAGAGTAAGGGTAGGGAAAGAAACGAGGTGGAGGATCGTATCGGAACTGGGACCCCCCCTACTTGAAAGAGCCGACAACTCCGTTCAAGGGTCCCAGGTTCCCGGGGCCGGCGGTTGGACTGTCACTTTCACTCCCCGACCTCGTGGGCGGGGAGGACCGGGTTCTGGGAGGCCGACCCCAGCCTCCAGTGAACCACCACTGGACAGTCAACTGTCGAGGAGTGTCCCTGAGACCTCAAACACGAGGCGTAAGCTTTAGCCCTCTGTTAAAATAAAAGGTCACACTTGATTTCCTACGACCAACCCCTTGAAAGGACCGTCAGGGCACCAATTCTGCACCGGAAGGTCACGTCGCCCCACGCCCAAGTTAGGGACCAGTCCCTCGACTCCTGGATGTACGGAGCCCCGGTTTTTAGGGTTTGTTTTTTGTCTTCGTTATAACATTGTCTAAGCTATTTCTGAAATTCTTACCACGTGTAGGTTTTTTTTTGAAATTTTTAGAATTTTTTTTATTCCTTAGTCTACCTAACAAACCCTTTGTGGACCTCTGAATTGTTGTTCCGATTAATCGTTCTATTAGCGGGACTCACTCAGACAAAGATCCAAGACAGGACTACCAACGGATGCAGATAGCACCCGAGACTCCTACTCTCCTCTTCTGACTAATCTTTTTTTAAAAATTTACCGTACCCCTTAACAAAACGTTTTATAGTCCACGATTTATAAATCACTGTATTCACGATTCACAAGACTATTACTTCGTTGTGAGGGTCGGTGCTGACAGTAATAATTTTATTAAATCATTTGTGGACAAAGCTACTTGGAGTTCCAATATATGACATGCTTTGTTCATCTTCACTGTCCTAGGGAGACCCCTTTACCTCCCGGAAGTCGCGACAAAGTTTCAGCCCACGTCCCTGAGGGACCGCCCCTTCGTCCCACCCCCGACCGTTCTGGGGACACAACACCCCGGGTCCAGGGTCTACCCATGGGCAACGAACGCCGGTCCGGAACTGGACCCCGGGGACTCCGGAACGGTGGAGAAACGACCCACTCTACCCCACCCTCGGGACCTCCCGTCTCGACCCTCCCCTGAACCCCGAGTCCCCGACGTCCTCCTCCGGGTCGAGGGACCCCACAGACCCTCGTACACCCCGCGTGTCGACGATGAACACCCTGACTTAAGTGGAGCCACCCCTAAATGTCCTGTCTCTCCCCGCCAAACCCGGACGTCGAGTCCTCTGTTTCTCTCCAACTTTTGTCCGGGAGTGGAGGGGTCTCGGGGCCCCCCTGGACCGAGACTTACCTCCACTCCCTCTCCTCCGGATTGATCAGGGTAGGGGTCCGGGGTCCGTCGAGAAGTAGTGTCCCGGCGAAGGGCCCACAGGAGACCACACGCACACACTCTCACACATCCCTCTCCCTCCCCCGGCAAGGTGTGAGCACAACAGACAGTTCGTCTGGACCTTATTTACGGACAGAGAAGCCCTTACATGAAAGGTTCTAGTCTTCTAAAATGCCCGTTCTCTTTGCTATCCTTGGTTACGGCAAGGGTCTACTCGTTTGTCCGGGGACGTCCCAGTGAGTCCTCTCAGCCCGGACCTTGGGTGGAGGTAAGAGGTAGGAGGACGGCAGAGACCTGGATGAGCCACGTGCGGCTACGAGATTCTCGTAGCGAGTCCCAAAGACCAATCTGAAACGGATTATTTGAAGAACGGGAGGGGGTAGGGAGAGGGCTGGGACGAAAACAAGACCGATTTCAGAAAAGACTCTATCATCTAAATCTTTGACTGAACCCCAATAGAAAGTAACCTTTCCAAATTTGTAAAGAATGTGTTGTCTCATCTTCAAACACGTACAGGTGTTCTTTGAGGATGTTTTGAGTCTAGTGACAAAACACTTACCTCTACGCAGGTTCGGAAAACAAACGAGGGTGGTAAGACGGGGTCAGTCCCGAGGGGACTCCCTCGCTGTTCGGACACAACGGTCCGGGGGAACCGTTCCCCAACGGTCAACAAGTACCTGACCGGTCGAAACGACACACATCTTTGGTTCCCGTCCCACCGGTACGTCCACTCGATGTCCGTCTTGTCCATCTTTCGTGCCCGCCAGTCCGACGTCGACAGTCTCCGGTCCCTCGGGGGCTCAGAGGACTCGATCCCCTTGTTTCCGGGGGGACGAGGGAACAGTCCCGATCTGGGGGTCCTGGGGAGGAGAAGGGTCCTCTGTAAATTTCTTCCTCTCCAGATACCCCTCCCCCAGTAACCCCGGACGGAGGTGCTAGGGGTCTTAGAGACTCGGAAACCACAGGCTGGACTACGAGGGTCTCTGGCCTTCCGGAACCTCCGACTCGACCAGAAGTCGAAAATCCTGGTCCGGACTCGGGACGAGTGGGTGTCTCCACACCGGAGACTCCAGGGCCCTCCTTCGGTGGTAAAGTCTTGTGTCACAACGGTAGTAAAGTACTTTATAAGTTCGACGGGTAAACGGTTGTCCTGAAAGAAAATTATGTGAGCAGATGAGTACCACGACGGACGACCTTGGATCGACTTTTCTTTTATTTTATTAGAACAGAGGACAGGAAATCTCTTCGTTCGGTTTTGAGTCTGTCATTTACTTACAAGAAGAGGCATAACGGACACCCGTCTTTACAACTCTTTACAACTAAACTAATGAGTTAATTCGAGATAAATGAAACATTGGTAACACAGTACAAGACAGTAAATATATGAAAAGAGGAAGGTTTTATTAGGTACAACCCGATTTTGGAAAGTTTCTACAATCAATCGTTTTCGTTTCTTCTCTTTCTTTCTTTCTTTTTATTTATTCGGATGTGGATCTTTTTACTGAACCCAGTGTAAAAAACTGAAGTACAGAAAGAGACTCTGCAAACTTTCTTAGTCCAGGGGTAAAAAGTAGACACCCTACCTCTGTCATTAGGAATCGGTCAACCGAAACGTCCCGTCGGTACTCCGAGGCATGTAGCGACACACCACCGTCGACCGAAATCGTTTAGTGTCTTTTGGTCGCACACTCCTTCGTCCCGGTACTTTGAAGGCATCGTAAGTTCGTCGCAACTTCCACCACAACCCACCGACTGTAATAAGTTTTGAAGTTCCTACCTTTGTACTTTGTTTCTCTTTATCTTAGACTCCGCCGGACCGACTATGACTTATAGCTTCCTCTTCCCTTTCTGGTAGCCCTCTCCGAACCAGAAGACCAAAAGAACCGTTGGTTGGACTCGGGCACCCGAGAGTCCTGGCACTTTGGTCGACCTCCCAGTCCTGGGTCCCTCCGGCCCGAAGGAGTACCGTTACCGTGCACCAGGGGCACACGTCGGACTCCGGTTTCAAGACGGAGGACTTGGTCGGTCTTCACGAGACGACCAGGTCTGGAACTCTCGTCCTCCAACCCGCTAGTTGGACAGGAGCGACAGGTACACTTGAGGGGTTTTGATTTGTTGTTGAGGAATCTGGACCTCCTGTCCGACGGACCGTTTATTTTGAAACGAAGTTTACAGTTGGAACCGAAACCGTTTATTCGATTAATTTTTTTTTTGGTATATCGTTTACACGACCGCCAGACATCCATTCCCCTCCCTCGTTAAGGTACACCGTAGAATTCTGTGAGTAGTTTATCCTTTCCCGAAATTAAAATGTACCCTTCACTGTCTGATCGGAAATCAAGGGGTTTCGTTTTTATTAGAGTAGCAGTTTTACACACGACCCTTTGCACGCAAATTGAAACGCGGAACGTGGTGAGCGGAGGACGGAGGGTCGGAGACCCGGACACTAGAGACCTCGTAGTTACAGATGTAAAAATAAAAATTTTATTACACGACATCGTAGGTAACAAGACACAAACATCTGCCCCGTCCTCGTCATACGAAACATGAGAGAAGGATGGCAATGTAGGATACGGGTAGGATCCACAACGTACGATTCAGCGAAGTCAGTACGGGATACCTGACATCGGGTCGTCCGAGGAGACGACCACCCTAAGAGGTCCTTTTTTATGACCTCACCCAAAGGTATGGGAGGAAGTCCCCTAGAAGGACTGGGTCCCTTGTTTGGACTCAGAGGACGCAGAGGACGTAACCATCCACCCAAGAAATGGTGATCGTGGTGGACCCTTCGGGGCACGTAGGATACCCTCCCACAATACTGTAAAAAATGCACTCCCTTGAGTCCTCGTCACCAGAACTATTACCCCAGTTCCAGTAGGACTACGACACCCTCGGTTCTTAATTCAAGTCCAGAGAACCTGAAAGGTTCGTGCACGACAGAGAGAGGAAAGAGGTGGACCCCGGCTCCTCTCTGCTGGAACTGGTCGGAGCACCGCGTGCCGAACCTACACGTGACACCTTCGACGCAGAAGGTGGCCAGTCCCGCCACCTGTCTGTAGACTCACGAACGCGACGGGACACCAGTGAGGTGTGCGGAGGCGAGCGGCAGGGGAGAGGCTCGACACGTAAACAAGGGCTCGAGGGACGGACCTGGGACGAACCAGGAGTCCAGGGTCACCCCTGAGGTAGACAGGTCGAAACCGAAACTCTACTGGCAAAGTACCGTCCCGGAACGAAGGGACGGAAGAACCTTGCAGAGGGGTCACTAGACGGGGGGCCTTTACCACGGGGGGGCCTTTACCCGGGAGGCAAGAGGTTGGACCCAGACTACTCAAACCCCGGGTAGGAACCTCCGACTCGAGGGTCTGACGTACGCAATAGGTAAATAAACAAAAATTTCTTGTAGAACCACCTCTGTACAGTGAATGGTATTTTCTATGTAAAGTATATGGAAATTTTACATGTCAAACCACTAAAAATCATAAAAATGTCCCAACACGTTAGTAGTAGTGGTTTCGGACGTGTAAAAGTAGTCGGGTCTCTGTCTGGGACGTGGGTGACTGTCAGTGAGGGGTAGGGACGAGGACAGGGGACGTAGAGGTACACTGACACCTAAGAGTTCGTAGTAACTGGCACTACAATTAGGTCAGTGACCCCGAGTGGAGACGGTAGAGTGACAGCCACCGTATAGGGGACTTAAGTCCAGATCCAACCAACACTGCTGGGTAGACTATTTACTGGGTGGACTATTTACCACGTCAATTTTCCTTCGTGTCCTCCAGTTAACCCCTGGGCCCACAGTGAACGTCCACTCTAGCTCGTGAAAGAAAGTCAATGTGTTTTTCACCAAAATTCTAAATAAAGAAAATTGAGTCGTTTCGATTCAGACATTCCGTGTAGATGACTATCGACTTCTACACTTAATACTGGAAATTTTTACAAAATAATATTTTAAATATATTGTTTCAAAAAGTAAAATTGGTTAGAATCATATATCAAGTCACCGTACTTAATATAAGTGTCGTAACATGTCGGTAGTGGTCTGATAAAGGTTTTAAGGAGTGAGGTTTGTCTTTGAGATATTCGAGATTCATTGTTGAGGGGTAAGGCGGGAGAGGGTCGGAGACCATCGTAGATTAGACAAACAGACACTTAAAAAGATAAGATCCATAAAGTAAATGCATCTTAGTATGACATAAAAAGACAAACACAGACCGAATAAAATACACTACAAAGGTTCCGAGTAGGTACAACATAGTGCCCATAGTCTTGAAGTAAGAAAAAAACACCGACTTATTATAAGGTGACATACTTGGCTGGTGTAAGACGAATAGGTAAGCAGTTGACTACCTGTGAACCCGACAAAGACGGAAATCTGATGTCATTTATTACGACGACACTTATAGTCACATGTTCATAGACTCAAGAACGAAAGTCAAGAAATCCCATGTCTGAATCCTTACCTTAAAGACCCAGACTTAAATACCGAAAAAACAATCTTCTCGGGTAAACGAGTACACCGAAGTGGTGCAGTCTTAGGGCACATCTGTTCCTATAACATAGTCCCTTAAGGTGACACCGTCAGTACTCCCAATCACACAAGGACTCCGAGGGACCCGGACATGGTCTTAAAAATGAAATTGTTCCACAAATTGTTAGGTCGTTACTCTTCACTGACTACGACGAAGGGAAGGTTCTTTGTTTCTTCCAGAGGTCTGAGTCGAGTCGGGAGGGGAAGGACGGTCGTCCCGAAACCTTGCCGTCCTCCGCCCACAACCCATTCTGTCTCGAGAAATCAAACACACAGGGGTAGACGGACAGATATCAGGTCCTCGTAGATGAGACCCTTGATACTCCTAGGACCCTCTCCTACCCAGAACACACCGATTCGACTCAGGACGAGGCACCGGGGTGCAGACGCGGCCACCTCCCCGACATACGGGTCCACGACGGACTGCTCGCCGGAGATAGAGGTCGGACCCCCGAACGGACCCCTACGACGGCACGGACCCCGAGAACGGACGTGGAGCGTCAGATTCACTCCCTCCCTTTCTGTGAGCCTTTTTCTTCGTGAGTCCCCTTTCTCAGTCCTTGTCCCTCCTCCCTCCTTCGGTCATTCTGTACCACCGGGATACACCTCTGGTCACCGGTCAATGACTGAGTCCTTCGGGAAAGTAAGAACCCTACCGATAAAAAAAGGTATTGACAAAACGGATTTTCATTATTGTAGTGAAACGAAAAACTAACGAGATCCTATGGAAAAGTTAGAACGAGTACAGATGACAGTTGATAGGAAGTTTTTAAAAAAAACTTCATTACCCTGTTCAAAATACTAAAGATAAAAAAAATCTATTCCTTTGGACCCGAATCTTTTAGACTTGTTAAACTGAATAATTTCTTCCTTATTTTCTTAGTCCAAAAAAAAAAAAAAAAACTCTCTCTCTCTCTGCTAGTCTACCATCTGAAATAGAATAGAAATGGAAACACCCGAGTATACAATAGGGTAAATAAGGACGACCTCGGGACAATCTCAGTCTGTCGAAAGACACGCTATCACCGAACGGTTGAGAACCAGAGTCGAGGAGGACATCGAACTGGTATAACTGGTATGTAGTCCCGAGGAACAGGACTGCGTCCGACTGGAGGTCGGGGTGTGGGTGGGTCGAGGTGCGGGTCGAGGGGCTAACAGTCCAAGTCGACCCCGTAATTCACACACGCGACAAAGAGTCTAATCGTCTCAACTCGTACGATTCAGTCTTACGTCCAGTCTGGAAACCGTCTGACTATGTGAATGAAATTAGGCTGAGAATCATTTAGGGACAGAACGCCCGAAACGGAAACGTAGGGGAAGACCAGGACACGTGTCCATACAGAACCGGCGACAGGTCTCGACTTTCCAACGTGTCACAAAGAGGTTCCAGTCTCGGAGACAGTGACACAGACCGAAGGGTTCTGGAGGACCCCTAGACTCGACGTGTAGGCTCCCCTAATATCACTGAGTCTACAGTATAAACCAGACGTCGCCTATTCTAGGACACCGAGACACAAAGTTAATAAATTTTCCGTTTTTAAAACTAGACACGGACCGACAGACTTTCTGGTCCGTTACTCCTCGGAAAAGAGTCCTATTTAACTGACACTTTACGGGACTTTTACCTCTTAGAGTACGGTTAAAACCACTTTTGTTAGGATTTTCAACGAAGAGGAGAGGGTCTTAACCCCACCAGCCAGTAAGAGTGGCACAACAACCCGTGGACGACAGACATTCCGTCAGACAAGGACACTGGAGACCAATACCGGGGAGTCAACAGGGAAGGGGACCCACCCCCCGCCCGCACATCAGGTCACCTTCCCTTCTACGTGTCTGTGGGTACTACCCGTCTCGTACGGATCGCAAGGTTCCTCTACTTCTACTTCCCGAGTGTCCGAATTTCTTCCTCTACATGCCAGTTTACCTCATTTATCCCTTTCGTATCTACTGCCCCGACCTGGGACTTCCCGTCCGTCTGCATCCCACCAGGGTCGTCCTTCTCGTCATAACTGCCCGAGTCCGTGACCTAAAATCTCCTTACCCTCAACTCAAACGAATCCCGTGTCGGTACAGGCTCTTCTTCACCTCTCTTCCGACCGTGTGGAACCCGACCTCCTCCGAGGGGTTCTGAGAGACCTCACAAACTCACTCCCGTTCCCCACTAGTCTCGACGAGAAGGTCCTCGGATCAATCCGTCGCACCATCTCGCACTTCACCCCGGATTCTCGTGTCTACCTCCCTGTCAAGACTCCGACGACGGTTCAGGTCCACCCTCTCCCTTCTTCCCCAAAAGAGTTGTTTCCGACCTGCCGTTCTTCAGGAAATAGGTCACCCGCCCCGATAGATCCACCCACCCCGATATACCCACCCACCCCGACAGATGAACCCTTATCCATAGATTCACCAACAAGTCAGTGAGTCAAGTCAAGTCAAGTCAACGAGTCAGCACAGGCTGAGAAACGTTGGGGTACTTGGTGTCGTGCGGTCCGGAGGGACAGGTAGTGGTTGAGGGTCTCAAATGAGTTTGATCACAGGTAACTCAGTCACTACGGTAGGTTGGTAGAGTAGGAGACAGTAGGGGAAGAAGAAGACGGGAGTTAGAAAGGGTCGTAGTCCCAGAAAAGTTTATTCAGTCAAGAAGGGTAGTCCACCGGTTTCATAATCTCGAAGTCGAAGTCGTAGTCAGGAAGGTCACTTATAAGTTCTTACTAAAGGAAATCCTCCCTGACCAACCTAGAGGAACGTCAGGTTCCCTGAGAGTTCTCAGAAGAGGTTGTGGTGTCAAGTTTTCGTTGTTAAGAAGTCACCAGTCGAAAGAAATATCAGGTTGAGAGCATAGGTATGTACTGGTGACCTTTTTGGTATCGAGACTGATCTACCTGGAAACAACCGTTCCATTACAGAGACGAAAAATTATACGACAGATCCAACCAGTATTCAAAAGAAGGTTCCTCGTTCGCAGAAAATTAAAGTACCGACGTCAGTGGTAGACGTCACTAAAACCTCGGGGGGGTTTTATCAGACAGTGACAAAGGGGTAGATAAACGGTACTTCACTACCCTGGTCTACGGTACTACAATTAAAGGACTTACAACTCAAAATTCGGTTGAAAAAGTGAGAGGAGAAAGTGAAAGTAGTTCTCCGAGAAATCAAGAAGAAGGGAAAGACGGTATTCCCACCACAGTAGACGTACAGACTCGAATAACTATAAAGAGGGACGTCAGAACTAAGGTCGAACACGAAGTAGGTCGGGGCACAAAGAGTACTATATGAGACGTATATTCAATTTATTCGTCACACTGTTATATGTCGGAACTGCATGAGGAAAAGGATAAACCTTAGTCAGACAACAAGGTACAAGTCAAGATTGACAACGAAGAACTGGACGTATGTCTAAAGAGTTCTTCGTCCAGTCCACCAGACCATAAGGATAGAGAAAGTCTTAAAAGGTGTCAAACAACACTAAGTGTCAGTTTCCGAAACCGTATCCGTCATTTCGTCTTCATCTACAAAAAGACCTTGAGAAAACGAAAAACTACTAGTTTGCCTACAACCGTTAGACTAGAGACCAAGGAGACGGAAAAGATTTAGGTCGAACGTGTAGACCTTCAAGTGCCAAGTGTATGACAACTTCGGACCGCACCTCTTAAAACTCGTAATGAAATGATCAGACACTCTACTCACGTTAAAACGCCATCAAACTCGTAAGAAACCCCGACCTTACTTTTGACTGGAAAAGGTAAACGAGTCAGTAGAGGTTGAGAAAGGTTAGGGTAACTGAAGACGTGCGGTCCGAATGGCCAGGAAGTGGTAGAGTGCCTCAAACGAGTTTGAGTACAGGTAACTCAGTCACTACGGTAGGTTGACAGAGTAGGAGACAGTAGAGGAAGAGGAGGACGGAAGTTAGAAAGGGTCGTAGTCCCAGAAAAGGTCACTCAGTCAAGAAGGGTAGTACACCGGTTTCATAATCTCGAAGTCGAAGTCGTAATCAGGAAGGTTACTTATAAGTCCGAACTAAAGGAAATCCTCACTGACCAAACTAAAGGAACGTCGAGTTCTCAGAAGAGGTTGTGAATCAAGTTTTCATAGTGAAGAAGCCACGAGTCAAAAGAAATACCCGGTTCAGAGTGTAAGTATGTATAGATGACCTTTTTAGTATCGAAACTGATATGTCTAGAAACAACGGTTCATTACAGAGACGAAAAATTATACGACAGATCCAAACAGTATCGAAAAGGAGGTTCCTTGTTCACAGAAAATTAAAGTACCGACGGCAGTGGTAGACGTCACTAAAACCCCGTGTTCTTTTATGTTAGACAGTGACAAAGGTAACAAAGGGGTAGACCAACGATCCTTCACTTCCCACCCCGATACACCTACCCACCCCGATAAAGGTACCCTTGTTTTAGATAGATCCTTCCTCCCCGATGTACCCATCCGTCCCGATAGAGGTACCCTTTTAGACAGATCGACCTCTCCCAATAGATCCACCCGTCCTGATAGACCTACCCTTCCCATCTCCCACCTAAACCTTCCGATCACCTTCTATGGGTCGTTTGTACGTCCTATGCTCAAGTAAATTTTCACTCTAAAACTTCGACACCTTTACCTACCTTAATGATCCCTCTCTCTTGTCTCTCTTCCCCTCCTACGTCCCGACTCCTACCTCGGGTACTCAAATTTCCAATCCTTCGTTCATTTTGTCTCGGTCTCCCCACTCCCACCACCTCCTCCACGAACGAGGACGTCCCGACGTCTCCCGTAGGTACAGTCGTAGTCCACCCTACACCCTCTCTCCTCTCCTCTACCCTTGACTCCGTCAGGTGACCTAAACTTAGACGAGAGTCCCCTGGAACTCTCACCCAGGTGAACTCTACCTGGACTGGTGTCCCTCCCCATGGACCCCTTACCTCTCCGGAAATGGACCTACGATAAAAGTGAGGGGAAGATCCGATCCCTTCACCGGGTCGACGACAGACGGACGGGTCTTCGTCACACGATACTACCGGAAGACCCCGGACCACGGGACGGTGGGACACACCAGGGTAGACCTTTGGGTGGACGTCTCAGGTCGGAATAAGACCACTTAGAGCTTCCGTGACGACTAGGGTCGGACTCGAGAACGACCCCGGCCCGACGTCCCAGGAGACCGAGGGGAAAGGGAGAGGTCCCTTGGGCCCGTCACACAACCGACGTCTCCCTCGAGACTCAGACTACATCCGCAGAGGCGTCACGGTCTATACAGTGAAAGGTCTGTCACCCAGGGTCCGGACTTGGAACCTCAGACCGAACCGAGACCATCTCACCTTCTCCTCTCTTCTTTTAGGTGTTCTCTTCTACTGGTCTCGTCTTTACGAGACCTCAACCCACCCGGACCACCGTAAGACCCCCCCACCCACCCCCACCCCTACGGGTGTCTGTAGTGTCGCACTTCATAACAAGTGTGGGTAAACCGACACCTGACCGTGTCCGGTCGTGGAGGGTCACCAAATTAATCCAGTGCCACGCAAACTTTCCGTCTCCCCCTTTTACCGTTATTTCCAGTACATCGTCATAAAAGTCTGGATCTTCATTTACTTACCTTTGAGATCTGGTATCTGAGTCCCTTTCAAAGGGGGTCCTTTTGAACCCCTGGTTTACGATTTTCAAGGAACCACACACCACACACGTTTACAGTCCCTCTCTTCCTCGTCCTCTCAGTCGTCACCTGAATCGAACTTCGGGGGCCTTTCACTGACAGTGTCCGACGTCCACACAGACCCACGGTCCTCTGGGTCCACGGAGACGGAGAACGAAACCATAAAACAATTGAACGAAGAGAAGGAATACTAACCCCTAGCCATAGGTGATGGAAGTTGGGGGATTAAGTCTTAGGTAAATAAGAAAATTGGGGTAAATATTTACTGATACTCAATTTATAACGTTTCCCTCATTCACTTTATATCGTCCTCTTTTTGTAACACTCACACCAGGACACGTATGACAGTCGACGTACCTCTCTACCATCACCTCCGAGTCTTCGTAGTTCTCATGAAGACTCGAATTCAAAAAAAGATTCTTTCTTACAGAACCCCCCCCCGTTCTTTTCACAGTTTGTCGGAGTACTAAAGTTTTTATCATCGTTTCTTTTCTCCAAAACCCAAAATCTCTGTACTCCCACAGAACTCAGGCGAACCGAAACACATACTTCACTGACCTACCCCAGTTCAACCCGACGAAATGTGGGGTGCGTCATCTACACTGATTCGTCTGTGTGGCCGAAGGTTCTTTCAGAACGTTTCTTCGGAATAACGTGGAACGTAAGAAAAGGCAGGAAGACCTAAGAAAGGAATTGTTACTTCGAATACAAAACATCAAAAAAACCCACCACCAGATATCACCATTTGAAGGAGTCAGAGATAAACTTCAAGAAAGAAAAAGAAAGAAAGAAGGAGGGAGGGAGTAAGTTCTTACTACCAAAGTACCATGTGTTAAGATACGTTCGACGACAGAAGGAAGTCGTTCACCTTCTAGAAGGTAACAGAAGACCTGAGATAACAACGACTACTCTCCAGACGACAACCAGATGCAGTATTAAAGCTAAAAATTTTCTATGAGTGAAACAGAAATCATAATCCATCAAAGTGGTATAACACAATAATGTAATTAAAAAAAAAAAAAATTAGAACGAACACTGAACCACTCGATGAAGTTGGGTTCCCAAACATAGTAAGGGTCAAGACCATTTAAGAGTCAGTAAAAGTTGATAACAAAGAGGGGATCTGATAGATAAAATACGAAGACCTTGAGACGACTAAAGAGGTGAAATGAGAAGTTGGATCTACGAGAAAGTATAGAATATAAAGTAATAAAAGGAAACGATGAGAGATCCCTTAAAGAAATCGAGAAAAGGTTAAGTAGTCAAAAAAGAAGTAAACATAGATCAGATGACAAAATGGAAATTTTATATAAAAATAAAGATGACTGATAAAATAAATAATTTCAAGACAAAACAAGAAAAAGTCTGGACAATAAAAAATTATTACATAAAACAGTTAAATACTAAAACGAAGGTATAAAATATAGTAATTATTCAAATTTGTCTATACATTATAAATATCAAGTAAAAGTCTAACAAAATAACTAAAGTTGGGACACCTCACCGAGAGGACAAAGAATACAGAAGACTGAAAGGGACTACCACATAGTGAAGGAGGACACTATGTTTAAAACTCATCAACGGGTAGAGGAAACACTTAAAAAAAAGAGAACACCCAAGATTCGTGTACTTAACACCTTCACTACGATGTTACACCAAAATGTAAACGGAGGTCACCCATTAGAACCACCAAAGTGACTAGATCTTTGTCAAAAATCATAAACGAGTAACTGAACCTCCCGGGTCTCGTATGACCACGAAACTAAACGGTACTCTTTCATAAGAGTGTGGGTCTTAGAGTTCCGTCCCCGGCACGAATATCCCACCTGACTGAGTATATCGTCCTGCGAAAGTCTCAGGTCGTGACGACACCAGTCGGGACGAAACGACAGGGGGAAAGGACAAGAGGTAATAGTGTCGGGAAGAATCGGAACAACAATCTTGTCGGAGTAACGTTATGAATCCGGAGCAAAAACAACAACAAGTCCACGAGTCAACACAGACTGAGAAACGCTGGGGTACCTGACGTCGTGCGGTCCGAGGAGACAGGAAGTGATTGAGGGTCTCAAACGAGTTTGAGGACAGATAACTTAGCCACTACGGTAGGTTGGTAGAGTAGGAGACAGTAGGGGAAAAGGAGGACGAAAGTTAGAAAGGGTGGTAGTCACAGAAAAGGCTACTCAGCCGAGAAGTGTAGTCCACCGGTCTCATAACCTCGAAGTCGAAGTCGTGGTCAGGAAGGTTACTTACAAGTTCCAACTAAAGGAAATCCTAACTGACCAAACTAGTAAGTCTTCGGGTACCGGATGAAGTTCGGAATGGGCAAGAAAGTCCAACACGTCCCCTTCTCCCAGTACTGGATCAAAAGGGGAAGAAGGTCGGGGAAGAAGGGGGGTGACGACCCGAAGATCCGAACCCCGTCTCCTCTCCCTGAGTCTCCTGTGTCACGAGTGCTGAAAGAGGAATCACGAACCGACGGGTGGTAGTCGGTGGTAGAATGAGAAACGAGACCGTCGACGGACTCACGACTGACAAAGGATCCCGTGGAGACACTCAAGAACCTTCCAGGGATACCCCAGGAGCCACGTCCGGTACACCAGACAACCCTTAAACACGGAGAAAGACGGCCCCGAACTTAGGGTGGTGATGGGTAGTAGGTGAGTCGGTCAGTCCTACTTCCACAAACCAGTCCTCAACCCCGACGTCCGACGAAAGACAACAGTGGGACAGACATCTCGACGGGACCTCTTAGGATCTGTCCTTCGTACGAGGTAGGGAGTCACACACGCAAGGACCTGAACTCTTCTGTGGCCAGCTCTGAAAGGGCCCTGATCGCGAGCCAATCCAGGTCTGGTCCACACCGTCCACCGAGTGACAAGGCAGAAGGGAACCCCTTGATCTCAGTCCTGTCTGATAGTCAGTAACCAGTTAGTTAGTCAGTGACAAATACTCGCGAAGGGCACTCGACCGTGACATCGTCGGAGAACCGTCGTCCGTATTCGTTCGTCTTGGTTAAGGCTGTCGGCACGTAATTCACAGGTGACCTACGGTCTCTGAGTCACTCCTACGTCACTACTCACTTTGTCTACCCGTGGACGGGGGGAGTCGCGAGAGCTGCCCGGGAGACCGACGTGACGGACCTCGGAGGAGCCACCACCGGCGCACCACGCTACACCGTCGAGTAAACGTACTTCTCGTTCCTCCAGGAGGTCTGGCCTTCAGAGAGAGCCGAAAGTGTCTCGACTGGGTAGTTCCTGGTGCACTCTACGTCTGGTCCGGTCCTCACCTCGTCGGACCCCCTACTCCCACCTGACAACACTTACTACTGAAACACCCCACGTCATCGAGAGAGACACAGTGACCCGAAATAGAGACGAACAGGGGAAGAAAGGACTCGAGGACGGTCCGACACCTGACAGGTGCAGTGGGAGTCCCTGGGTCCCGAGAGGAGGAGACACGGGTCCTTCCCCGAGACTGGGGCGTCTCGGCACGTCGTGCCAGGTGTGAGAAGGACCGTCAACACCCCACTGAGTTCACTGGCGACGACAGGGACCTCCGGACTCGGAGGTCTCCTACGTTTCCACGTCAATTCTGAACAAGGTCCTCTCGTCCCGGTGGACCCGGGACGAGTCTCCCGGGTAAAAAGATGTTTAAATTCAGTAAAACACAGGAGAGACTACATAGACCCACAAGTCGGAAAACAGATTAACACTCTATTTTCTGAAGTAGAAGGGGGGGGTGGGGGGTCCTTAAGGTCCTTAGTCGTTCGTTCAAGTCCTCCTTAATCATTCTGACTTTAGTAACTCGACCACCGAAGTCGAATTTAGTCTGCTTCCCGTATGGATTCTTCTGTTTACTAAGACCCAGGGGACACCTAGACCCTAACCAGTTCCCCGGACTTCACGACGGGTCCCTTCCTAGGACCCACGTCGCCTTCGAGTCCCGTCTCTCACGTCCCGAACTGATCACTACAGACGTAGTCAGCGTCCGACCCCTACAACGGACCATGTAGATGACAAAACCGACACGGACCCCTTCAGTCTGTCAGCGGGTCCGAGAAATAAGTCACCCGACTAAGTTAGCCAAGACAGTCATCGGTCAAGTCACCCCCATTTTTTAGTCGACTTTACACAAATCATATTATATCCTTTCTTTCCTTTTTTTTTTGGGTAAAATATTTAAGACAAAAAGTGACAAATAAGTCGGTCCAACCATTTAGTACCTGTATGAAATTTTCCACTTAATTTAGGCTCTCGAAGATTGACGACCAGACTGAGACGACCTCCTCAGTGAGTCACTCTGAAATACCAAAATAATGTGACAGAAACATTTACCAAAAGTTTTGTAAAGTGTAACTCATACACCAAAACAAGAGTGACCTAGGGCCCCTACACGTCTCCACTAGACTGGTCAGCCGTGCTCATCCGCTCCCCGACCGGGATTAGGACCGAGGAAGACACCAAGACACTTGAAAGACTCACAGGAGACCCCAGACCTTCTCAGAAAGTAGGTCGACCAATGAAAACGAGACGAGAGACCCCCGACCCCGGACATCCGACCACGTCCCTGAGCCCCATCGCAGGTGCGGTCGAACTCTCCGGACAAAGGGGTCATCGACTACGTAATCTGGGGTGACGGGACTATCTTACGAAGTCCCAAACATCCTACCTTTTAAGACAAACCTTTACTTGTGTCGGGTATCAGTAGGCGCGAGACCTCAACAGTCGACTCGCAGACTCAGTGGGCGTGGCAGAGGACCGCGGACGCCGGAGGACCAGGTGGATGTCACCAGACTCGAACCGGTATAAACCGAAAGAACTCGACCAACCGAAACCTATACAGAAAGTTGGACGGTTGTGGGCTCACCCCTGGGTCTAGGTCGGAACACAAATTCACAGTCCGTCATCTCTGTAGGTCCCTACACCCCGGCAAATGACTTGTATTTAGTCAAGAGCCGACACGGAACATAAGGAAGCCAACACTTGTCTGTCGGTACGGAAGAGGGGGACGAGAGGGGTCGGGTCTGATGGTAACCTAAATAAAGATGTTGGTCCGTGAAACTCCTAGTGTTCCCCAAGGGGAAAGGAGGTCGTATAAGGAAAGGAGGGGTTTAAACGTTTCGCGTAGCGTAGGTGCTAGAGTTACTCCATCCTTGAGTAGAATAGGGGCAACGTGTCTTTTCCTCTTTTTCCGAGTTTCTCAAACCCCTTAAACGGATTCCAGTGTGTCGATTATTTACTACCTCGACCTTAAACTTGGATCGTTGACAAAAGACTCACGAATGAAACCTTTTCGGGACGGCACTAATACAACAAAGAGAAGATTAGACCTATCGGACAGCAGCTCAAAACTCTAAAAAGAACCATCAGAGTTGACGTCGGGTATACGTCCGTAGTGGTCGGACACCTAGACGAGTCTGGAGGGAGGCCCCTCTCCACACCTCACTCCTTACCCGTAGCAGTACCGACGTCATCGTCGTGTCACCGGGTCAGGTCTGGAGTCTACGTCCTACCGCCCCAGGGCCCACAGTCCAGGTCAAAGACGAGACGGGTCCAAGGAGGCCCCTCACCCACGTGGGTCAGACTCGACCCTCCGACAACCGTGGGTGCCTCGTGAGTGTCCGTCTCCCACGTAGGACCGGATTCGTGTCAACCATACAAATCTTGATTAGAGGTCCCTGACAACACCCACAAATAGACGTCCGAGTCTCTATTTTCAGTCCCTCCACCCAGTCATTCTTTACGAACCCAACTGCAGGTGAACTGTGTCGCCGAAAAAAGGGTCCCTGAATCCCGCCGACCTATGTTCCCCGGATAAAATCCCTGAAGGAAATAGCCAAACCTTAACAGTGACAGACGTGACGTCAGTCTGCTCTGATCGGACCCAGACGGAAGGGACGGAACTCTTTCTTGGTAGTGTATCCGAGCGGAAGAAAGGGTCACCCGAGTGCACAGACCCGGGACGTAAGAGAGGGACGACCGGACGTCTGTATCGGAGGACTAAGTGACAGATTAAATCCCGTCTTTGAACGTCTCGTTACAGTTCTCCCCGACAAAAGTGAAGACCTAAAATGTGTGCGAATTACAAGAACGAAACTTATCCGAGGTTCTCCT
The DNA here is from genome assembly GCA_006410555.1 of Capra ibex. Lineage (NCBI taxonomy): Eukaryota > Metazoa > Chordata > Mammalia > Artiodactyla > Bovidae > Capra > Capra ibex. The sequence goes on from SJYO01018757.1 coordinate 88,678,005, forward strand.
ATATTATTTATTTCGACACGTGTGTAGGTAGCACCGCCGTCGGTCGGAGTGACCCTCGGCGGACGAAACCCCCTATTTGGTGTAAAGAAAGGGGAAGAAAAGGGGAGGGGAAGGGAAGGAAGTTTATATGAAAAGTAAGTAATCTGTTTTGTCAGAAGATCCTCATCTTTCCCGTACCGTGAACGCAGAGATCGTGGTCTATAAAACGGTATTTTAATAGACGGAGACCGAAAAGAAGGGTCAAACTAGGGGTAAATAAGAACTCAGTCTGTGTGGGCAGAACCCGGCGACGACTCAAGATATCCTACTGTGTCAAGTCTGGTTGAGGATGAAATACATTACCCTGAAGATTTCGCCCGGCGGACAACCCTTCCGAGTCCTTCGGAGGACTAGGTCCCAACACGAGAAGTAACGAAGAGTGACTTTCCTTTTACCCCTTTACTTTTAACTGGTAGGTGGTACCTCGGGTCTTACCCCACCTTTGTCGTGGTACTACCCCTGGTCCAAAGCTCGGTACACACCCACAATGTCCTTGGTCCATTCCGAAGAACACCTTGGTGTTCCGACTTATCATAAGTTACATGACGGGTGTGGGTCGGTTCCCCACTCGTCTGTAAACACAGACATTTCCAGTCACCCCTTAAAAATCCATGTGGATGATCGAACCTCTCCCGAAGGGAACACCGAGTCGACCATTTCTTAGGTAGACGTTACGTCCTCTGGACCCAAGCTAGGGACCCAACCCTTCTAACGGACCTCTTCCCTTTCGTATGGGTAAGGTCATAAGACCGGGTCTTTTAAGGTACCTGACATACCAGGTACTTCGACGTTTCTCGACCTGTGCTGACTCACTAAAAGTGAAAGTGATCGAACCTCCTCCTTTACCGTTGGATGAAGTCACAAGAACGGACCTTTTACGGAACTTACCTCCTCAGACCTCCCGATGTCAGGTATCCCACCGTTTCTCAACCTGTGTTGCGACACACGTACGCACGATCGATACATACACAGACACAAACGTACCATCAAACCACTCCCAAAGTACGTAAAACAAACTTAAACTTGAAATCGATTAGAGCCGTTACAAAGTACAACCCCTACAGAGTATAAACTGTAACCCCAGGGTTGAACGTTAAGTAACATAATTATCTACAGACAAAATAAAGTGAAAAAGAAGAGGACAGAAAAAGTTCTCTCACCCCTCTCTAAATACATACCCACTACGTTCCATGTAGTACAATATCTCATATCGAAAAATTAAAAATAATAGAAAAATTTCTCTTTCTAATCACCAAACCCGAGGTGACCTGACTCAGCTCAAATCTTTATAATTATCGGTACTAGGTAACTCACAGATCACATACGATTTGAAATTTAGTCCTAGAAGCACACTTAATACATAAAATTCAGAGTTTTGTCAACACACGGTATCTATACGTATAAAATTGACATGGTTCTTTCCTTAGCCAAGGGGTACCGATTACGACACCACGAGGTATGTTCAACCCTAGACCTACAACTCGCATCCCAACCTCCATCTCCCACTCTGAACACCAGGATCCGGACACTCTAAGTCCCCACGTCCCTACTTCGACAAAACGCTTCTGACTTTGAATTTAAGGACCATTTCTTTCTCTGCTCAGACCCCGAGGGAGACGGGGGACGGGACCTGGAAGTGTCCAACACACACACGTGAGTCAGTACGTCAGTACAGACTTAGTGACACTGGGGTACCTGACATCGAGTGGTCTGAGGAGACAGGTACCCTAAGAGGTCCGTTCTTATAACCTCACCCAACGGTACGGGAGGAGGTCCCCTAGAAGGACTGGGTCTCTAGTTTGGACACAGAGGATGTAACTTCCGTCTAAGAAAGGGTGACTCGGTGGTCCTTCTGTGTCATTCTATACTGAGGCGAGATTTTCTTTTCCCTTGGGACAGTATACAAGATTATCCCTACTTGGAACTCTTGAAATACGATACACTTTATTTGGTCTGTGTTTTTCTGATTGAGGTCCTCTACCACTTCCTGTCCCTTCGGACCGAACGACGTCAGGCACTCCAACGTCTCAACCTGTACTGAATCACTGACTTGTTGTTTCTCTGTCTAGGATATACTAAGATGAACATACTTCATATATTTCGTTAGTTTGTGGGTCTTTGATCTTTCCACCAACTTTTTACCGACTTTGCCATGAAAAATACAAAACACTAAAACAAAAATTAACCTCCTATTAACGAAGTGTTAACACACAACCAAAAACGGTATGACACAAAACACAAAAAACGATGTGTGTTTTTGATCCAAATCCTATTAACTATGGGGTTACTAGGAAGTTTCTATTTGTGTTTACCCTGAAGGGACCACCGAGCCACCATTTCTTAGACGCACGGTTACGTCCCCTGCACCCAAGCTAAGGACTAGACCCCCTAGGGTGTACGGAGCCTCGCTGATTCGGGCACATGGTGGTGATAGTTCGGGTACACGGACTTGATGACTTTAGGGCTCGCGGGTCTCGGGCACGAGACGTTATTCTCCTCAGTGGCGTCACTCCTTGAGCGTGTGACGTCGATCTCTCGTCGGGGAAGCGTGGCGTTGTTTATGGGTCGTGTCGGTTATGTATTTTTATTTACGTTTACTGAAACTTCTTCGAAGACGTAGAGCCCCAGGATTCACGAAAGTATTTTATTCGTTAGGACCGACTCCTACTCGATTGTGATATTTTGTGTTTGGAGTACTTTTTATTTGGAGGTGCAGGTTCTCGGTCGTCCACATTGTCCGTCGTCTCAGGCACGGGACTCTTGATTTCATCGTCCCACCACACTTCCTAGGTATCTTGTCTAACGAACTTTGTCCACTTCTCTATTTTCTTCTTTATCCTTCGGATTCTTTTCTTGTCACGAAATGCTTTTTTCTCTTCCAAACTCGTTTCTCGGGTCATCATGAAAACCTTGACTTTTTACTAGTAACTCCATTTATTCAATTACCCTACCTACTTTGTAGTCTCATCTGTGTCGACTTCTATTTCAGACACTGACCTCCCATCTGGACTCCTTTAACGGGTCTTAAGTCGCGATTCTCTAATCCACGACTAAGATACTTTTTCGTCTATCTTCTCAGTCCCAACCTTGGTTTTCTAAGTTGCATACAGATCTACCACAAGGTCCTCTGTTCTCTTTCTTTTACCACTTTTCTGAAAAAAAGTCTTCGATTACGGTTCCTGTAAGGTTTTGACGTCCTTCTATGACGACACATCCAACATCACCGCGTGACTCCTAACCCATCCCCCTAATTTCTGTGCAGCCGTAGACCTGTGAGCCGTACCTTTTGACGACCTTTCAGTTTCTCTTACTCTTTTATAATTTTCGTTCGTCCCTCTTTTCTGTCTAATAGACGTTTATCGTCTGAAGTAGTTTTCGTGTTGTCTCCAATCTTCTGTTACGTTGTGGCAGAAGGTTCACGAGTCACCTATACTTTCATCTTAAGATGTGTTTCCGTCTCATAGAAAGTTCTCAATCCTACTTTTCCGTAAAAAGTGTAGTTGTTTCTGACTTACGCAAATGGAGATTTCACCAACACCGACTCTCTCGATGGTCCTCTGTGCACACTTTTTCTTCGTAAGTAGCAAAGAAAAGAAACTTTCTTCCGATTCTAAATCCTACTAAACTTTTGTTTCCTAAACGCTTGTAACTCGTTATCATTTCACCTTCTAATCACTACCTACCCCACCACGTCTCTAGTCTTAAATCACACAAGAATCCAGAAGCACAAAACGTCTCCTTGACACTTGAGAGTAGATTTTAGGAGGTATAAAGTCTTGTTTCTTCTTTTTATAAGTCTACAACGGAACCCTGGGGGCAATGTTAGTGATCTTGGTGTCAAGTGTGCAGGACTTAAGAAAGTAAATACAATAAAGTAAAGTAGAGTGTCGTTGGTATACTTTCTCTACTACCGAGGGTAAAACGTTCCCCTGTTTTGTCCGGCACACAAATGAAAACATAGGGATCGGGAGGTTCCTGACGTACCGACATTCACACGAAGCCTTTACCCTGGACCGCTGGGTCGTCTTCAGTCCACACCAGTGTCGCAGTCCTTCCACGATGGACCTGACAGGCCGGAGTCAGGGGCGGTAGGTGTCCCGGGACGGGGGTGGCAAATGGAGGGGGCGTCTACTGGAGAGATCAGAGGGCCCACTGTCCACGGGAAGTCGGGAAGTCGGGACCGACACGAAGGTGGCACCCAGTGTCGGGTCGTCTCGGAGGGTCCAGAAACAACACCGAAGAGTTCCACAGACGTTCTACAACCTACGGCAGATCCGGCGTGCAACGGTCCTCGTGTCACTCTGGCCTCGTAGGCTTGTGGACGGGGGTGTGTGGACAGCCCGGGTGGACGGGCGACGGGACGGTGGCGAGAGGGGTGATGTAGGGCCGAGTGACACCGGAGTCTCGAGTCTAAAGAATTGGACTCCTTAATCGTCGTTCCTGTGATCGTAGACCCACTGTTGCAGACCCTTGGTCAACGATCCGACGGACTCTGGAACAAGTCAATGTGACCCCCACCCCCGGGTCTACAGCAGGTGCCTCCGAGTCGGTCGCATGGACGTAGGTTATCTTCCGAGGAAGAAGAGTCTAGCTGAACTCTCAGAGACAGAGAGATAAATATACATAAATACACGACACGATTCAGCGAAGTCAACACAGGCTGAGAAACGATGGGGTACCTGACATCGGGTGGTCCGAGGAGACAGGTGCCCTAAGAGGTCCGTTCTCATGACCTCACCCAACGGTACGAGAGGAGGTCTCCTAGAGGGACTGGGTCCCTAGTTTGAGTGTAATGAATGTGGAAGATGTAACCGTCCGTCCAAGAAATGGTGATCCCGGTGGACCCTTCGGACAGCCATCCATATCTTATACGGTCTAATTGACCACTTCGGACACTCTTATGTGACACCACCCAAACACAAACCCACACAAATCAGACCTGAACGACACACCGAGGGCTTAGCGGACGACGAGGGTCCGACGGCGTCGGGAGTCGACCGGCGGGGTGGACCGACCGTGCATCTTCCTCCCCTCGAGACTCAGTGACCTCCACGGGCCTATACATTGTATACAATCGACGAACAAAGACCGAGGAGTGTGCAGCGGTAGTAGGATCCTCCCAAAACTCCGACACGTCGCAGACCCACCTGGACTCAAGGCAGGTAGAGGTCCGCCGAAGGGGCACGGTCGTCCGGACCACCTGTCCACCACAGAGCCTCCGTTTGTTCCGAGAACTACTCGTGGCTCAGAGGAGGGCAGAGAGGCGAAGGGGGGCTCTCTGGGACCGCCACCCAGGACCCCGTCGACACCACAGCTCGACACAGGACACGAGAACATTACGACTCTGTCGTAATGTCAAATGGTCACCCCGAACTCCCAGCCCAATGGGGAAGGAAGTCCCGTGTCGAGCTCCACCCACCCGCCGCAGGTGGACCGTCACACCCGAGGACCAGAGGGCAGACGGAGTGGGTAAGAGTCTACATCGGATCCTTTCGGGCTTAGGAGTCAAAGAGGTCGACACTTAAGACCCCTAGTCAGAGGTACAACAGTTCTTTTAACTCACACTACTATTGTTCTCTTCTACGATACATTTGGGATTGTGTGTCGTGAGTATATTCCGTAGTAAGGAGAACCACAAACCTCTTATCTGACCCCTCCAATTACCGGGAACCACAAGGTATAAAGTCACGGTCCTTGGTGCTCTCGGTAGATATATATATAACTAATCACTACTCCATGTCTCCGGTCCAGAAATCCGTATCTACGTACGCTAGTACGTTAGTGAGTCCTCGTCCATAAATAACTCGTCGACGATTAGCGACCACAGATCCCGGTGCTCCCTTACCCGGCCACCTCAGCACTCGGTACAAGGGAGGTCGAAGGGTCTAAGTCTTTTTAGTCCGTGTAAAAAGTCTTCGACTTCACATAAGTTATATTTTCTAACAGGGAATATGGCCATTATAGAGAGAGGACACGAAACCGACTGTTTACAGAAGAGAAAATACTTTACTACCACTATCATCCACCATCAACTCAAAACTTTTTAACGAGTCTATCGTGTAAAAATTTTTCACAATGGTCAGGAACTTTAGGTTTTCGAATCCTGGGAGTCCAGGTTGGATCGGAGGGCGGGTAACACCTGGCGAGAAAGGGAAGGACTGTCCACCAGTAGACTGAAGATGAGGTTACTAAGGTGTCTTCCCCACGGAGTCTCTGAGTGTTTTGTCAGTAAGGTCAAACCCTCTCGGAAACCAAAAAAAAAATTTATTCTATTTCAACTTTATATGGTAGGACCCTGAAGGACTACCAGGTCACCGATTCTACGGTGTGAGGGACTACGTCCCCCGGGCCCAAGGCAGGGACCAGGCCCTCGATCTAGAGTCTTCGACGTCGGTTTAGAGGACGTACGACGTTTCCTCTAGCTCCCAGATCACAAGACGTCGATCCTGGGTCACTTCGGTTTATTTATTTGTCTATAACTTTCTTTAGACGGTAGGAGACTGAAAACGGGTTCTCAGACTGAGGAAGGTAGACCTCGCTTGTTTTACGTAAATGGGAGACCTAAAGACTACACAAGGAAGATTGAACAAAGGGTCCCAAGAGTGGGGTGAAAGAAGTGGGTCAAGAGGTCCCGAAGTAAGAGTGGGAAGTGGAAGAGACCCAGTGGACGGTCTCCAAGGAGCTCCCAGGTAGAGGGTCTCCCAGTGACCGGGTCTACACCCGACTAAACCCGACTAAGGACCGACGACCCGGGACTCTCGTCTAGTTCCTCCTTTTCCAGCGAAAACGAAAACCGTCGGCACGACTGACGACTGAGTGTCACTCAATGTCAGACGAGCTGGGGCTCCCAGAGGCGGTAGATTTAGGGACTATTTGGTCTCACGACGAGCGGAAGACAAACCCGTCACTGCAGAAAAGTACATTCACGTGCTGAGACACACGCACGAATAATATAAAGTAGAACAGTCAAACCTGTCCAGACGTTTCTTCAAACGCACCAAAGTCGCCTAAATCCAGTGAGCTGAGAACCAAGTTGGAAGGTCGAATGGGCGGTAAGGAGGGTCTAAACACAGTCGTCGTGTTGACTGTTTAGACAGAAGTAGGCTTAAAAATTAAGTCGTAAATTCTTCGTTCTCGGTTCCTGTCTCGACACCCAGGGTAGTCATCTCTGGAAGGTTCGAATCGGGGTAGACACTTAGACACGAGGTCTGTCGACACGTGCCCCCGTCACACAGACGCACAGTCGGTCGACGTCTGGTCGTACCCCCATGTACAGGTGTGACACCCACGTTCGAGACAAGGGTCGCAACTGTTCCAATGCTGAAAGTGTAAATGGAAAGTCGGGTGTACAGACAGAGTTCAAGTACAAAAATTAAACGACGACGAGTGCGGATCTTATCAAGTTCGAGGAGGTGCAGTCTAGTAACAGACGGGGGCCTTCGGAAAGAGAGAAAGGTACCAGTGACGAAGCCCCTACCACGGTGGTACCACCGATTCGGTCCACGTCCCAAGCGAAGAGGTGCAGAAGCAAAAAGAAGAGTGAGGTGTCGGTAAAGTCAGAGGACCAGGACCTCGAAGAGGAGGGAGTCACAAAGCAGTGGGTGGGAACCTGAGACCAGACAGAACGGAACCACCGATATTCTCGAACAGGTAGGACCTCCTCGATGAGACAGGAAAGAATGGGGAGGACCACATAGGAAATCGTCGTCAGGGGTGTGTAAGACTGTGGTCCCTGACCAAAGTACCTTCTGTCAAAATGGTATCTGGTCCACCCCCTTACCAAAACCCCACTAAGTTCGTTTAATGTAAATACCACGTGAAATAAAGACAATACTAATGGAGTCGAGGTGGGGTCTAGTAGTCCGTAATCTAGGGACTCCGACCCCTGGGGACGAAATGACGTAGCGGTCCTTCGTCTTCGTCTGACAAATACAGGAATACGACGAAGTTCGGGACAACTTCCACGATCCGGAAGTGGCAACCGGAAGTGAAGGAAGAGTCGACCTAGCGAAGGACGAGGGAACCCGTCGGGGTGCGCATTGTCATGCTGAACGACGACCAAGGACCTACGTCGTACAAGTAAACCCGAAACGTGTGTCAGAAGGAAAGTGTCAAATATCAGTGACTGAAGAGGAGGAAGTCTTGAGTCCAGTTCGAAGGGAGGAAACCCCGAGGGGCGGCTGACGAGGTCGGTCCCAGTCCCCAGGGAGAAGGCCCGCCGCCAGTGTGAGCCCGTCTGAGTACTCTACGACCCAACACACCAAGTTATCGACTACAGACGGGTGGGGGTGGGGGGATGACCAGTCCCCGGGGAGGTCTGTCGCTGACTTAAGTGACAGTATCGACGTCGGTCGCGTCCCGGACCGCTGCACGCGAGTCTCAAACGACTCGTGTACCCCCTTACCCACCGGACCGTGGGTCACTGACCACTAAAGGGACGGCCAGTCAGGAGGTTCTCTGACACAGACACCGAAGAGAAACCAAGTGCCCGGAACAGTAGAATAAATTTTATCGTCTTCTCCGCGAAACTGCAACTAGTCCAAAACGAGGTTTAGTAGACTAAAGAGTAGGGGAGAACCGTTCAAGTTGGGGTAAAAATGACGGACCTTCGACCAAGAAGGGGACGGGGGGTATTCAGGGACCAACCTGTGTCCCACATGAAAGACCACTGCAGTGGTGTGTCCGTGAGGAACGATCCACCGAAGGGTGTTCCCCGAAGTTGGTGGGCCCGGGGAGACCAGGACACGAGTCGGGAGCAAGGCCGGTAGTCTTACGAGAGGTAGGCCGACTATGCCCCCACCTCTCCCAACGTCTGCCCCTCACCCCGAGCACACACCCTCCGAGGGGCCGACCCTGACCGACGTCGCGGTAGCGACGACAAGTGCGAAGTACCCGGTCTTGAACCAGAGGTCCGGTGGCACAGGTCGACGGTCCCTCAGACCGGTGACACCCGAGCGACACCGGGTCCTCCTTTCCCTGTGTCTGTCACCCCGTAGTTGTGAAGGACGGTGTGGGAATGGGTCAGAGCCGGCAGCAGGGACACACAGGGGCCGACGTGGGACCTCGGGACGACCGGGGCCACCGAGAAAGGCACGAGACTCGGGCAACCGAGAGGGTGACGACCCGGACCCGAAACGCGGAACGAGAGACGGAAGGGTAAGAGGCTTGGGGTCGGGAGAGACGACCGACCAAACCGACCTGAACGGAGGGGTAGAGAGGTCAGAGGATCGTTGGGAGGAACGGGACGAGTGCACAGACCCGGACCTGGTAGACTAGGAACCGTCGACGACCGGGAACGGTACACACACGGACCTACCCTCGGACAGACTCAGGTTCAGGGTTGTCCTGTCCTCTCTCAGGAAAGTTTACAGAGTACGAGACTTCAGGAAGGACCCTACGACCGATACCTAACTCTGATAAAAATCTCTGTTAATCTGTCACACTTCTGATCGTTACTCTCAGCATTTTCTTCTGTCACCTTTTGTGCCGAAGTCCTTTGGCTTCCTTGGCCACGACACACAGAACCTCCTCTGTTCGGACTTCCCATCTCGGGCAGAAATATATATTTCATGTTGCAACCAAATTTTTAACGAAATTTCCCCTACCACAATGTCATCTGTAAGAAAACAATGAGACTTTTTCTTCTGTCACAGAGTGTAAAATCACACCTTAAAACTCCATTCTCTGGTTCTTTTTTAATCACTTAAGGTCTTATAACCCTAGACGCCTACCCCCGGGTTATTCCGTCTAGGGCAGAGAATCTACACTGGACGACCGCGGGTTCCGTCTACCCATCGAGTCTCAGAAGGGGACGAGACACTACGAATCGTTTCTTAGACACGACACGAAAGCCGAGTATGGACAAGACTCTCTACGAGCATCCTTTTCATAAACAGACACCCACTATAAAGGGTTGGTAAAGCATTCGATTCGTCCTTTCCGACAACAGGACATCTGAGTTCTTGAATCTACGGACTTAGGGTACTGGGTAAAACAGTAGGTGAGCTACCCTTGTCCAGTGACGAGGGTAGAACCTACTAGAACAGGTAATTCACCCCTACCTAAGCGTCCTCCACAGCAACTCGGACCTTTCTTTCCTTCAAAACAGTGTCCGATGTTGTCCCTACTTGAAACTCCTAATGTGACTCACTTTATACGGTCCGTGTTTTTTCTGCTGATGACAGACTGAGGTGAACTCACTCCGGGGATCCCGTCAGACCAGACATACCAGGTCCTACAAACGGAGTCACATAGGATTTCGTTCACTCTTTGCACTTACTTAAGAGTTGGTGTGGACGCTTAGGTACACCCTAGAAGGGCCTGATCCCTAACTAGGATACAGGGGACGCAACCGTCCACCTAAGAATGGACGAGACGGTGGTCCCTTCAGGCCTTAGTCAAAGAGACGGAAAAGGCTGACAATCTCCATGACAGGAGGTAGACGGCCCGACCGCACGTGCGAAGGACATCTACGGCATGTGGAGGCACCACGTGGGAGCCCTGTGTGAACAGACGTACACGAACACACACACACGTACCCGGGTCAGTACTCTCCTTGAAGGACAGGGTTGGGGTGTAGGGTCCGTCCGAAGGGAGGGAGAGGGTCAGCACTGGATAACGGCATGAACGAACTAGGGGGTACTGAACCCCAAACACCCACCCCGAAGTGTCAGGGAACCGAGTTGGTCCTCCAACCTGTCCCGTGACCAGTAGGACTCACCCTCGGGGTTCGGGTGTCAAAATATTCCTCTTGACGGAAAGTAGAGACACGAGTCGTGTGACAGAGTCTACGGTCGCCGGTCCCGTACTGGGTAGTGTGTCGAAACACACCAGGTCGGACAAAAGATTCCTCTCCTACGAGAAGAACCACTCTAAGACTCACTCCTCTCGTCTCGGCTCGTCCACTGGGACCTGGGACAGGGGAGGACCTACACACACCTCTGTCCACTGAGTGGTAGGTCCTGGGCCCAGACGAGACTAGGGGTAAAGTGTCTACCCTTTTCGGTTTACAACCCTCCGAGGGTGGCTCAGTCTGTAAACTCCCGTGACAGCTCGAGGTCGTATAGTCAACCCGGTCCTTCTCACCGGACCACTCCGTCGTCCACGGGCTCCGACCCGTGACACCCCTCGCCCGTGGTGCGTTGGGTCAAGACCTCGGTGTCGTCTGAGTAGGTAGGCAGGTAGGTGACACAGATACCACGAAAAGTCTAAATTGTCAAATAATCGTAATTTTTCCCTTTAAGTCCTCACCCTCCCCTGTAGTAGATCCTTCATGTAAGTGGTCGTGCAAGGTTTACTATTTAGGAAGGTGGTGGTTGTGGGTCTAAGACCTTAGTCCCGTGTATCTTGGCACATGTCCCGGAATCTCCAGGAAACCAGTTGAACTGACTTCGTGTCTTACCCCTACTTGAACAGGTCTCAGTGTGTCGGGGATCAACCCCCCACCCCCTCTATACACGGGCCCTGGTCGCGTGGAACAGGACCAGAGGAACTGGACCCCACCTCCCCCCTCCCGACTCCTGACGTGGGACGGACCACCGGGGAGACGTAAGGACACCCGGGTCCCGGTTGAGTGTACCTGTTCCAGTTGTCACTTTCTTGGGGTCACTTGTTGACGACAGGTGGTGTCGAACCACATACCGACAAGGACGATTCCCGAATATTTTTAAAACCTTTAGGAACCTTACCGAGTCTCGACGGGTCCGGAGTCTGCACACCGAGGGGACGGACCCGACACCCCTGAATACCCCTTGTACCGAGGTCTACCCACGGGGGGTGGTGGTCCGAAGGAGGAGCCGAGGGAATCAGGGAGTCAAGGGAACCCCAAACAGGGGGTGCAGGTCCCAAAGGTGTGGGGAAACGAGAGGACGCCAGAGGTGCCTGGTCGAGGTCTAGACTCAACAGTTTTCCAACAGTGGGAGGACTAACGGTATCCCTGAGTCAACCTCCTGTCAGTGCATCTGTCCGGTCGCTCAGTCTGGATGCCTCAGGGCGTCGTAGAGATGTCGGGGCCAAAGACGAGAGACCTAACAGGGAGGGAGGACCCTTCCTTTTACTTTCACGGAACTGGAGACGGAAGGGGACCTAAGAACGTACACCCGAAAGAGTACGTGGGGGTGGGGCGGGGGTGAAAAGGAGGACCGGGTAGGACACCTACGTGACCTCCGGACCCTTCCCAGACCCGTCGTGGTTCTTACTGGAGACCAGGGACACGGGGTGATCCTCGGTGACAGAGGAGACAGGAGGAACCTCTTTTCTTACCTCACTCTTCGGTTCTCCCGGGTCTCCGAGGACAAGACCTTCTACAGGTCCTTTGGACTCGTCCTTCTTCCCTTTACCGACGAACCCTGAGGTCTTCCTGTCCTTCGTCGTGTACGTTCCCTCTGTGTGCCCTCCAAGACTCCCTTCTCGATCTCGAACTCTAGGTCCCTTCGCTTTCCCGAGGAGTCCAGTCAGCTGGGTACGTCGTAACAGTAACCACTGTCCTTGAGAGTCCTACGTCTCCTCTTTCGTCTAAGGGAGTCGTTTATGTAGAAAAATATGGACGACGCACCCTATACCCGACGCCTTTCCGTGGTAACGTCGACGGATGCCTACGAGGAGGACCCCTAGGAGGTCACGGACCCCTAGGAGGTCACGGATCCCTACGAGGTAGTGGACCCTTACGAAGTAGTGGACCCCTACGAGGAGGACCCCTACAAGGTAGTAGACCCCTACGAGGTAGTAGACCCCTACGAGGAGGACCCCTACGAGGTAGTGGACCCCTACAAGGAGGACCCCGACGAGGTAGTGGACCCCTACGAGATAACGGACCCCTACGAGGTAACGAACCCCCACGAGGTCACGGACACATACGACGAAACGGATTCCTACAAGGTCATAGGTCCTTAAGAGGTGGACCCCTACGAGGTAGAGGACCCCTACGGGGTCACGGACCCCTACCAGGAGGACCCCTTACGAGGTAGTGAACCCCAATGAAGTGGTGGACCCCTACGAGGTCACGGACCCCTACGAGGTAACGGATCCCTACGAGGTCTTAGACCCCTACGAGGTCTTAAGTCGCAACGAGGTCTTGGATCCGTCTCGGTCTCTATCAGACCCTACCAGTCTGGGAGTCCGGACTCGAAAGAGAGGGTGTCTCCCCCCTGCACAGACGAGTCCACAAGACGGAGACCCCTACAAGAAGGTTCAGAGACTCAGGTTGTGAGTAGGGAGAAACCGAAAATTTTGTTTTAACTTAATTTATTTTTAAAAATAAAAAATTATAATAATTATACATTTTAACTGTGTTGTGTCAAATGGTGACATTGAAACTATTTCATATATTAAGTCACCGTGGTTCATGTAAGTGTGACAGCAGGGGAGTCATGGTGATAACAGAGGTCTAGAGACGGGTCGGGGAGGGGTCGGGGACGATTGGATGTACCACGAAAGACACAGAGACTTGAACTGATGAGACTCATAGAGGACATTCACCTTGGTACGCTATAAGCAGAAACACCGAGTAGAAGGACACGTAAAACAAGAATTCAAAGTAAACTTCGTGGACTGTGTGACGTAGTCTTAAAGAAGGGGAAAAATTCTGACTTACTACCAGGTAACATGTATATTGTCTCACAACTAGGGAAGCAGACAGGGCGCGTAGACAGCTGTCTGTGACCCCGACAAGGGACGAAAACCGACAGGACATATTACGACGACACTTCTACCCACAGGGGTGAAAGAAGAAGACATATTTATAGGTCTTCGTCTTAACGACCTAGTATACCACTAAAGATACAAATTAAAGAACTCCTTGGTGGCACGATAAAAGGCAGTGTAAACGTGGTAAAATGGAAGGACGGTTGGAATGGGTTCGGAAGACGAAAGAGGTACAGGAGCAGTCGTGAACAATGAAAGACCACAAGTCTACTGTGGTAGGATCACCCACACTTCGTGGGAGGGACCGAAACTCCCGAAGGTCCATCTGACACAACTCTGGGACTTCAGGACCCCTCTGACACCCTACTATTCGATCTTTTCTTTGCTCCCGACCTGCCGACAGGAGAGACACGACCGAAGAACGGGTCCGACCGACCCCCGTCGGTGACTCGTACCAACCCGCGGGAGAGGGTCCGGTCCCTCGTCTCCCCACACCCACCACCCGACTTGGGAGAGCCGGGGACAGGACTCCGGTCACACCTCCTCTGGCCCCGTCGCTCCTCGAACCACCCTCAACGTGGCCGGACCCTCCCCCCGACCTGGTGCTCCGAGACTCTACACTTATAGACCCGACCCTCCCTGAGAATGCCAGTGGCGACTCGGAGGAATGAGATTTCCCCTTTAAGTCTGGGTGTCTCCCTTTCACTTGGAGGGCTCGTGGGACTTTTTAACCGATGTCTCACCCCGGACCCTAAGTCCAGAGAACCGAAGGCCGAACCAAGGAGGGGGGTTTCAGTCCTCTCGTAGTGCCACCGAAGCACAGATAAATGTCGAATCACAAACGTCTCCCCGTCGTCGGAGTCCCGGTGAACGAGTAAAAAGCAACGAAAAGGTGTAGAGCAGACGGACGACAGACCGTCTCCGAAGTGCCCCTATTTGCTCCATTTACCGTAACTGAAAAGGTTTACTTTCTTCGCAGCACGAGGCACGTCTCATGTCGACACTCCCCGGGCACTCACATCTCCTCGGCCGACGTGTGACGGACACAGGGTGGACCTACTCCTCATGTCGTATGCTCTAAGACTCTAGGTACAGGAGGGGATGCAGACCCCTCCTGTCCCTCGGTACACGCGCGCACAAACACACATAAACGCACACAATATGCACACCACACGCGTACCACACTTGTACACATGTCTCGGGGTCCACAGGACTGGGCTGAGGAAAGGGTCGGACACGGACATAGACAAGTCTGGAGTACCGTGGGTGGACTATAATGTGCTTTAACCTGTTCTTGGACTACGACCAAACCGGTGTCGTTAAAAACCTTCAAATTGAATTGTGTCAGTTTGTTTTAACATTGAAAAAAAAGAGAAACTAATGGTTTCTTAATAAATAACATGTCTTAAACCTTTTGTTTGATTACTTTTGTATCGACCATGAATAGTCCCAGAGGCAGACTTCATCAGAAGACTTCCAACATGCAATTAATTGAGTACACACAATCGAAGACAATAGTAGGCAAAGGGTCCATTCCCTCCAGTACACTGACCTTAAGCCGGTCGAACCAAGACTCAGGTCCCGGGGTTTACGGTCCGACTAGGCGGGGTGCGTTTACTTAGTGAGCAGTGACTTCTATTGGTGATTATTGTAAACAAAAAAAATTTTATTATAAAATATTCAACAAGTATAAATCACCGAAAATATTTTAACCCTAAGTCTTACTCACTTCTCCTCCCGTTTCCCTGGGACTCCTCTGAACCTTTGATCACGTCCCTGTCGAGTCCATTCTCTTCCTCGTCCGCGTGTCAAGTACGAACTGTCCGAGTCCTCTGTGGAACCCCCGAGCCAGTCCTGCTCCCGAAGGTAGGACCGGCTCTAGAGGATCCGACCCGAGACACCCGAGTCGACCCCAACCCCTTTGTAGTCGTAGGGACAGACGGGAACCCTTTTGCTCAAAGAGTAAGCAGATCACACAATTGGAACTTCTTACTGGAAAACAAAGACTCAACAAACAACCCAGAATCTTAGAACATCCGAAACTCTTACGTAGAAAGACGTATCCTACCAATAAAGGACTAGTCTTTTAGGTGGGTGGGTTGTCGCAGACCTAGTCCCGACCTAACGAAAAAAATTCAAGGAAGTGTTCAACCCTAAGGTACGAGACCTCCTGAGAGGGCAAAGAGTGTGGATAGGGAGGAGTAGGACGAGAAGGGCAGTGCTGAAAGAGACCTATACCTACCGGGGTAGGTGCGACATCGACGATCCCTGTCCTCCGAACAACAAGTCAGCGAGTCAGCACAGGCTGAGAAACACTGGGGTACCTGACGTCGTGCGGTCCGAAGGGACAGGAAACGACAGAGGACCTCAAACGAGTTTGAGTACAGGCAACTCAGCCACTACGACAGGTTGGTAGAGTAGGGGAAACGGGGGAAGAGGAGGACGGGAGTCAGAAAGAGTCGTAGTCCCGGAAAAAGTCACTCAACCGAGAAGTAAACCACCGGTTTCATAACCTCGAAGTCGAAGTCGTAGTCAGGAACGTCACTTGTAAGTCCCAACTAAAGGAAATCCTGACTGACCAAACTAGAGGAACACAGGTTCCCTCCGATGAATTTACGTTTACTTGACTTTAGTTTGTACTAAGTTTTACATCACGGAGTCAACGTGATCGGGGCACAGTTTACGAATTTCGGTCCCGGACCCCGATGGTGCAACCTACTGGGTCTTAATGTCTCGTCGAGGTAGTAACATCTTCAAGGCATCCTGTTGTGACGACACCGGACCGACCCAGTCGGTTCCAGTTCCAGGTCTGGATGTTTCTGTGACGGTATCGGTAAAGTCTCTACAATACCCCTCCCTCCACCCTCCCCCCAAGCACAAACCCTTGCGTACATTCTTAATTTCTAAAATTTTAATTTTTTTATTTTTTGATTTGATTTTATTTTATTTTATTTTTCTCATTTCTATGGAAATTTTTTTAATTAAATAAACCGACACGGGTCCGAATCAACGTCGTACACCCTAGATCAAGGGACTGGTCCCTAACTTGGGTCCAGGGAACGTAACCCTCCCGTCTCAGAATCGGTGATCTGGTGACCATTTCAGGGACTTTCTATGAATTACGTCCTTAAATTCCCGAATGTTTCGTCGATCTTCCCAACACCCTCGTCCAACGTCCCCTCTGTAGTCCTCACTAGGGTCTTGGTACGACCTAACGGTTCCCCTGACCCCGGTACCCTAACACCCTTCGACCCCCTAAACCTGTACCGGAACGGGCCTCGACCGAAGTCTAGTATCGTACAATAGACGTCAGGTCGCTGGTCTTTAGGTAGTGGTCTCGGAAAGACAGAGATGGCTCGTTCTCATCATTGTACTTGTGGGAGGGGAGACCTGAACAAAGTTAAGTCCGGAACTGAACCAGTTGGGGTGCCGGTATCGTCAGACCGGTGTCCCTCTAACTTTTCACACAGGTCGGACAAACTCTGTCCTCCCGCGTCCTCTCCTCCCACCTACCGACGACTCAGTCGGGTAGACCTCGGTTCTCCCTGTGATCGGAGGGCGTACCCCTCGTGGGGTTCGACGCTTCCGGTCGGACCCGACAGACGACTCGGGTCTGCCGCAGGACAGGAGGGACGCGCTCGTGGGCCGATAGAGTCATTGCGCGAACTACCTCTTCTAATTGCCGGAGGAACAACGACGAGTAAACCGGAAATTACCCGTCTCTCTCGAGCGAAAGACAAAGTCCAGCCGACGAGACGAGAATTTCCCTTGCCTCCGGGGTCCAGTGGTGACCGAAGACGCTTCTGGAACCCACCGAAGACCGGCCTCTCTTTCGTGCAGGAAACACGATGTCCTTACGTAGGTAGAGGTATTTAGTCGACTCCAATACGACACACACAAGTTTCGGATCGGGAACCCTCTCTGGGGAGACACACGTCGACTTCCACGACTCCGGTCTCTCCCTCCAACACAAGTGTTTCGTCTAGTCACCGAGACTTGGGGAAGGTGTGTGTACCGATTAACCCCCAGGGAAAGACCATGACCCCCAAACCCGAGGAGAAGACTCCCAACTACACCTCCGTACGACCGGGGGCCCCAAATGTGACCCTCCAGCCCCTCCCATAAACTCTTCCTGAGGGGTTCGACTCTCGTTTCCCTTGTCGTATGACTCCCACACGTTCCCAGGACCCCGTCTGCTCCTACCTCGAACAGACTCACTTTACCCCGGTACTGCCGTCCGTTTTCCACCTGGTCCGACTTCTTCCTTCACGTCTCTTCTCCCGTCCTGGTGACGACACCCGAGTGTCGGACACCGTCTCGGACTTGCAACTTCTCTAAATTGACCCTCCTGCTACCCCGGACTAAGTACTAACTATAAAGATTTTCCAGTGAGACGGACGACGGACCTCTGACCCGACCCCTACGCGTCCTACTCCCTTTATCTCGACGACGGCGTAGAGTCCGTTTTTTGCCCACCGTCGGACCTGGTCCGACCCCGTGGTCTCCCCCTTCAGTAACGAGTGTCGGAGAAGGGGTCTTTACGAGGGGACACCAGTGTCGTCCCTCGGACCCTTTCGAACAGGAGAGCCCACGTCTGCCGGTCAGGGTCGTGACAAAAGGTTCAACAGGAGTGGTCCTGCAGCAGCAACAGTACCCGGAAAAGACCCTACCCCGGGACCCCGTATGTCCGTCCGTCCTTACGTAGGTAGTCCTACGTAGGTAGAGGTATTTGGTCGACTCCAACATGACACATACAAGTTTCGGACCGGGAACCCTCTCTGGGGAGACACACGTCGACTTCCACGACTCCGGTCTCTCCCTCCAACACAAGGGTTTCGTCCAGTCACCGAGACTTGGGGAAGGTGTGTGTACCGATTAACCCCCAGGGAAAGACCGTGACCCCCAAACCCGAGGAGAAGACTCCCAACTACACCTCCGAGGAGCCCCCCGGGGTCCCCTCAGGTTCGGGACTCGAGTAGAGGACAAACTTGGGATCGTCCCGTCTGTCAGGACTCCGACTTGCTACGGAACAGGACCAGGGAGCCTCATCTCGCCACCCACGTCATCCCCCACGACGGGTCCCGTCGACCCGAGGAAGAGTTCACCCTCTGTACAAGAGGGTATGTTCCTTCCACAGGCGATACCTACGGGGTGGACACACGCGTCGAACCAGTCGACCCGACGGAGGGACCCGAGCCCGTCTAGCAGGCCCTTCCGTCCTCGACCTCGAACGAATCTGCCACCGTAGAAAAGTCGACCGTCGGTCCTCTGGCTCGAAACTTAGTCGAAACATTAAACTTTTAACCAGAGAAACGCAACCCACCAATAAAGGACGATTGTCTTCGGCAGTCTCTGTGTCTCGCGAAGGGAGGGAGGTGCGCGACGAGGCCGTGGGCACACCCCAGGCTCTACCTCGAAAAGGTAAGGACCGCAAGAGTCTAGTGGCACAGGAGAACAGCACCCGGGGTCCCCAAGACTACCTCGGAGCCTGGACTGACCCCTCAGTAGGGTCCCGTAACCCGTGTCAGTACATCCCACCCCCTGTCAGAGCACCTCACCCCCTCCGACTCGACCCAGAACTCCATATCGGAGCCGTCCCCGGTCGGACGTCCCGGTGTGCACAGAGCACACACACACGTACACACACGTACACACAACACACACGTAGAGACACAAACACACACACACACACAGACACAGAATGCACAGACACACACAGACACACGTACACGCACACACACAGGTGCGTGGAGGGGTGGGGGTAGGACCAACGTCCCGACGTCGACACGAACCCGAGGTGCTGACCCCGTGACTTCCAACAAAAGAACGGGAGACCGACCCCTCCGACAGTAAGGAGAAAAGGGGCGCCCGGACAAGCACACACGAAGAGGTCTACCACGAGAGGGCTCTCCAGGCTCACGAGACCCTTGCCAAGTGTCACATTTATTCCAGTGGCTCCGAGCCCACCGAGACTTCAGTCGGGTGGGTCTGGTCCGAAAGGCTGACGGAGACCCGAGGCTCCCCGGGACCAGAGCTGCCGAACCCCGGGTCCTGCGTGGGTGCGGCCGGAGGGACCCACTACCCACAGAAGAGGCGGAACGACGTGGAACGGCAGAAAAGGTCGTAGTAGGCACCTGAGACCCTACCAACCAACCCTACACCGGCTACGACACTCTCTCAAGCCCCACGACCCCCTGTTGACCCCTGTCGTCCCTCCGTCCGTGGAAACTCCGGAGCAGTCCTCTCTCGACACCGGACCTCCTAGGAACACAGTCTCCCCCAGTGCCGACGAAGGTACCGGGACTCCCTTCTCCTCTCCGACTAAGACCTCGAGGTCTTCTCCGACCGGTTTGGTCCCTAGCTCCTTCCTTCCACCAAAGAGTGTCTAGTTTAGTCGTTTGTCCCAGTCTCGGGGACGACCACTTGGACCATTTGTGTGCTGGGCCGGTGTAACCTGGGCGAACCAGGTCCCACCGAGCAGGTGGGTGGAGGTGGGACCCCCGGGTCCCGACCACCGTACGACCTACGACGGATTGCTCCCAGTGCAGTTTGTGCTTCCGACAAGAACCCCAGTCTTGACGTCCGGGAAGTGGGGCTCCGGTACTTGGCCCGTGTCCCACGAACCGAGCACCGGGGGTAGTCACGCGTGTACCCCGCGTACCTGCGTCGTAGGGGTCGGAGTGAGGTGTCGGAGACGAGAGCACCCACTACCCTTGTACGTGGACGACCAACAGTGCCGCGGGAACGAGAGCACCCACTACCTTTGTGTGTGGACCGACCAACAGTGTCGCGGGAGCACGTCGTCCACGGAGTTACGCAGCGCAGGACAGGAGGTGAGAGAAGGAGACCCCGGAGGATTCTTTCCGTCTCCGGACCGGCTCATCCCAGAGGGAGTGAGATTCGAACCCTGGGGGGTGTCACTGCTGCCGCCGCTCGTACACTCCCTACCCCGGGGACAGACCTTCCCCAACCGAGGAGACCCAGGAACCACCTCTACACCTCGGACGCAGATGTTTCGTATCCGGCGTACAACTCCTCTCGAGTCTCCGACGAGAGGTCCGCCCCTCACCCCCACCCCAAGGCTACGGTGCCCCTGGTCTACCGTGCCACGTCCTCGTCGACGGTGCCTCCTCTTCCACGTCTGGTCGACCGTGGGTGCGCCTGGCCCTCCCGAGGAGAGCCCGGGTCGTCCACCCAGTGCCCGTGGACGGGGAGACACTATTTTACGGTGGGTGGCGGAGAGGACGGACGTATCGGCAGTCATTGGACAGTGCTATACGAAAGGACAGCCCAAGTCTTTTCGGGGTCTCGGGAACTCCATATGTCGCACACCCCCAGGGTAGTCAGTCCACCGCACTTTGACCTTTGAAGACACACAGGGACCACACTACCACCCTCCTACACTGAACCCTTTGCCCGTCCTCACCGTCAGGTCTGTCCGTCCCCGAAAGTCCGTGAACTCGTTCACGTAATCCAGACGTTCCCTGTCTTTTGGTTAAGTCTAATCGAATTTACTTCAATGGACTCCTTATTTCGACCTCTCGAGTCTCCACGTCGACCGTAGTCCACACCGACCTACGTCCTCGGGTCGCCAACAGTCTCAGACAAAGGCCCTGCCTCAAAGAGACCCTAGACTCCGATTGGACCCGATGCACCAGTAGAGACTTGACCGGGAACAGTCCCTATTCCGGCCACCACTTCCGCTCTCCCGGTCGACCCTCGTTTTCATTGAAGCTTCCCGTTTGGATCTTCCCACTCGGGCTCAACTAACACCCTTCCTCCTCATGACCCTCTCCGTGGTGTACCAGTAGACCCAGGTCGGACAGGACTCCTCCTCCTTCTCCGGGGTTCCCCTCCGTCGTCGAAAGGACCTTCTTGGGGTACGTTACTACGTCTCCTCTCCCAATAACTCCCCCCGAACGTTCACTACAGGTACGGAGACCGGACCGAGACCGGTGGTAGAGGGCCCGTTGACTGTACCAGAGGTCTACGGTCCGAGAAACGGGTGTCGTAGTGGGGTAAGAGCGTCGCGGAGGAATAGGGTTTCTCGGATCGGTCGCCGGTCAGAGTTCCAGTGTGCAACAGGGTCCCGGGCTTGACCCAGTCAGAGAACCACCTGGAACATCCGAAGAGCCCCCTCCACAGTCACCCATCTGCCCTCTTGGGTGGTCCGGGCCTGACACAGTACCCCTGTCAGAACCTCGAAACACAACGGAAGTCAGGTCTCGGTACGTCTCCGCAGAGACGACCTAAGGAGACCCAGGACGGGTCCTAGAGACAGGGAGACAGGGGAGGACCGGTGTGGGTGATGTGTGTCGCGGTAAAGGGTCTGCGGCCTACGGTGCGTCACTCAATGGGGCCTGTCCACCGAGAGGCGTCGCGTGCGACCCGACGAGGTCAAAGACGTCCAGTCTTCAAGTCCTTCCCGAGGGACCCGTCAAGGCCGAACCCCAGAACAGTACCCCAACGTCAGTCTACTGTCGACCTCAACGACCCCCGACCTGTCCTGAGGGGTGGGGTGTATCCGACTACCCCGAAGGAGTGTCGTCCCACCGGGTCCTGACCGTAAAGCCTAAAAGGTGAATGGAATCTTCAGCGGAGACACAGTGGAGACGACTTGAAATACTCGGTTTTGTTAGTGTCGTCCGGTTGGATACAGTCCTCCCGCGTATCTAGGATAACAAGTTGAACCCCTTACAGTACCCTGGACGACAGCACTAAATTTTGGGAGTGTTGACGGCCGAGAGGATAGGTTGTTGTGGGCAGCGGTCTGTCCAAACACCATGGACCTACAGTGGAACGAAACCAAGTTGGGGAAGTAAATACTAAGGATGAAAATAAAGCCTCGAGTCCACGTCTCTAAACTCACTTAATATAGGAAGTCAAGTGACATGTAAACAGTCGTAACTAGGTGCGTCGCCGAGAGTTAGTAAGTAAGACAAAAAGGACAGAGGCATAGGATAAGAATAAAACACGGAGTGGAAGAGATCTGTTGGTAAGATAAGATAAGATAGACATACACACGAATATTCATATATAAAATTGATGGTTCACAACGTATCGTATAAAGGGGAAAAGACGCAGGAGAAGAAGAGCGACACGAAGACTCTAGGGGTTCACGACATTTACGTATGTAGAGCACAGAAAAGGTGAATTTTACTCCCCTCTCTGCACAGGTCCCAGTGTGTGAGACTGGACCCGACTCGAGCCTGGTCTCGTCTGGGTCACAGTGTGTGACCACAAAGGTGCCCAGCGGAGAGGTCGAGGACGTTGCCGAACTTTAATTTAAAAATTTTTTATGAACACTCAGACCCCGGGTCTAGCGTGACGGTCCCGAGGACCAAGAGGGGGCGTCACTGGTGACAGGGACAGGAGAGGACGTCCAGGGTCGATACCCTCGGGCGCGGGCCGAGTGCGGTTGTACTTACGGTTGCGCCGGCGCCCCGACCGCGGGCTCGTGTAGGGGTGCGGCCCCCGGCGGGATAGGACCGTCCGGCGGTAGCTGCGCCGGGCCGTCCGGTTCGACTACCCGTCACGACCGTTGCGCTGGTAGAGGTGCCAGTCGAGGTGCGTCGCCTTCGCCGTCGTCATGCCTTTCGGGTTCTTCGTCCCGTCGTGCTGCCGGTGGGCGGGCGGGGCGCGGGACGAGACGGACTGGGACTTCTTGGGGTAGGCCTCCCGGACGTAGTCGTAGCAGCTCACCTTCATAGGAAACCCGAGTCGACACACCGGACACCGCCCAACAAGAGTCTGGTGACCCAGCCAGTGACCCGCACCAACCTTACGTCTCAAGATCCGGGAGGGGTCGGAACTCAGTCTCGGAGACCCCTGCCCCGGGCCCTTCGACGGACATATCGGTCGAGGCAACCCTAACAAGACATGTATTTTCGTCACAAATTCCTTTGTTCTGATTCCCCAACAAAGAGGAGCGAACGGCCCGACTCGAACGAGTCCCGAGTGAGTCACGCCCAACTATACAGTGGAGGAGGACTAGACACCCGACCGTGTCGGCACACTGGAGGGGCACTCCAACCTCCTCAGGTAGTCACAAGGCACCCCCCAACCCTACTTCGCGTCCACAGACTCGAGACGAGCCCGGACCGACTTGAGAGGTCCACGTCGACCCAAGCCTTCGTGGTCGGACCCCCCACTGCGTCTGGGGTACAGACGTATCTTGGGCCACCCACGACCGACGTCTCCTGCTCCGAAACTTCCCGACCCGAGAGTGTCTCGTTAGGGTGGGTCTTTAGCACCCCACTCCCTCTACCCTTCCGGGAACTCCCACTAACTCACACGGGGGTTGAAAGGACCATTGTACCTCGGACGTCCCACCGTGTCTGTCCTGATCCGGGGACCTGAGTCGCGGTCCGTAAAAGGATCCTTCTTCGGTGAGCCCGTCCGGACGGTGCAGAGGGCCCCAAGTCCCGCCCACAATCTAAAGTAACCGCTGAAAGGTACCTTTCTAAAGATTCAAAACCCTCACCTACTTTCCATATTCCTCTACTGAGCTCTCTCTTCTTGTAAAGACAAATCGTTCTTTACAAACAAGACAGTTTGGGACTCGGGGAATTGAGGGTGAACTTTCCTCCACCGGATTCGGTCCGTGTCAACGTCTTGACCCGTCCCCCAGGGCCCCGGTTCCACAGGTGACGGACCCAGTCTCCGAACCTAGACACGCAGGGACAGCCCAACGACAGTCGTGGCGAACCAGTCCCGACACTTCCCCGCCGACCCGGTACACAGGTCCCACCCCGTCCCCCGGATCACCTCGACGGGAGCGAGATTGGTGTGGTCTCTAAGTCTAGGTCCACGGGACTTAAGTGTAGAGGTGAGGGAGAGGGGTTCTCAGGTCTCAAATCCTCTTTCCGTGACCACCCCCGACCCCCACCAAACGTCCTCCGGTCCTCCTTCGGTTGTCAAGTCACCCCAGGGTTCCCCTGGGCTGGACCCGGATTTGAGGATCGAGTGTCACCCGTAGAAGAGAGGTGGTACGTTGGAACGAACGACCGGACTCACCAAAGACTCGAAATCGTGTTCCACTACTTTCCTATCGGACTTAAACCTCCGTCCCCGGTAGTCTCGTCCTCTGTGGACCTGAGTCGACAGTGGGGGGACACCCCTCCCCTGTCCAACTATAAACTCCGGACCGAGAACAGGACCAACGCCCCCCCTCGGGGTCCCGTCTACTACCCCTGTTTCTACTGGTCGGACCCGACTCACCCCTGTCCCGCTCTCCCTCCTCCGGTACACCCTCCCGGGACTTTCTCGGCTAAAGGATTTTTGTGAATCCCACCCTGAAGGGACCTCCAGGTCACCAATTCTGAAGTGGAAGGCTACGTCCACTACGCCCAAGCTAGGAACCAGTCCCTTGATTCTAGGGTACACGGAGGGTCGCTTTTCCTGTGTTTTGGTATTTCATCTTCGTTACACGTTGTTTAAGTTGTTTCTGAACCTTTTACCAGGTGGTTTTTTCAAGGACGTTTTGAAATTGTTGTTGCTGTTAACGAACCCTACTAAAGTCTCACCTAGTCACATCTTCTGAGGACAGTATAAGTCTGAAGCCTCGGTCTGAAACACCAGGTTGGGGTAGGATGGGGTCGCTCCACTGACCCGTTCAACTGCGTAGGACAGTGGAAGACACAGAGTGAAAGGGGTACATCCTTACCCCACTGTCGACGGGTGGTACGACGTCAAACTCGTCCCGCCAGTCTCGTCCCGGACTCCCCCGTTCGGAAGCCAGTCCTAGTCGCTGGTTGGAAGGAGGGTGGTCGTAGGGTTGAGGGGTGCGTAGGGACCGGTCGAGTTTCCGTCGTTCTACTACCTTTTCTACTCAGTCCTCGAGACCAGGTCTGGACTGAGACGATAAACGGTCGAGCCGGGACCCTCTGCGACGAAACAAAAGACAGACAGGTCACCCCTCCGACCCGTGGGCGACGTCCAGAAGAGTCATCGTTCCACGTGTTTCTGACTGTCACAAATCCCCCGTACGACCCACTCGCCTACGGGTCGAGACGGGAGTCTCGGCTCTCCTGGGTGGGTATCCGTCGTGTCGCAGGTCCCCCGGGACTTAACGTCCTAGTGGTTAAGGAAGGTCCGGGGTTCGACGGGACTCTTGAGTCTAGGACCCTGCAGGTACCGTCTCCTCACCTGTCACCTGAGACACCCGTCCCCAGACCCAAGACCAGACCGTCCAGTTACGGACGGCACCCAGAACCCTCAAAGAATCCGAGGGACCCGGGGTCCCCAAACCTGGTCTGGTAGAGGTTTCGGAGACAGACGAAGTCCTGAACGCTCGAGACGTTCGGGTCCGAAAGACCTCTACCTCCGCCGGGGACGGAGGTCCTTACCGACGGGAGAAAGAGTAGGAGGAGACCACTCCGAGGTGCCTGACCCGACCTTTGAACCCACATGACCCTTCCTTCCTTCTACCCCGACCTTCTCTCACTCGGTCCGGAAAGGAGACTTCATGGGGGTGGGGGGTGGGGTACCGGAAGGTAGTCCTCACGTCCCGTCTTCCACATACCAGTGTGAACGAGTAAAAACGTAGACGGACTATGAAACTACGTCTCTAGGCCGTGTCCCTGGAGGAACTCCGAACCCCTCACTTCGAACCGAATAGGGGAACGGGAGGTTTGGGGTCGTGTTGGGCGTCGTTCAGTCCTCTGGGACCCCGTGTCTGGCGGGGTGGGGGTAGGGGTTTTCGTCCTGGAGTCATCTACCTTCTCTGGGGACACGGGTCGACGACAGGGGGTGGTGTGTGTCGAGTACGACGTGACGACGACCCCAGGTCTCGGGGGCCGGTGGAAGTCCGAGAGACCTTCGACAGTCTCTTATTCCTCCTTCCTTTTTTTTCTGAGACTTGAAGTTGAATTTTCTAACTTTCATAATAGAGGTTTAAAGCGACTTCTCAGTTTCAGTCCAGAGACGGAACTCGGGGTGTCCCAGACGGACAAAGTTCGGTTCGGAACAGCCCAGGGGTCACGTCCGCCCACTCGGGCGCCCGTCCCGCCGGGCCCTTCCCCACCCGCCCCCGCTCAGGGCCGACCTCGTCCGGGGTTAGAAATTTTCGTTGGGGCGCGTGTGTACTCTCTTTTACTTCAGGTCACGTTAGATTTATTTATTTTCTTCCCTTTTTTCAAAATCTTTAGACACAAATGAGACCGTGCGCTGACCGGAGGTGACGAAAACTGTATAATCCTTTTTAAAACCGCCCCGGGATAATCTTCGTGAATTTTTCCGTATACAAAGAAAAGTCTTGTGTTCCCCGAACCTTACATAACAAATTTGTTTTAAGAATACCTAGAGGCTAAGTAAAAATATATGTATATAAATATATAAAGAAATATATATATATATATAGAGACACACACAAACAAAGTGACCACGAAGGGCACCGTAATTAAGGAATTGAGGGAGAGGGGTCCGGTAAACTTTAGTAATAAAATGACTGATAGAAACGGTTAACACACCGGAATCGCTAGATATAAGGGAAGGGTCTCCTGCTGAGGTTGCGGTGCTTAAGGTTGGACCATTCACGTGGCGACACCCGGGCGGAGACGTGTTCCCGTCACCCCCGATTCGAACCTGGTACGCCTAAGTTCGACCTTGTACGAACTACAATGTTATCGGCCGGCTCGAACCTACAGTCCCAGAGAAATAAGTGTAGTCGTGGACAGAATAGAGCCGGACAACACTCTTTGTGACGACGCCAGTCCGTCAACCCTCGTCCTACGTGCGCTCACACTCAAGACCCGTCACCGGACACCCACGAGAAAGGCGGGCGGGCGTGGGACCTTCCCGTCCACAGACGACCTCACTCACACGGAAGACCTAGGAGGTACCACGAATGGGGGTCCCGGCAGTAAGGTGGCTCCCACGAAACGATTCCACTAAGCATCCGAGTCACGAGTTCTTCATTAAAGATCCTTCGAACATCCTTTCAAACGAAAACGTCGGTTCTACCTGATAAATCAATTCTTCCAAAATACAAGAACCCTTTCCGCCGAAAGGTAGACCTACCAGCCCTCCGGTTACGACCGTCAAACCCCAATCTTGCACAGGTACCTTTTTCGCACCTCTCACAAATGAGACACGACTCGGACTTCAGTAGTGTTTCGGCAGACCCGTGTCTCCCCCGACACCTTACATCGACCGGGCTGGTCCGCGGAGCCCTAGGACCCGACGGACGGCCGCCCCCCCCCTTCAGGACGGAGAGGGGAGGGGACGGTCCTGGGGCCTCGAAGAGTGCACTGGGGTGTTTCGCGTAGAGGGCCCAGCATCCGTCGAAGGACATCAATCACTGTCCCCTGTCAACCACCAACAAAGACCTTCTTTGTCCTCTCATGGTCCGGAGGAAGAGGACAACGGTCGGAGAGGACTATAGTGCCCCAATAGTTAAGAACACGAAAAATTAGAAACTGCAAAAGGACCCGGGGACATCGATCACATAGACTACGGACAAACCTGAAGCGTCGGAAACGGAGCAACAGAGTCCCTCGGACCCGACACACACCCCAGTCCGAGGTCTCGACCGACCGCTCGACTCTCTACTGTACCGTTCGTCTCGGAGCCGGGTTCAGGTGCACCGGACGGCTCCACGTTGGAACACAGTCGTCCGTCCTTGAGAAACCACACAGTTTTCTTTGTGTGGTCCTCATAGGGTCTCCAGGGGCCTTTTTCGTCCCGGAAGGAACCACGGTGAAGAAGAGGGTCACAGGAGAGTGTATTGGTATGGGGTGTTGGCTGGGGTAGGAGGCACTTTGGGATGTTGGAGAGTCAATTAGGAGTTGAATCTTTTTCTGAGACTCCGGACAAACCGTCGGTCACTACGAAACCCAACTAAGGGCCGGTTCCGAGTCTCCTCCAACGATAGTAGAATCCAGGGTCCCTACCGGGGAACGGGTCTCAGGTGCTCCCACCCCCCACATGTCCACCCACGAGACCCACCGACTCACGACGACCGGGGAGGAGTGCGACCCGACCTCTCGTTCGCCAGGGTCCTACAGGAGACCCGACCTCGCCTCCCTGGTACCAAAATTTTAGTGAGGTGTCCCACTATCTGTTCGAGACTTTGATCCGTCATCACTACCAGTATGTTGACATACATTCAACATGGGAGTGGTACCCGTCTAAAGGACCATACATTCAACATGGAGTCATTTTGACGACACTCATTTCCCACTGGGGGTGTTCGGGTTCGATCAGGTCCGACGTGGCGGCCAGGCAGAAGGCAGAAGGGGGTACTCCCACTCGGGCACACCACCTCCCCCCCACCATCCCCCGTCGGTCCTGAACCCCCTGGAATGTCATCCTTAGCCCCACGTGGTCTCTTACACCCCCGACTCTCTCCCAAGATCTACGACTCCGTCAACGACGGAGAGATTTCGAGACCAAACCCGTCACTGACATTTCATCCCTTTATACGAGCCTACTACCTCAAAGGAGGTCGGATTTATATATATGTCTCTGTGTGTGTGTGAATATGTGTCTATGTGTGTCAGTGTGTATATGTGTCCATGTGAGTGTCTGTGTATGTCTGTGTCTCTGTGTGTATATGTGTGTATGTACATCTGTGTGTCAGTCTGCATATGTAGTCTATGTGTCCGGGTATGTGTGTGTCAGAGTGATATGTGTCTATGAGTGTTAGTGTGTATATATCTGTGTCTGTGTGTATGTACATGTGTGTGTGTCAGTGTGTCTATGTGTGTATCTGTATGTGTCTATCTCTGTGTGTATGTACATGTGTCTGTGTGTCTCTGTGTGTGGATGGGTCTGTGCGTAAAACTTTTAGGGAGAGTAACCCACTCCCCCCCCAGTTCTCTACGGAAGTCGGCCCTCTTCCAGTCGAAATTGCCCTACTCCCCATCACTGGCTCCTCGGACACCTGCCTCGTCCTCCTCTGACGTCGCCCGTCCACAGTCCGCCCTGAGGTCTCTGTGGAGGACGACCCCCTCCGCCCCTCCTGGCTTCCTCGGGGTCCGGGCCGAGACTCGTAGACACCGTCCACATCCCCTCCCAACCCCGTCCACCCGTCCTCCTCGGTGCCCCGGTGGTCCCTCCAAGACGGACTCTCACCCTCCCTCTACCGCTTTCGGCTCTCTAAAGGTCCGAGTTCTTTCTCTCTAAATTTGGGTGACCTCTACCGTCCCCAACCAAGTGTGAGTGGACCGACCGTCGAGGTCCGGTTGTTACGCCTCTCGCCCGACCCCGTGGCCCGTCTCGCCCCCGGAACCCAGTACAGACACCGGAGACCTTGGGACTTCGTCCCCACGTACGCCGAGAAACACCTCGGAACTCCTGGTTTCGACAGGGGAACAGCGAGGTCTTACACCGGGGGTTTAGTGACTTCCCGGGGACTTTCCTGCGAACTGGTGGAGGGCACTGAGGGCACCGAAAAAATCTTGTTCTTTGACGTCGGCGTCTCAGGACGAGTCTCTGCCTCCGCTACGACGTGGATGTCTCCCGGACCGTGGCGTCTCGGACACCTAGGGGAGCCCCCCTCCCCCCCCGCCCCTCGTTGCTGTCACACTCGGGTGTCCCGAGTCTCAGGTATCCAAATTGAACGGGGGACCGTGGGGACGACTACCCACAGCGTCCGACGAGAAACCCTTTTCACTGGGTTTACAAACGGGAGAACGTTCACCCCGGGACAGTCAAACGGGAGAGGGGTACCGACGGGTCTCTACACAGGAGACAGCCCAGGTTCTTATTGAGTGAATCGTTTCTGGGAGTGACAGGTCTTCCTCCCCCAGGGGGACTGTGGACACCCGGGTGTCGGCGGGAGGACGAGAGTTGAAGGAAGGAAGACGGGTCGAGGAAGGGGGACGTTGGACGAACTACGTTGGGGGCAAATAAAAGGATCGTGAAACGAAAAAAATAGAAAGGTCCTCTACTTTTCACAAAGTCATACCTTAAAAAAATTTCCAGAAAAAGAGTAATAAATGCATTTTCAGACAAACAAAATACGAGGTAGATTGTATGTGGTAACGCGGGTTTAGGCAGTAGAAACAATAGAAAAGGACCACGATCACCTCGTCTTCCTTTGCACTTGCCCGGGTACTGTGCCGCGAGGAAAGGCGTAATAAGTGTCGGAACAACGACCGTCACGGTGGACGGTCCGTCTCGTAGGACATCTTTATCACACACTTGGGGGGGTATGGGAGCCGCCACCGGTGACGGGACGTCCATTTAACCTGCTCCAGAGGACTCGAGACAACAACCGTCCCACCTGAGTAGCGCACACCTTTTGAGGGTCGGGGGTTGTCTGGGACTTCAGCCGAGTCTGAACCTAACCCAACCTTATAATTCTCTTATATAAACCACAGACTGGAACACGTCTGTTGTCCCGACACAACCCGAAAGACTTCGGTCTTGGTCCATCAAGGTCTCCCCGCTCCCCGTCTCCTCTCCGGTCTCCTCTCTGTACCCCCGACCTCGCCCCTCTTACCCGAGTCGTCTTCCCGGGTTCACAGCCCCTCTTCCACCCTGAAAGATCAAAGAGTAAATACGACACTCTACCTCACCGGGGCTGACCAACATTCCTACCACTCAAGTCCGGACCCCCGGTAGTCCCACGGTCGTCTCCGACACACACGACCAGCCTCTCGAGTGTCGGGCTCGGACCCCTGGGAGACAGACCAGGACCTACGTCCAGGGTGTCCCGGGAAACCCTCTCGAAAACACCCGCTCCTCTGTGTGTCCGAGAACCAAAGACCTTGGGAGTGGGTGCCTCCTATTGACCCGACGGATGAGCGCCCAGAGTAGTGTGTCCCTCTCTCCGTCTCTCCGGAGGACCGATTTCTTCCCAGGGACTCCCTGTCGGGGGGTGGTGTTGAGTGGGACGTCCCTGGTACAAACCTTGTTGGGACTCGGACACCTGACTCCTGGGGGTACCGGATATAAACCCTACGCAGTCCCACGCACAAACCCTTCGTTCGTCTCTACACCCGAGTCCGGGACCAAGAGGACGTCACTCGAGCCGGAAGAACGTGGCAGTCCAGACGACCTTCCGCTCTGCAACGACACCCCGGACTTACGTAGGACCATCTACTCTCAGTCCCGGCCGCACACCAGGGGTCCGCACCCTTTGGGTACCTGTCCACTACCGTCCACCGGGCGTATCGTCGACCAGGACAGACACCCACAAGTTCCACCCCCACACCTGCCCCACCGAACCCCGAGTCGGGTCGAGGATTGGTCCCGGAGCCCCTCTGCGAAGTGACTCCGTTGGGTGGGGGGTTGGGGTCGGGACGGGACCCCAGACGACTCAACCAGACCCGCCCTGGACCACGTCGACGTCGGACACTCGGTAAGACCTCGGTCCGGACGTCGCGACTCGGCCCCTCTCTCCCCGACTGGGTCCCGCCCTCCCGAGGGGAGTCAGTGACTTGGAAAGACAACCACAGAGAAGGCCGTCCACCCCGGCCCTCTGGACGAATCAGTACTGGTAAGGGAAAAGATGCACTGGTCGTCCGCGGTCACGAGGCGTTTGTGACGCCGAGTCGGGGTGATGTCATTTACCGGTGCAGACAAATGAACGAATGAAGTCCCCTCTTAAGTAGGGTCCTTCGACGAGACAGGGGTTTCGGAACCCGTCCCTGGCCGGGGGCGACCCGAGAACTATTTATAAACAACTCACTCACCTGCCCCTCACCTGCCTCGGACGGTCTACCACAGGGAAATCAAGTCTCTTCACTGCACTGACCACTCTCCCCCGGTTCACAGTGCACCTGAGTGCACACCCCCAACCACCGGGGAGAAGGGGACTTGCACGTACTGACACTCGTATCCTCCCCCACCCTTCTTAGGGGCCTCTATTTCGTGGACAGGGGTGTGGAGTGGAGTGGGCACCGTCGTAATTGATGACAAAGTTTTTTAGTTGAACCAAGACAACGTTTTATTTTTACCATTTAAGACCCCATTCGTCCCAACGTGTCTACTGACAGCATCCTGCACCGTAGAGATTGAGTCATCATTACAGAAAAGCAAGGTGCACGTCTATGGTTTCACAACTCACCCAGTCCCACTAAACCCGTAACGTCACTGGGACACTCCGGAGGACAGTAGGGTAAAGTGTCTACTCCTGTGACCGAGAGTCTCTTCCCTGTACCAGACGGGACCTTTGCGTTCGTAGTACCGCACCTACGCGCGTGAACAGGAGTTGGCAGTCCTCTGTCGACGGAGCACACGAGTAGTCCGTCTCCCAAGGGACCTGGTCTGTCTCCCACGATGGGGTGGAGGGGTAGTGTTTACCACGTCCAAATCTTTGTGGACGTCACATCCTTCGAACAGGACTCCTGATACGGGAACCCTCTCTCCGACCCGGCACGTCCCTCCGGACCCGCCGACGGGACCCCTGGTCCATAGAGGTCACCACCACTCACGAGGACCTGCCTCGGGACTCACGCCCCCGAGGAGGAGGGGTCTCAAAGTCTCTGTCCGTGACGGACGACGGGCGAACCGTCGCCGGCTTCGAAACTTCAGATTCGCACACTGTGGGGAACGGGGTAAAAATAGGTGGACACAAGTAAACCCCCCTTCTACGAGGGATACATGTGAGTGTGAGATACACTACCTTTTGGAAGGACGTGGTTCGAGAAAAATTAAATTTGTATAAACTCCTTTCGGAAAGAGCTTATATTTTAGGTTTGGGGTCCTAGGAAGTTTCCTTTAAGACTTGACCAACGCAGCAAAGAACCCTGACACCACGGGGACCTGCACAGTTCCCAACTCGGACGATAGTCCGACAATCCTCCCACCCCCTGAGAGACCCAGGGACGTCGACCCCAGACCTCGTCGGGGTACCCTAAGGATCCCTGGGGCCGTCGACGTCCGCGGACAGACGACCCGCGACCGGGAGTGACGCCCGACGGGTGGGGTACCCGAACCGTGACCCAGTCGTCCAGGGTACCATACACGCACCCTCCTCGAGTAACACTACTTCACGGAAGGGCATTAAACAACCGGACTATTGGAACTAGGACCGAAGAATCCTCGGAACGAGGATCAACGGGGACCCCCCGTCCCCGTCACTCCCCGACTTGTATCCGTGGACTCTAAGATTCTACTAATTGTTTCCGGGACTTTCGTCACTACACACATTTGACCCCACCTTTTGGCTATCTTCTCCAAAAGGACCTCTTTGACGAGAACTCACTTTGGACTTCGGACACCCCTCAGACGATCTGACTGCCACAGGTTCAGTCTTCTCCTCTGTCCTGAGGTGTGTCTTCCATGTCGAGACTGTACACTTGTGTCGAAGGGTCTCGGGTCAGGTCCTGGTAAGAACCCCACTACCCTTAAGTAAGTGGTTTTTAGGGATGACCCGCGCACGACATATCCGAGTCGGGGTGAATTCCGTCTACGGGAGCGTTCCGTAGTAAAATTCCCTCTCTGCATTCTCGTGGATTAATTTTTTACTTAATAAGTTAACATTAACCGGAGATTTTATACCTACAAACCCATACTCTGATGCAAACAACATTCAATTATAAAATGAATACGATGACTTTCTTGTTTCGGGTTCGATTGCTAACGAGTGACCGGACCTTCCTTCCTGATACGGTGTTTTGGAGAATTTAGCACTAACTTTTTTTTACACGATCCCAACTACCACCCTAAAAAATTAGGACGACTTTAAATTGGGGATTTAGTACCTTGAACTCCGAACGTCGTAGTCTGCCTACTCCCCACTCCTCCTTCTCTGTCCATACCGACGATCTTCTTACCAGTGTGGACAGGAGTCCATGTGCCTCCCCGAAGGGCCTCCCGTCTCGACCCGTCTTGACTCGTCTGGAGAGACGGTGAAACACCTTTGACAAGTCGCCCTTTGAGTTAATATGCGTTTTTCAAAGACGTAAAAGTCCCACGGAATGAAAACCCTTCTACGATAGACTACAGTAAAGAATGGAGAGCCCTGTTGAACTTTAGGTGTCCACGGTTGCAGTAGAAAAAGAGGGACATCGGTCCGTAAAAATCACTTACAATTACAAACATTGTTTTTCTTTAAGTATCAGTAAAATAGGAAGACATTAGTCCTCCTAATGACGGGCTTAATAAAAAGTCATCCTCACACGTAATGAAGTCGTTTGAGGCCCTCTATCTCCTCTCCCTTCGGACCACGCGACATCAGATACCCCAGTTTTTCTCAGCCTGTGCTGACTTGAGGTTGTTGTACGTAATAAATAAATAAAAAACCGGTGTGGTACGTGGTACACCCCAGATCAAGGGACTGGTCCGTACCTTGGGTCCGTAGTACGCAACCCTGACGCCCAGAATTGGTCACCTGGTGGTCCCTTCAGGGAGGCTTATTAACAAAAGAAAAGGAAAAGAGGTTCCATCCGTAGAACTCAACCTGGAAAACCTCTTTTTATTACTTTGAAAAACAGATGAGACCACCGGAAACGGATACACTCTCGACAAAGTAGAGTTTACAGACATTAAGACATTTAGCTCAGTCGTAGAGAGTTTGCACGTCCACTTGGACAGCAGGAACCCCACCCTTTAGGTCTAGACCCGGGACGTCTGAACCGAAAGAACCACGGACCGGAGGTGACTCGAAGACACAACACTTGCGAAGGGCCTTTGCAACGGAGAAACACCGCTCACAGGCCAGTAACGGTAACCGAACAACGACTCTTCTGTCCTTCCACTCTACCACCTCTCTTTTCATCTTCTCCCGAGTCCCAAGGGTCTTCTTTACCCTTCCCTCGTCTCGACTCCTCTCTTCGGTGCAGAGTCCTGTCTCCGCAGATTTCCTTCGACACTTTCGTGGTCCCGACCGGTCGCTCTCTCCTCTGCGCCCAATGTCTCGCTCCCTCTACAGCTGACGGAAGGGTCCGGAAGACTTCCGTAGACACCCCGAAGGGAGCACCGAGTCTACCACTTCTTAGACGGGAGTTACACCTTTGGGACCCCCCCCCAGACGTCTTAGTTTCTTAGTTTGGGAGTCACAAACTAAGGACCCAGCCCTTCTAGGGGACCTCTTCCGTTACCGTTGGGTGAGGTCATGAGAACGGACCCTTTAGGGTACCTGTCTCTTCGGCCCACCCGATGCCAGGCACCCCAGTGTTTCTCAGTCTGTACTGACTCGCTGATTGTGAAAGCGAAAAAAAGGTGAAACTCATTAATTTGTCCGTCGCCCGAAGAGGGTCCACTCAGTAACACTTTTTAAGTGGGGCTTGTGGGTCCGAAGGTACAAGAGCTAAGGGTCCGGAGTCTAGTGGCACAGTCAACACGCCCCAGGGGAACCTTTCTACGGGGTCGTGTGCACCCGTGTCAAACCTCCTACGACCCCCGTCCCATGTAGACACGTCGAGGATCCCGAAAAACAACAAACATACAAGTGTACGGACGGATGTGAATGTGTGTGTGAATATACTTCGGACATTTTAAAAAGTTTTGAAAGGCCTCCTTAATCGTAGTATTTTAGCATTTTCTTTAGAGGCTTCCCGGAAATCTCGACTCTCTCCTCCCTCCGGCGGGTGTATGTAGTGCGACTACCTTTGGGTAGTGGGCGTGTCGGGGTCTCTAGAGCCCCTTTAGAGAGTACTTTACTTGACGGACGACGGGCTGTCGGAGATCCTTCGTAGTCGAGACGGAAACAGGATTTTATAACATGACTCTCCTGGACGGTGCCTCTACGACTAGGGTGAATGCCCGTGACCCTGAGCCCACAGTAGATCGGCGACGAGAGCATAAACGGGGAGGTAAGGACGTCCGCACAAATGGGTCTGAGAGGTGCCGGTCCGGTCCCGAGACGAAAAGTCCCTACATAAGGTCAGCGACACAAGACTCAGTGCAGAGGGAAATTAGTCTGATTGTTACCCGTGGTGACAACATTAAGACCTTGTCCACAGGACAGGGTCCCTGGGTCTAGAACTGGTGCTGAGATGTCGAGACGTCACAGGTCGAGAACACACGTTTGTCACTTCGCCCAAGTCTCCGTTCTACTGGTTCGGTCCCGGTGGGCCCCCTCCTACGCCACTTCGCTCCCACACTCCGTGCGAGGCACACTGAGACTCACGAACAAGAGAGGTCACACGCTTCCCAAACGGTGGTGGAGGGGGGTCTACACAGGGGTTTCCCCGGACTTTCCCCTCTCCCACACCCAGACTCGGGTCGTCACTGAGAGGGGCGGGAACCAGCGTCCCGTCGGCACAGGCACCCCGAGTCTCGAACCGGGGGTAGACCTGGTTGGGACTTCGAACAAGAACCGGAGAGGTCCCCTCTCCGGTGTCCCGTGAACGAAAGGACCCCAAGAGACCCCCCACCACTAAGTTCAGACCTTCCCACGTCAGAACCGTAGGTGGACTCGTCACCGTCTTACTACAAACCCCGAACACACCTTATTTGAGTCGTTGACTACCCAAACGACCTACAAGCTCGTAGACTCCGACTCCTCCTTTCCCACCGAGACCCGACACGCCCCTGACACACGAAACAAGAGGCCTGGGACGTCTTCGTGAGTCTCCCTGTACGTTCAAGTCTGTGGACACCCGACCCCTCGTAGACAGGGTCCGAGAGTCGGCCCTCTCTCCTCTGTCGGGACCACCTGTGTACCTTACAGTGTCAGGAAAGAGGACCTGGGCGAATCTTTCGGGTTTTCCGTAAATCGCAAAGGTAACATTCTGAAGAGAGACGACTACCGTAAACCTTTCGACCGGAGATCCTTTTCGGGTCGCATCTTTAGAGGACCCTCGTCACTCGTCTGACAACGGAAAAGGACTGAAGGTTGTTCTAGAATTAAAAAGGACTGACAAATACGTGGAAGGTGGTGTGGTCTTTCGTAGACCCTAGTCCCGACTAGAACCCCTCCTCCTCACCGGGTTCCCCGTCCCCGTCTCCGACCACAGACGACTCTCGTCGTCCATCCCGGACCTGAACCCTCCGACTCGGGGGTTCCGCACCGTCCAGGTCCGTCCAGGTCCGAGACCAGGCCCTCGGACTACCCAAAGGAACTAGAGCAGTGTTTCGGAAAGTGACAACTACTACGTGGACTCAAGTGAGAACCCTCTTACCGACCCTCTCGTCACCATTGACGAGGGGGTCCCGTCCACGGTTCCCGGACTCCGTCGGAACAGGATTACAGGGTTGCAACCAAAACCAAACCGAGAGTACGGACTCAAGTGACAACCAGACAGAACTTACTACTTCCCCAACCTCCCCATCCTTGGCTGACTCTGAGGTGACCCAGGGCGACTCGGGTGCACGAGACAAGTCTCGTCTGAGATGTCCACCACACCGTCCTTAGTTCAAATACCTAGTCACCTTAATTTTCTTTTCGACTTTCGAGTAGTGCAACTTAAGGGACTGAAACACTCCTTCGACTCCGATTCATTCTAAAACGAACCCAGATTTATTAGACCTTCAGTGGACACGGAATTGGTCGCGACCCAGGGTGCCGGGAGGCACAACCCACTGACCTCCCGACACCAAGTGGACGTAGGAGAGTCACAGCCCTTCACTCTGTCTAGTTGGGACCCTCCTTCTACTTCGGTGCCCCCCAATCAAGGTCTCTTTTGTCAAAGCCCCAGGTGGGTGGGGTGGACCAGGTGCACCGGGTCCGGTCGTCTCACTTCCCGCCTTCCCTCGGAGTGATGAGTGGGCTTAAACCAGTATCTAAAGGTACAGAATACTCAGTTGGCTCCTGAGTAGGGGGAAGTACGATAGACGCAACCGACCGGGACTTTGCGGGAGACCGGCGGACGGACTACTGTCCGGGAGCAAGGGCCCTCACCACTCGGGGTCGTGCCGACACCCCTCCGTGAGACGGACA
Source organism: Capra ibex (assembly GCA_006410555.1). Lineage (NCBI taxonomy): Eukaryota > Metazoa > Chordata > Mammalia > Artiodactyla > Bovidae > Capra > Capra ibex. The sequence continues at coordinate 88,716,460 of SJYO01018757.1, forward strand.
CTCTGAGAGGTCAAATCCTACCTCCGAGGAAAACTTTTTTAACGCCACTTTGTATTTTTTTTTTTCCTTTTTGGGTAGGAAAATGCGTAAAACCTCGCATACATGCATGGTACAACGGACCCACCGACATTCCTGCGAGTGTGTCAGTACACTGGTAGTGGTGGGACCAGAGGTCCTGAGACGGTAGAGGGGTTTACCTGTGAGAGAGGGGTATTCGTGCCGGGGAGGGGAGGGGGTCCGGACCGGGGGTGGAGGGCGACAGACAGACACCAAGGAGTCTTACCTTAGTGATTGAGGGACGCCGAAGCAGAACACAGACCTCCGGCGGTCGATCCCACCCTCCTCCACCTACCTACGGGACGGTCCTTTCTGGTCCCTGACACAAGAGACCTCTACACTTCCGAAGTTCGACACCAAGACGAAGAGGGGGGTCCCACCCCACGTCGGGTACGACCTGACAGGGGAGAAGGTCCCGCCTCCACCCCTCGTCAGACACGACCTGACAGGGCGAAAGAGTAGGGTAAAGGGAAGGCCCCGCACTCCCCCCGACCACGGGTAGAAGAAACACCCATCCGTACCTGGTACTCATTCTGTCAAACCCTTGTATGAACCGTTTGTCTTATAAGCGACAGAGTCTTCTCGACTCATTAGTGACCCGGGAGGTTCCAGGTGGTGAAGTCGACAGGAGAGACGTAGAAGTCTACCAGGGACGGAGGGTTCTACGACCCGTCTTCAAGAAGATTTAAGTTCTTTTTTCCTTATGAGACGGAAGGGGGTCCCTGCGAGGACTCATGATAAGAGACAGGTCCCTACAAAAGGAGCATTTTGGGATATTGTCCGGAGGGACCTCCCAAAAGGATATCCAAGAACCCAACTCTCAGGACCAAGAAGAACTGTTGACCTCCGAAGCAGTGGAGGGGGTCACTGTCCGACCTGACTTGTTAGTTAACTCGGTAGGAGGACCGGTCCGACGGCAGCCCCCGACCTCTATCCTCACCTACCGCGTCCACCCATGTCTTGCGTGGAGTCCTGGTGTGACCGGTGCAGGCCCGTCGCTCCTCAGTCTCGTCCCTCCACTCGTACCGGAACTGTCTGAGGACCTTCCTGGAACAAAAGGTCGACCCTCGGACCCAAACTAAGACCTCAACCATAAAAGATAACACCGACACTACGGGACCTAGGTGACCCGTCTCCCGAGAGTCCGCCCTAGTGTCTCCCAGGGACTCAAAGGGTGTGTCCTCTGTGGTTTTGGTCGTCTAGGGTGAGGGACCCCGGGGTCGGGACGGGGCGGGGCTCCGGACCCTCCGGGTAGGTCTCAGATCGAGTGAGACACGACAAAGGAGTGTCCTCTCAAACGAAATGTTAATAAGTAATTAGACATTTTGATACAAAATACGTGAGAAGACTTAGCTACAATACAAAATATTTTTATCTTATTTCACTATACCATTACTCCCTTTTTCGTGTCGTCAAATCTTTAACACTAACTTACGGGAGGAGGGTTTGGTACGACTTTAATACCACTTCTTTAGAAATTTTTTACGTATTTGGCGTCTCTATTTTACTTACCCTTTCTTCTGTTGTCGTTGGTATACACACACACACATATGTACACACACATAGATTCCCAACAAGAGTAAACAAGTAAAAACACAAACTTCATAAGAAACTACAGAATAACTACGGTACCAGGAATTGTTGGGTTGTCGACGTCGGTCGGTGTAGTACCTCGAACCGAAAGGTTGTGAAAACACCTCCGGAGGGTCCAACTCTGTTGGGGGACCTCTTCCCTTACCGATGGGTGAGGTTCTAAGAACGGACCTCTTAGGGTACCTGTCTCCTCGGACTGCCCGATGTCAGGTACCTCAACGTTTCTCAGCCTGCGTTGACTCACTGGTAAAAGTGAAAGTGAAAGAGTCCAGAAGATCAAAGACAATATAAAAGGTCGGGGTCCCTACAACTACCACTAGTCGTGTGTCTCGCGGCTGGTCCAGAAAGAGACATCTTTGTAGTGTCAACCTACACTCGCATGTGCACAGCGAATTCAGTCGAGACTACCCACGTCCGCCGAAGTCGTGGAGAAAATTTCGTCGCAACTACAGGCGACGTGGTGTCTTCGTTACGGAAGGATCCGGGACCACCACCCACTTCCAGCCTCGATTTAGGTCTCGAGCGATCTCTCCGGGATGGAGGCACGTTGGGTCGGATGGAGGTACGTTGGGTCCGACTCTGTCCACCAAACAGGAGATAACTGTTGGTTCCTCTGTGAGAAACCTACCCCCGCACCGACCGTGTTGGGCCCCTTCCTACCGACTCTGAGGGGTCGACAGGGAGTGAACGAGAGTGTCACGTCGGAGGTCAGGAGAGATCCGACCTCTAGACTTGTAGGGGGTCGTAGAAAGTCCGACCGTCTCCGTCGATCGGACCTCTTCTTTCGGGATTCCTGTGCAGTCCCAGGTGGGACGTCCTACTGAGTCGGTGTCGGGGAGGTCGACTGTTCGGGTGAGTGGTGAGGATAACCAAAAGATAACAAAGTGAGAATTTATATTAGTCAGTTAATTCCTGTGGATTTATAAACCTTCAGGGAATTTTACTTTTATCTTTGGTTTCGTTTGTTCGTTTCCTACCTATAAATTTTATCTTATACTTTCCTCATTTTTTTTTTTAGGTTTGGTGGTGGTTGTCGTAGGAAAAGACAGAAATCTCTCTACGTTGTTCTACGATGAAAGGACTCTGTCTTTGACTAAAGACACTTTTTCCTTATAAGTGCTTTGTTTTTCCTTGAGAACCTTTAATTTTTACGACATCGACTCCCGATACTTAGTAACTTTTTGTTTTAATTACTTAGAGGTCTCTTCGTCCCGTTTGTTTAGTCTCGACCTTTAATCCTCCCTTTTTTATCCTGTCACTCTACTGGTCAGGTTCTTCATGTCGTAGACTCTCGAACTTCAAGGTCTTTCTCCATTGACTTATACGTGACTCCCCACTGAGAGTCCTTATCTCAGGTCTTGCGACGGATGTTGATTTCCCGTAGTCACAGGATGAGACACTCATCCCGAGTGTCTCACGGGTGTGTCTACCCGTGTAGTGACACTTTTATAGTCCTTTCACCCCTGTTACCCTGTCAGAATGGTCAAAGATCTCTCTTTTTTTATGTAATGTTGCCTATTCCTTAGTCGGACCAAAGTCCAACGCACGAAGTACTCTTCGTTCTGCTGAGCCCGTCACGGGAGTTTTAGGACTTCCTTGTCCTAAAGGTCAATACCTAAAATATGAGTTGGTTTAATAGCGGGTTCGTTGTTCATCTTGTTTCTGTAAAAGTCCACTTACTTTTGGAGTTGCTGTTGTTTTTGTCGATTTTCATTTTGGGGTTTGGGTTTGGTTCAATCGAGGCTACGACGTTTCGATGGTCTCCTTCAAGAGGTATTACTTCACCCTAATTTGGTTCCCTTTGTACCCTAAGTCCTTTGTATCTTAGGTCGAGTCTCTTTCCGTTTCTCGTAGACACTTCCCCCAGGGAAAAGCCAGTAGTGCTACGTCTTAGTCTGTGACTAGGGTTGTTTAAGGGTACGATAAGTCCTACGACCTCTTCCTAATCTCTCCATTTAGGAGTGAAGAGTATAACCCTTTCTTCAATTTTGAACCATTTTTCAATATCTTCGTATACTAAAATTTTATACCTTAATTGATGGGTTTCTATGTCGATTCTGTGCCTGTCACCACAAACAATCCCTCCTCCTTTATCCCGTCAGTCCTTCTCTTGACACCTAAGTAAGCAGAAGCAAACAAACAAAACGGTACTCGGAAACTCTCGATAAACTGAAATTTGATACACCTATATGTTATCTATTCTTACTTTTAACCTTCTCGGGGGGTCGAACAACGACTCTCACCCCGAGGGACCTCAGGATATGATAAGTAAGCAAATGAGTTGCAAAGAGAAGGACTACGAGACATTGTACGGTCCGTACCACCGTTAAAGAAAGAAGTCTCAAACAGTCGGAAGAGTGACGAGGGTAGACCTGTCAGGACGACCGTCGGACAGGGAGGGGAGACAGGGGCCTAGAGACGTCCCACTCCGACGTCGAGAGTCCATCACAGGTCTCTCAGTCCGAACGGAGGAAGGAAGAGAACTTGCTGTCCAATAGTCCCCACTACATACAACGAGAAAGAAGACTTCCCCTCCTCGTCCAGGATCGGTGTGTAAGGACCCCCCCGGGAATCTCCACTCCCTGTGCTACAAGAGTGGACACGAGAGGGACGGAGGTAGGAGGTACGACTGGTCAAGAAGTGGAGGACGAAGGGGTCTTGTGGGGCAGCACGTCCGTCTCTTCCCGGCAATCCCTTCCGGGTGACGTCGGGAGTACCAGGGGTCACAAATGTGAACACGAGGGACTTTAGAGTAATCAACTCTGGGTTAAGAAACTCAAACCTTAAATTCCTTTCACGTTTACTCAGATTCTCCTTTTCATGGGACTCGGTGAGGACACCAGTAAAGGTCGGACCGCAGGAGTGTGAGATCGTCGAGTATTTCCCGTATTACTACCGAGAACAATTATAAAGTTGTGAGGATTACCTTTGACGGGTAATAAGGTCTATTCCGAGATTTCTCAGTGATTCTGCAGTCCCAAGACACCAGAGCCGCCTGTCTCGGACTCGACTGGGCCGTACCGGCGAGGCACGTCTGTTCCCCGGACCTAAGTTCCGGCAGACAGAGGTCACTCTTTGCCCTCCCCTCTAACCTCAATGGTCACGGCGCACAGACCAACTGTTTTGGGACCGTCTTCGTGACGACCCACCACCCTGTACCTTCCCCAGAAACCCTCTCTTCTCACCCACAGGGGAGCACGAGGAAGGAGTCTCCTAAACACCGACCGCCCCGGTTCCCGTCTCCTCCCCCGACTTCGGGACGTCTAGACTCAGTAATTCCCGTCACGTTCCCCGGACTCACAGTGGAGAGGAGTGTTGACTCTGGGGTAATGAACCGGACCAACGTCGTCTCTATTTAAGAGATTCCGCTAGTCCCGGTCTCTCCTACCCTCGGAGCACTATACTTTTTACTACCTCGACCACCGGAGGGAGAACGGGGCGTGCTCAGGACCGAGGTAGGTCTGTGTCGGTCAGCGACCCGTCCCCGTCCCCACCGGCTCCTACGACGGCCGTCGCTGCCGACACGAGCCCGAGGGACACCAAGACCGAAGGCTCGGGTCTCGTCTCCTTCGGGGAGACCTCCGACACGTCTAGAAACGACCAGTCAAAGGACCGACCACTGAGTCCCCACCTTTACCGAACGCCTAAAAACAAAAACAAAACAAAAGAAACCTTAGGTCGTGACCTATTTATTTGAACCTGTACCCCGGAGGTGGTGGTGCGGGAAACTGTAGGAGACTAGAACACAGAGGTCGGTCTAACCCTCCGCCGACTGGAGACCCACACATAGTCAAAGAGTAGATATTTTTTCCCGATGAGTTCGGAAGGACGTCCAGACGACACTCACAATCCCCAAAACCCCGAGTTCAAGTCAAAGTGGCTTGGACGGGTGGGAAGGAGGAAAGATTCGAGAGTGTCCTTCTCAGAATGAAGGTTCCTCGTTCTAGGTCTACTCCCCACTGACGGAGTAAGGTCTCGGGCCGTTCCAGGACTTTCCGGGGCAGAGTGACCCCTGGGGCCAAAGGAGGGTGGTACAGGTGGGTCCGAGACTCCTCGTCGCACTCTCGGGTGTACACGTCGTCCTACCGCTACGAGTGGGGTGGAGGTACGTCTCTGCTCGGGACTCGGGGTGGGTCACACGGGGTGCACCTCCGACCCCCGTGCTCTCCTCCGACCTCCTTCACTTCGTTTTTGGTTTGCACTCTCCTCTCCTGGACGGAAACACCAGTAAATTGGGACGGACACCGCAATCAGGGACTTACGTCGGTTGATCGTCTCAGTGAGTAGAGATTGACAAGTCACCGATTCAGCGCAGACAGAGGAACACTGGGGTACCTGACGTCGTGCAGTCTGAAGGGGCAGGAAGCGATAGAGGGTCTCAAACGAGTTCGAGTACAGGTAACTCCGCCACTACGGTAGGTTGGTAGAGTAGGAGACAGTAGGGGAAAAGGAGGACGGAAGTTAGAGAGGGTCATAGTCCCAGAAAAGGATATTCAGCTGGGAAATGCAGTCCGCTTGTTTTAGAACCTCGAAGGTAAAGTCGTAGTCAGTAAGGTTACCTATAGGTCCCAACCAAAGGAAATCCTAACTGACCAAACTAGAGGGATGAAAGGTTCCCTGGGAGATCTCAGAAGAGGTCGTGGTGTCAAGCTTTCGTAGTCAAGAAGTCACGAGTCAGAAGAAATACTAGGTTGAGAGTGTAGACACGTACTGATGACCTTTTTGGTAACAAAACTGATGTACATGGAAACAACCGTTTCACTACAGAGACGGAAAATTACACGACAGATCCAAACACCCCTCGGGATCTTTACACTACTCTCACGGACCGTAATATCGTCTCCGCCTTTGTTCTCCTGACCCCATCCCCTCCCTAGTGAAAGGACCCTCCTCTCAACCTTAACTACTGAGATCTTGGGGACCGAGTGACTCACCGAACCTCCTCCCTGGAGACTCTCCCCTCGACAACAGAAATCGTTCCGAGACGGTACGGGTCTCACTTGCAGGTATGACTGTACTTCAAAGGGACAGACACGAAAACCCCTGGTGAATACGGTTGGGTGAGGTCATAAGAACGGACCTCTTAGGGTACCTACCTCCTCGAACCACCCGATCTCAGGTGTCCAGCGTTTCTCAGTCTGTGCTGACTCACTGAAGTGAAAGTGAAAGGAGTCTTGGTCGTGTTTCGTTTGTTAGAAGAACTCGTGACAGTAATTTTGGTCTTTGTAAAGACAGGGAGCGAACGGAGTGCACCCAGACCTTTTGGGTACTTACACGGAAGGTGTAAATTTTTATACTGGTGACTTTAAACACGTCACGAAATTCAAATGTCACTAAAGGAGTATATGGTAAACTCGGAGGATTCTCGGACACTGGACAACCGCCACCAGACTCACAGGAGTGATCTCTACTCTTCTGTACAAGTGGGTCGTTCACGAACCGTCCTATCCTGCGCCAGGAGTACAGGTGTAGGCCTGAGGAAAGACATTATAGATTCGAAGAAGGCGGGTGGCAGGGTCCGGACAATGTTCGGACCGGTACAAGAGTAACGAAGGTGTGCCTTCCGTAGGACACGTGGAAGAAGGCAGAAGGTTGCTCCGTCCCTTTTGCCGAAAGCCGAAACCACTTCCAAGTGTCTCTTCACCCTAGGTCTTTACAGAAGCTCGGACCGGGTCCACGGTCGTCTTAGACCGGTCACGTAAACGGGGCGACTCAGTCCGACAAGGGGACCGGGGTCTGAAACCCTCCTACAACGTTACTGAGACCGTCGGGGCACGCAGAGGGAGTCGGAGCGTCCGTAAGGTCACTACTACTGCCGAACAGCCCCAGTACCGGGACCATGTTTCGTACCGATAAACACCGACTACCTTTTGTATTGACCTCGGTGGACGAACGTCCCGACCGAAGAGTCCGAGACCCCGACCTTGGTCGACCTCCCTCTACAAGTCGGTCCGGGTGACCAAAGAGGAAGGACGAGCCCTGGACCTTTCAGGTAGAGAAACAGACAAGAGAAGGAGGGACCTCAGAGGTGCCGGTGTACGAACCCAGGAGCGGCACCAGCGAGTGCCACGATGAAACAAGTTGGGGGGAACACGACAAAAACCTGTAGAAACACGTGCCAATAGGATCGACGTAAAGAACCCTGGTCTGCGCCTCAGACGGAACAAGAAGGAGACAGAGGGGTACGGACCCACCACCCGTGGTGACTCACTATTATCTAACCAGAACTACTTTACACCGTCCCCAGTGTCCGGTTCATGTCGAGACCCTCGGGTCCCTGTGCCAAAACAATGGACCTTCTTAAGGGGTGGAGGGACCCAAAGACAGGAAAGGGCACTCTACCTTCTCCACTTGTCTACTAGAATTTCCGGGTCTGGACTTCAAGATCCTGGTCACTACCTAGGCGGTCCTCGGAGGGCCGACACCGGTGTGCGTATGGGGCGTGACATCGGACGACCCTACAGAAACCGAACAGTAACCGTAGACACTGAACCGACGCACCTTGAAATTTTTTTCTAGGAGAAAAATAGAGTCTCCCTCCAGGGCCGCTCTTACCCCCTTGTGACTCCTCACAAATCTTCACCTCTGAACCTCATAAGGACGGACCTTTTAAGGTACCTGTCTCCTCGGACAACCTAATGTCAGGTACCCCAACGTTTCTCGACCTATGGTGACTTGTACATGTGAACGTGAACCTCAGTCTGTTCGGACTTTTTTAGGATCAAGGTAGTAAATATCCACACACCGGAACTAATCCAATGGAGACATTTGTGGTGGAAGAGTAGTCTTTGTCTCAAGTACTCTGGTCGGAGAGATCCTCTCCCTCAATTCCCTCTCCTTCGTCCACACCCTGTGTGTGTCGAGTCATTTGTTTCCGCACTTATTATGAAGAACGTTAACCCTTCGTTTCCCACACACAAGATTAGGAAGGTACTCGCGTAAGAGAGACATGTGAGAACCAACATGAAATTCTGTTACGGAAATAGTAAAATTATTCGTCATATTACTAAACGTCTCTTAGTAAAGTCAAGATTATCCTTGTGATCGTCATGATTACCACGTGTTACCACAAACTTATCTCAGGGCATTAAATACCTTAACCTCTCTGAATGTTTTCGTACGCGACTGAGAGACCTCAGAGTCTAAAGACCACTCACTAAGTTTGTCTACTCAGAAGGACGGTCGCGTTTATTTAGTTGACATTTGGAAACGAAAAGTTGGTTTAACACCTTTTACCTTGTTTAAGTTACTACTTTTTGATAAGCTTACTCTGTTAAGTAAGAACTCCACTAAATGATTGCCCTCTAAGAGATCAAACAGTAACTGAATGGTTTTCGTTGTCTGGTGTTAGTATATACGAGAAAAAAAGAAAAGGGTCGTCAAGACCCAAATTCATTGACTTCGAAGAGTTTATAACTTTAACCTCCCATCGAGTCACTAGGTTCGTTATCTCTGACTTTTTCTGAAACCCGTATTTAGTTTTAAAAGACACAACGGGGTTCTACGACCCTTTCAGTGAATTATTGGAACCTATAAAGCAGAATGGTTGACGCTGTAGCCGCACTACTTGTTCTGGACCTAAATCTCTCGCAATCACCCCTTTAACCCCCGAAGGGACCACCGAGTCTTCCATTTCGCAGACGGACGTTACGCCCTCTGGACCCATTAATTTACGATTTACTAAAGAAATACAAATTCACCTTTTTTTTTTTTTTTGGGACACAACTCATAATGCAAAGTTAGACTACACACACACACACAATCGGACTTCAAGTTCATAAACGTTTCTAAAGGTCGTGTGAGACTGAAAGTCTTTGTTTCTTTTCTCAAACTGGTTTTATTACAGAGAAGCAACCCACTCGATCTAAACCTGAAGGTCTAACGAGTACAAAATAGAACTACTAAATGCAAATCGACTCAAAGCTGTAAGCGAGAGTCTCAGCGTCTCTTAAGGTCTTCTATTTCCTCTTGGTCTTATGGTTTACAGTCACTTCGGAGTCGCTCGTCTTCCTTCACTACCTTCACCGTATGGACCGTCTCCCGTACACCGAGTACCCCCTTGTCGAAGTTTCACAGAAGACAGGTAATTAGGGAAATCGTAAGGTCGAGACCAAGGAGTCTCTACCTAATAGTACTCCTCGATACAGTGTAGTCGGACGTTCGGTACCAGGGTTAGGGTAATCCGGGTCGTGTACACGATATAACAATCCTACGACCCGAAACCTCGGTACAAACGGGTATAGGTGCCGAACGGGGTGAGAGTCGTCAGGGTAGCCCTCGTCCCGCTACGGAGACGAGAGTAGACACCCCGACTGAGAGACAGTGTGGGGAAACCCTCCACTCTCCTCGGGTCCACCCTACCCCGCACTGTACACGAACCCAATATGCACCCACTCGACTGGTTAAGACGTAGTCTGAAACCACAAATGAATCCTAAAAGTACCACCCATCTGTGTCAAAGGTAAGTTTTACGGAGTAATTTAAGATTCACTCTATGGATTCCATACAGTTTTTACTCTCCGTTTTGACGAAGAAACTTCAGGAAGAAACAGATCCTACTACCCGTTTTCCCGAAGGGGCCTACTGAGTCGTCCATTTCTTAAGTGGACCGTCACGTCCTCTACGTCTTCTGCACCCAAGTCAGGGACCCAGCCCTTCTAGGGGCCCCGTCCCGCCCCGTACCGTTGGGTGAGGTCATAAGAACGGACCTTTTGGGGTGCCCGTCTTCTCAGACCACCCGACGTTAGGTACCCCAAACGTCTCTCAGTCTGTGTTGACTTCGCTGACTCGCACGTACTTGTGCATTACCTGTCCCAAACGGTCAAAGATTCGAATGTTTTGGAAAGACCCAGAGTCGTAACAGTACACATTTTACCATCATTATTACCATTGCGGGAGGAGGATCCAATCCTGTCAACGTGCCCAACCATAAGCCACTTACGCGGGCGGACCGCAACATCTTCCGTGAGACACTTGTAATCGATTCCACTGTACTTGACAAGATTCCCTTTTCCAGTCATCTGCACAACCCTTAACTATGATTCTTCCTTCTTTACACCCCAAACCCCCCTTCTGACCGTTCGTCTGGAGACCTTCACCCTTATCCGCCCCAGGTTTATCCTCCACAGGCACTGGAGGAACGTGTCTTCACTGGACGTAGTCTGTTTCGTTCTTTTCTTCTGTGTGCGTCACAGTTCTGACTCACACCAGGGCTCCCCGGTGAGTCCAAAGCTCCTACGAGCGTAGAAGTGACGCTAAGAGCCAATGAAACAAGTGACGAAATAAGTGAGTCGGGTGTAAAATAGTAAGTTGGACATGACACGCAACTACAATAACTGTTTTTGATAAGTGAGGGGTGGGAATTCCTTCTACTTCCTCCCCCGTCCGTTCAGTGGTCCGTTAACCTGTTGTTTAGGTACTCACTAGTCCTCTTTACTCCATGTGACCCTTCCCAAGATCCTCAATGTGGACTCTAATCCACTCATTCTCAGTGGATCTCTCACCTCTCCCGAAGAGTCCACCTCCAACGACGCACCTATTCCAGTGCCTACTGTCTCGCCTCACAGACTGTTAGGGACGGACCATTAAGGGAGTAGGAGAGGAGAGTCTCAACCAGAGGTGGCAGACGGACGAGAGCTTCGTACCTGGCATAAAAGTGTACAGACCGTTAAAACCTAATATAAGACCGATAACAGCGACTAGAGAACATCTCGGATACCTAAGATAATACAAGGATTCTTCTAACGATTAAAAAATAAAATCGTCCGTGACTGATACTGACTTAAGTTTGTGGGTCGGGGTGAAGGGGACCCCCGTCTTTGACTTTAGAGACTAGTCAAAATAGTTAGAATCGACTCAACGAACCTTAGATACAGTACCTCGTCGGTCCCTAATTTCAGGTGTCATCTATAAAGTTCTTGAGGTTCGTCAAGTTATACGCATCTCCCGTCATACACACACACACACACACACACACACACACACACACACACACACACACACACACACACACACACACAACCTCTCTTGATCTTCCCGTACGTCGAATCTCTTTCCGTTTCCGACACACAATGTGATTCCTTAAACTCGAAATAGGGTTTCCGACACAACCTCTTGAAATTAGTCTTCACATTTTACTAGTCTGAACACAGAGTCTTTGTAAAGAACCGTAGACACGCTCCCTACTCGGTCTTCCCCATCCTTCTATCAATCCTTCAAACACCCATCTTATCTCAAGTGAAAAGAGGAGGCGCTCTGCTCCCCAACTTGAGCGACTGAGAATCGTAGAGGACACCCAAATTGTCGGACACGAAGGGTGACTACGGGAGTGAACCGGAGGCCCTCAGCGCTCCGGGACGTCCCGACACAAAACGTCTCGTGACGTGTGCCGAAAACTCAAGTCTGACATCTAGCACGCTAATCTCCTTTTATGCGAACCACCATAAGACACCAGACACTTATCAAATTCCATTTCTCCCCTGTCCCGTTGTGTGCACTTATTCGGTGTCCATCTTCGTCGGAGGGTTCCAGGGACCGAGAGAGGAGTCTGGAGGGCGTAGTGTTGTCCATACACCAATTAAGGTACACTAGAATTTCCCGGATGCCGATTGGACCGAAACTCAAAAAGTCAGGAGACTCTCTCTCTATCAAGACCATACTCGGACCACTATTCCTGGGAAACGTCAACAAGTCAGTGATGCAGCACAGACTGAGACACTAGGGTACCGGACGTCGTGCGGTCCGAGGGGAGAGGAAGTAACAGAGGGCCTCAACCGAGTCTAAGTACAGGTAACTCAGCCACTACGGCAGGTTGGTAGAATAGGAGACGGTGGGTGAAGAAGAGGAGGACGGGAGTTAGAAAGGGTCGTGGTCCTAGAAAAGGTTACTCAGTCGATAAGCGTAGTCCACCGATTGCATAACCCAGAAGTCGAAATTGTAGTCAGGAAGGTTACTTATAAGTCCCAACTAAAGGAAATCCCAACTAACCAAACTGGAGGAACGACAGATTCCCTGAGGAGAAGACCGCAGTATAGAAAGACGGAAAAGTATGACAAGTACCCCAAGAGCCCCGTTCTTATGACCTCATACAACCGTAAGGGAGGAGGTCACCTGGCACAACAGAGTCTTGAGAAGTGAGACTGGGTGGATAGAACCCACAGGGACACGTCGTACCGGGTATCGAAGTGACTCAATGTGTTCGGGGAAAGGTACTATTTCAACACTAGGTACTTCCCCTGGGAACCGTCATCCCATGGGTTTAACCCTTACTACTCTTCTATATAAACGAAACCAGGGACTCTCCGAGTCCTCTACCACACCCACACAACTGAAGTAACAAAGGATCAAGACCTGGTTGTCCTTTCACTCCGAAGGGGCTCGGAGTCCTACGTGACGCGGAAGGGTCTGAAGGACCTTCGTTTGTCGAGGAAACACAACCTGGTGTCTACTGTGTGCCCTACAGGACCCCTCCGAAGAACATGCCCCTCCTCGACTAACCCCTACATAGACAACACAAGACAGACCCTTGGCGTCTGCCGCCAACACCCCCCGACCTCACTCACTCACTTCGGACCGGTCCCGACTCTGTGTCCTCCTAAGAGACGTAGAAATCTCTCACCTTAAAAACGAGTCTGAGTAATAAAAATTACACCGAAGTTGTGTTGTCCCTGAGACTCCTTTCTCACAGGAAGGTCATACCCCCACTCGGGAGACGAGACTACCTGGACGCCACCAAACACAGTGTACGACAAAATTCTCCCTTTTCTGGGGAAAACCTCGTCCTCTGTCTGTCTCCTAGTCCGTACCGGAGTCTTTTCATCTCCCCGGCCGACAGGACCGGGACCCACACGGTAGCCGAGTCGACTGGAACTGGTGTCCCGACCCAGAACCGGGGCCTCCCTCTCTTGGGTGATTCCTCGGTCACCGAAGTCCTTCTAACCTTATTAATCAGTCAAGAGTGACGATGTCACTCAGTGGGAGGACCTCTGTGACGCAAGGTTGGATTCTCAATCCTCGACCCCGTCTTCTGCGGACCGTGTCAAGGACCCCCCTACGTATCCTCGGTGCACCCCGGGTCCCCGGAGCCAGGCACAGTCGATGGGGACGAAAACGAGGGAGGAAGATGGAAGTCACCCTTCTCTACACCCTCGGTGGTCCAAGTTCCGATTCACTCCACTTTTACCCTCCAAACACCCGTCTAAAACCCGACCTGGGTACCTTGAGGTCCCGACGACCTAGACGGGGTCCCACTGACCACCAGGACCGAAGGACCACCCTCACCCTGGTATGGAGGTACCCTTCGTCCTTCCCCGACCCCAGAGACACTGACGGCCCCAGGTCGGGGCCACCTAGGTCCCACTAAGCTTCCACCCCCCTGCCTCAGCCGCAGAAACCTTTTTATGTATAAATTAGTGTCTATATCTCTCTAATCTTTACCTATCACATCATTCTTCTAATCACCTCTTTTCAGTGATTTATAACAAAGTATAGTGATCTATTACAAAAGAGAAAATCCTTTAACTCAAAAAGTCTAGTATTGCTAACATCAAAAACTACTATGTTTCCTTTGCTATATTCCAAATACATTGATTAATATATTCCCAGGTGCCTAAGGATATGGAGGCCTGGNCTGGTGGCAATCATTGACTCAACAAGAAGAAAAAGTCCTATGCTAATTAAGACTCTCAAAATACTCCAAAACTCTCTGTGCTGTTTATGGTTGAGAGGTAGTAAACAATCATGTGCCTAGTGGCAGCAGTAAGGATAATCCTGTCACACAAGCTAGTCTGTCAGCAGAGAGGTTTGACCTGAGACATCCTTGTCCCAACCAGAGCAGGGAATTAGCAGCAATTATTGACACAACAAATGAAGAAACCCTTCACCACTATAATTCCTAACCAACACACTATACTAATAATTTCTAACTCCCCAAAATAATTTGCCTTTAATAAGTCTAAAACATCTCGTGCCTCTCAGATTGGGAGGCTGTAAACAATCACCTGTGGCCGGACAAACCTATACAGGCGGGCTAGATAACCTTCAGAGGAGTCCGTAAGCTGAAACACTCTTGTCACGCCCAGGAATTTTTATTGCCTTGGAGCTGCACGTTTACTCCTTCTCCGAGAGAAATGGTTATGGGGGAGAGCCCCCCGTAAAGTCAGAAGTGTAGGTGAGAGCATAAAACAGACTCTGGTTTTGGGGTTAGATACTCGGGAACAGGGGGTTTCCTGAGGCTTGATCACACCTTTGCGTATGCTAAGCCTCCTTCCTCATGACCTTTGCCATGGGCGGAATTCCTCACGCTGGCCCCCGGCATGTGACCTTCTGCCATGTGGCCCAGGCCACCCTGTGCCAGCTCGTGGCAGAGGTTTCTCAGGGTCGGGCAAGTTTCTGAGCACATCTTTGCCCTGAAGCATCCCCCTGTGGACAGGGTATGCATGGTCTGGAAGTGAATGGACGTGGTCTCCGGAAGCCAGGTCATAGCAGCGCAGCCACTGAGGCTGGATGTTCTGTAGTTATCTGGGGATAGTCAAGGTATGTGCAAACGGCCACAGCTCCTCTTGGAACCAAGAAGGTCAATCCCCAGAAGCTGACCCTTGGTTTTTGTCCTCACGAGGCCCCTGTTCCTACTAACTCGCAAAAGGGGGACTGGGAAGAGCGTGTGTGGCTGCCTGCACAACCTAAGTGCCTCGGAGGTGCAGGCAGGACAGGAGCCTTCCTCCCGGGACAAGAGGGCATGGAGGAGGGTCAGGAGGAGTCTGGGTGGAAAAACCCAGATGGGGGAGTAGATTGGGCGGACCCTGCTGCCTCCTGGCACAGGAGTATCCAGGCATCGCCTCACCATTGGACCTTCTTTCTGCTCTGCTTTCTCTCACCCCTTTCCTTTCCTCCGCGGCTTTTAGTGCCTCTCAGGGGCTGTGCTAAAAATCCATTGGAAAATCAACAAGCTGACATTTTGGGAGTGGAACGACAAAAATGGGGTGAACAGCTAGGTAAGTCAGGTTATTTCCAACCGTGGGCAGCGCAGTGACGTGATGGAGAGGCCTGGGACATGACTGTGTCCACAGAGATGGGAAAGCCTCCCTGGGGCTGTGGGTCTGGGATCTGACCCCCTCCTGTCAGGTCTGGGGAAGTGTCATCCTAAGCAGAGGGGCAGCTGGCCCCCTGGCTCTGAGTGGGGACGGCCGGGGGTCAGGCGGCCACGATGCCTAAAGGAGCCTGGAGGCTGTTGTCTGCGTCCCCGGGGGCAGGAATGCTCCCTGGACTTGTTTATGCTTCCGACAGCGAGCAAGAAGTAAACTTGGACTGTGTTAAGCCACCTCCGTGTTGGTGTTTATTTGTTGCAGGGTTAGCACCAGTGTCGCCACGCGGGCCGCAGCACAAGGACCTGGGTGCAGAAAGGACCGCCCGTGGGCCAGGGTGCATGGTGGGTGGGGGCGATGCATGTCCCCTCTCCCCACGTGGTCATGCTAGAGGCTCTGTCTGCCTCTAATGCCAACTCAGAGCCAGCTCATCACGTCACCAGGTCCCCAAATTAAGCAGTAATGTGCTTGTCCAATAAGCCCCATATGGCTGTGATGAGTCAAGACCACATTCTCTCAGCTTTAAAAATTAATATTATTAATGATGATAATGAAACCTCGCAGTTTTATGCCATGCTTTTCTCCTAAAGGGCTCAAAATGCAAGCATTAAAGTATGTGTCCACGCAGCCCAGCAGCTGTGTCTTAGGAAAGAACGGGATTTTGAGGGGACGACTGAGTTCTTGAAGATGAGGCTCACATCTTCCCCCTGTCTTTACCCGATAAGGACAGCTCTTCTTTCCTGGCAATACAGCAGAAGAGTGAGGTAGAATTAGGGAAATGGGATTATTTTAAGTCTCAGCGAGGAAATGAAACACAAAAAAGGGACTGGAGTTAATTAGCCACTACAGAATGCCTGGTTTGGGGCAACTAGCAGAGACTAGCCCAACGCACCTTGTTCGCAAAGAGAGGGTGTAGGGTGGGGCCAGGCTTATGGGCTGGCAGGGGAGCTGAGAGGGGCCCCACTGGCCTGGGTGTAGCAGTAACTTTGCATCTGGTGAGGAGCAGATGGACTGAGTTCTGAGGGGCGGGGACATTGAGGACAAGAGACCAGCCTCATCGGAGGGTTAAATGTGGGAGTCCTCCCAGAACCCCGAGATGCTTCATAGAACCCAGGGCCATCCATGGGATGGGGCAATGATGTCTGAGAGCAGTAGTTGGAAAGGGCTGAGTCACAGGGGTCAAGAGTAGCGAGGAAACCATGGAGACCTTGACCTGGTCATTCATCCACTTCCAGGAAGGTCTGTCACCATAAAAATGTTCATCAACCTTTTATTCAACAGGTATTAATTAATTGGCTATTATGTGCTTTTCTTACTCTGGAGGAGCTTGTAATTTAGGTGACTGTATCATTTATCATCCAAACTGGGACACATTTGAGAAAGAATAGGGGCACTGCTGATGACTACGTGGGGGCAGCAGGCACACACAGAGACTGGCCTGGTCAGATCAGGATGTGTAGTGACCCCACCATGGAACCCCACCCACTCGAGACCAGTGCAGGAGACGCGGGCCACGTGGACAGTGTGTAGACGGTGCTTGCGTCCATGGGCCCATCCTCCCGACCATCAGAACCCTGCTCGAGCCTCCACCCACCCCACCACCACTGTAGCCACAGACTGCGTTTATGGCCTTGGGAGGTTACCTAACCTTCCTGCACTCTGGAGTGCGTAGCTGCCTGGCGGGGTCATGCTGAGGATGATGTGGGTCCCTGCAGGTTGATCAGAGCAGGGCCGGCCTCTGCAGACAAGCCACTGTTACCAGGGGAGCCTGGCGTGTCTGCACTACCGTAGGGCTCCTCATTCGGGAAACGGAGACGGCACACCTGCCTTTTATGGGTCTGGAATTCATGGCACGTCAGTCCCCCTCCCCCGCAGCTGACATCAAAGTGTGAGCTTAATACTTTCCACACCAGTTCACAGATTTATGACCTAATATATTTAGAGGTGGTTCAAGAACATCTCAGGAGGGGCAGAGGAGGTGCCCATGGGGAAGGGAGCGTGGATGCGTGGCCTTACATGGAAGAGAGGTGAGCAGGGACCAGAGGGATGGGTGGCCAGGCTGCCCCACACTCCTGGGCCAGGCCAAGGCTCTAGGAGGCATGGGACGGCCTGGCCTTCCTTTCAGGATGAAAACCAGAAGGCCTTTCTCTAAACCTGGGTGCCTCTGCAGCCAGAGAGGACCAGCTCTTCAGCTCCCAGGGTTTGGCCTCCCCCACGGCTGCAACGACAACAGCACCGAACTATTCCAGCTCGTTTACTGGGTTTTGTTTTTCTCTCTCTCTCTTTTTTTAAAAAAACTTGATTAAGTTCATCCACAAAATAGGACGTTATATATTTTTAAAGAATGGTTTTATAATGGAAAATTTGAAACATAATCAAAGTAGCGAGACTTACTTGTGCAACGAGTTCCCACGTACGTATCTCCCAGCTCCAGCTTCAGCCATGATCAACGCTTGCCAATTCAGTTTTATCTCTTTCCCTCAAGACTTTTTTTTTTCCTGAGATGTTTGAAAGCAAATTCCAATTTATCTGTAAATACTTTGGGACACATCCCTTACAGACAGGACTTTTTAAAAAATGTAACCAAATGCATGTACTACCCAGACAACAGTACCAACAACAAAAATAACCCCAGTAAATCCTTAATATCACCTAACATTCAGTTTATATTTAAACTTCCCTTATTCCCCCTTATTATCAAAATGCCTTTTATTCTTGGTTGATTTGAATTGAGCCTCATGAGGTCCAGATGTTAGATTTGCTTGTATGACTTCTGAATCTTTTTATCTACAAATGTTCCTTCTTCCACGTTGAATGCCATTTGTTTTTTTTTTTGAAGAAAACTGGGTCAGTTGTCCTGTGGACTGTCTCATAGTTCGATTTGGCTGCCTACCTCCTCATTTTGTCTTTTTTAAAATTCCGTTATCCTCCTTATTGTCTGCAACCTAGAACTTAGATTCTGGCTTCATTTATTTTGGTGGGTCAGGGGGTGTTCTGACTGGGGCCCAGTGCATCCCCTGGGGCTATGTCAGAAAGTGCTTTCAGCGATGCTGAGCCTGGGAAGTGGGCTCAGGGGTTGTCATCCCGGCCCCTTCGCCACAGAGATCCCCCTCAACCTCTCATCTCACATTTTCAGCATGTATCGATGAACGTTTCTCACGATTTCATTGGAGCTTGTGAAATGTCCATTTTTTATTCCGTTGTTCCCTTTGCATCTAGCAGCCGGAAGTCTTCTAGAAAGAAGAAGTCCCTCATCAGCTTCTTGGTTACCTTGAAATGCAATTTGACATAAAAAGCAGGACACGTGCTTATCTTTCATTGACCAACTTTCAAAATAATAACTTGGTGCCCTCACCAAGGAAGCTAGATCTGTCATTAATTAATTAAGCATATATTATTGAGTTCTTCCTGTGTGATAACATTTCCCTAAATCCTGATGATTCAGCAGCGACAGAAGGTAGAAGTCGCTGCTTTATTGGAACTCGCCTTCCAGTGGGAAGACAGACAATAAAGGAGCCTGTTTATATACTGTGCGAGGTGATGAGAGAGGGGAGACAGGACAGGGCATGGAGGTGCTGGAGAGTGGGAACCAGGTTCACATTTAAATAGGGTCATGAAAGCCCAGGAGAAGGTGACATTTAAGCCAAAACCCGATAAAGGTGGCCGATGAGCCATGCGCATGCTTGAGAGGAGCCCTCCAGGCAGAGGGGCTGGAGGAATAACAGGGGAATGACGGGGCCAGCGTGGCCGGTGTGGCTGGCGAGGCCGTGAAGAGATGCGAGGGACAGTTGGCAGGACAGGAGGTCGAGCGTGGGCGCAGGGAGGGGCAGAGCATGTAGGGCTTTCCAGACCACTTAAGGACATGGGTTTCCCCCTGAATGAGATGGGCAGCCATGGAGGATGTGGGCAGAGGTAAGGCATGAGCTGGCTTATGGAGCAGTAGTGGGCAAGGGCAGAAATGAGTTCAGATTGAAAGCAGAGAGGGTCCTTCCTTCCCAGTAAGCTCTGAGCATCGGACTGACAGCTGGACTACAAGAAATGCTTCTCAGTCCATCCTTACACGTCCCAAGGGGTAGCATTCTCTTCGGCACTTTGACTGCTTCGTATCATCAAATCCCAGGGAAGAAACCTGACTCCCCAGACTCCTAACAGAACAACTATCCATCCATCATCTCAGAGAAATGGCATTCCATCCCTTCTAAGGTGGGATCTGTGGGGCTGTGCCTCCCCTTGACCCATCTCCTCATATGCTTGGTGGTGAGTCTGTCAGGGCATCCCCACCATGGCTGAAGGGCTGGTGTCAACCAGCCAGAGATGTGCAGTGGGACTTTCCTATGAGTCCAGAGCTAGGCCAGCATTTGAGGTGCCACGGGCCATACATCCATCCACCCATCCATCCATACACCCATCCATCCATCCACCCATCCACCCACCCATCACCCATCCATCCACCCATCACCCATCCATCCATCCATCTTCCCACCCAGCCACCCATCCATCTGCCCACCCATCCATATACCACCCCACCCCGAGGGAGGGTCGAGAGCGGGGGGCGCCGACCGACGGAGAGACTCCTCGACAGGGAAGGTGTCGTCGGCGACACAGAGTCCTCAGTTGTACACAACCCTGACTCTCCCCTGCCTCACAGGAACTCCCTGTCTCACCCGTGTGCGTGGAAGGACCCCCATCGACCTCGGGCAGGAGTTCCGTGTCCGACCCACTGCCGGGTCAAGTAAGGACCCCGAGGACCCTTCCGAGGCGTGATTGTTTCGTGTCGCTTCCAAGAGGTCCGTTCACCCTCTCTCGGAGGGAAAGCTACGAACACGACCACTGGTTGTCCGGGTTCCTGGCGCGTCGCCTTAGTCTCCGGGGGTACCCCTCGTCGCAGGGGTCCCCGTCTTGCGGAGGGACAGAACGACCAAGGGGAGGAAATTTCTCCTTATTGATTCTTTCGTTTTCACAGTAGCATGAGTCTTAACTTCTGTTTTTATCTCTTTCAATAGTAGTCACACCATGGTTCCCTGGGGGGGGGTTTAGAGCAGGGAGACGGGAAATCGTAGAGTCAGTAGAATTTTACATAGATGCCTGGTGTAACTTATCTGTCCAAAACGGCATTGCTTTAATCTCTCTTACCAACATAAAACATACGACAACTGAAAATAATTCCTATTTAATAAGTAGAACCAGAACGCAGTATTTGAGACAATAAGACTACCTATTCATACGTAACGCGACGTAGAATGATCAACTGCGTAACAATTCAAAACATCCGCACCTCAATTTCAAAGTAAGACTAAAACGTTAAAAGAAAATATAAAATCCGGGTCAGACCAAAACGAAACGAAAATGTAAAGTTCACAAAAACACCCAGTCACCTTTCGAGTACCCCATATCTGTAACACAGACAGGGAGGGTGGGAGTGGGGATCTCTCTCCTTCTTTATGTCTCTACCGAAGGCACCCGACTACAAATCGGAGATCAAAAGGACAGAGGAGAACCGAGAACGAAAATACTGCTACTTTACATTCTACTCAAAAGACCCTTTGTACCTTAGATTCGTAGGGTTCGTCCACTGTGCAGTAGTTAATGGACTTTGAGACTGCGGTTTCCTCCTTACACCTAAGACTTGTACTTCCAGTTCATGGTCTTCCCAATCCCGTTCCCGGAGCTCTCCCGACCGAGGAGACTTCTGAGGCTGTCCGTGGAAGTGCACTGAGACCAAAGTGTACCTGGGACCTGAAGATGGACCGAGGTGTTCCTCGGAATGTGACGACGTCAGGACTGTACCCACGAGGCCCCGACACACACGTTTATGACTCGTGGGCCCCAGATTGACTCGTCTCTCTCTTGATGCAGACATGTTCCTCTCCTTCCGATCTCCCGGGACAGGGACCTTTGCCCCCGACGAGACATGACGAGTCCGACACCCCCGACTCGACATCACGGGTTCTGTCCCCCGACTGAGACCGAAGGTCGCCGGTCCAAGGTCCTCTCCCGACACTAGTACACAATCTTTCGACTTACCTTGGGCACCCCTCTCGTTTCGTACCCTGTGAACCGAGCGGAACTGGTACCTCTGAATGGGCTACATTCTTGTGGGTTCCGCCCTTTGACTCTGGTAATTCTCGAGACTATTGATCACCAGTAATTTCTTCTCTTCCTTTTGTGTTTTTCTGGGTCCCTCCAGAAGAAGTCCTTTTCCTTTATATCTGGGCAAGTCTAGGCACCAGAGTCTCTCGTGTCCCCAGACCCTCACCGGCGGACCCAGTTCCAGTCCCAACCCGTGACCGTGAAGACTTTGGGGTCCCCTCGTAGAAAACCCAGGGCGGACCACAAAGAGGAAATTCCCTGACTACGTGAGTGGGTCTTGGTCAGGAAACAGACACCTTGACCTAGGGGAAAGATGGGACTTTTACTCTACTGCACTTCGGGAACTTTTACACAAACCTTTTCCTTCCGGAAAAGATCGTGCTACGCAATGGCATTTTACTGTGTCGGAGTGAGAATAACGGATTAATCATTATAACGTGAAGACACACTTTACCACACAAATTTGTAACGGTCAGCTAAATTTGTTTCCTAAAGTTTTACGACAGCCTTCCTCGTGTCGTTTGCGAACGACAGTCCACTGTAGAGACTCCCATGAACAAGAGTGGAGGACCCCACGGACGAGAACCCCCCTGGAGTGGTTCCTCCTTCCAACAGGGGTAGGACGACATAAAAGACCGGAGGCAGTGGAAACGGGTCCCGACTCGACCAGGACCCTATAACAAAAATTACTTAACAATCCCACAACATCTGCATGCACCCCGAGTCGACCCGGGACACTAAGTAAGTAAGAGAGTGACTAAGTAATATGTGGGCTGTTCTACCTACAGTTGACACAAGATCCTCGGTTCCCGTGTCTTATGTCGAGGAAAGGAGGTCCTCCGGTCGGGTCCTACCCCACCCTCCCTTTGTCTACAAGCCACCCTTTAGCTCTAGGTGGGACCACCCGCTCTTCCCACCATCTCTCCCCTTGTTTAAAAGTACCGGAGGAACTTTTTTTCACATCATCAGTCTCGTCGGACAGACGACACTGTTCGTATTGGAGTTAAGGACCACCAAATTGCCCTACTTTCGAATAAATAACGAAGGTAGTGTCGGGTCATACCTAACCTCCCGTCGGTGTCCCCAATGAGTCCCTGTGTCCGAAGAAAAGAAATCTCCCCTGTGGTGGAAGCACCTGGACCCCGAAAAGGGGACCTAGGGGACTGAGAATTGACTGTCTATACACTACTCTTTCTCCCGTACCTCCCCACGTGGGACTCAAAATCCCGGGGCGGGTCTTCACCATGGGGAGGGGGTTAAAGGACGGACAGGGTGGTAGACCTGTGTCACGTGTAACGACGGAGGACGTCCACCCTGACCCTTTACGTCAGAGTGACACACGGGTCCACCTGCTGTTTGTCCACAGAGGGGGGCTCCCCCCGCCCCCGTCCGTCCTCGCCGAGGTAGTCTCCGTCACAACCAATTCCCGTCTCAAACGGTCACTGTTGCACCCCACGACCCACGGTCCTCCTCCAGTCGTCTCATACCCTCTATAAGACCTGTTTCCCTCATCTGTAATCGAATCCACACTGAAGTCTATCTTCACCTAACTTCTGAACCGAGTGTTGACGGCCACCGTACTGGAACTCGGTCCCCAGTGGAGGTCGGGAGGAGTGTCCAACAGAGGCTCTACACTCACACTGGACCCCCGGGCGGGAGACGTCAGTCGTGGTCGAGTTCAGAGTGGTTCTTGGTGAAAGAGACCGGTCGGGGACGGGAGACGAGACCTACGTGAGACTGTATCTGGGAAGATGACTGAGTCTGTGTGTGTGTACCCTAAAACACCCACGTTGTTAGACGTGGTTCAAAACCCCTTCTAGTCCCCTCTAGTGTGGTGCCATTACTTATAACTTGAAAACTATAAAGATCCGGGCTTCTCAGGAAGTCCGTAAAAAGGTCGGACCCGAAGTTGCAAAACTACATAAAGAACGAAAGAACGAAAGAGTGGAAGAGGTAGAAACACCGGACTTGTTTGTGGAGACGGGTGACAGTGACGTGTCTCGTCAAGTCGAGGAGGACCGGGGGTGGACGTCGGAGTCGACTCTGGGAGGAGACACACAGGGGGTACTCGAAGGGGGGTGCTCCCTGGTAGAGGACGACGTCCCTTCTACCTCTTCAAACACAGGACTAGTAAAACTTCCGAGTTGAAGACAAAATTCATTGAAAAAGAAACAGAGCATAAATTAAAGTGATTCCAAGTCTACCCTTACAACGACGGTCTTGACGTCCAACGACACTCCTAATACATTTTATTAGATACTTTCACACATCTACCCCGGGTCGTGGATCTCCCAGGAGCCACTTTTCCGTCGGGGGGCCTGGAGAGGAACGGCGGGAGTTTCAGTGCGATCGGGTACCAGTCTCCCTGTACCACCCCGCCTCCTCCCCTCCACCTCCACGGGCTCCCTCCCCTGTCAAAGATTTCCTTCATCCCCACCCCTCCTCCTCCGTCTACCTGGTCACCGGTTCCAACTTATCCTGGAGTGCAGGACTGTGACGGTCCAGAGAACCTCGGCCGATCTCGACCGCTGGCAGGTTGGGCATTCTCAGAGGGTGAGTCGGGGTTGAGTCTGGAAATCCAGTCTAGGGTCTTCCCTGACGTCGCTGGTGAGTCAGGTGACACAAGCCACAACCACCTCGAGGGTCGGGAACCTCCTTTCTCTGGAGACTCTGGCAACCAGGTTCAAGGGGCTTTACGAGGGCCCGGTACGGGTGGGGGTTCACACGAGAAGAGCTTCATATAGAAGATCTCACCTGGAACCATCTCTTTTCGTCCCGAAAGAGGTCCTTACCCCTCGGAGGTCACCGAAGACGAAACCTCTAACACTCGAGTGACTACCTTTGAGGACTCTGACTGCCCAAACACACGACTGCTACGAACCGACCAAATTACGTCCCAAGGGACCTACTCCTCACGTCTGGGAGGACAACCAAACCCTTCGGGGAGAACAGGTAGGTAGGACTTGTGGACACTAAACGGTCCATTAGGGGAAACATCACCCGTAATTACTTAGGTCCCGAGAAATAATGAAGAGTCCACTAAGTGACACTATGTCATGTCAGTACTGAAGGACCGTTCAGAAGGATCCCCAGTTCTCTCGGACCTACTCCAGGGTAACGATTCTATAAACTCGAAAAGTACTTTTTCACTAAAGATCTGTTAGAGGTTGCAAAATTGACGAGAAAATAAGTAACAGTTCAACCACAAAGTCTGAATCTGTAGTCTTTACCGTAAATCTAAAGGTCCGACGGGACAAATTGGGTATCGCATCGACTTTGTGCCATGTCAACGATACTTAGTATGACCTTTTATCATACGTACACCCACTCATTAAATCTTGACGACAATACCCGGGGGACGTGGCACTTGGTGAACCTTCCGTCCGGAAGTCGGTGAGGTCGGTTCTACATCTGCGTAGATGGGACTCCTCCTACAGTCCGATGAGACTCTGAGAACCCCAGACGGCGCGTCGGAGCCGCTCCGTCGTCTCTCGCCGACCCAAATCCACGTCGGGACTACCAAGGACATGTGCAAAGAAGGACCCACAAAGTCTATGGTGTACCCAGTCGGGTAGGTCTCGACTACCCTCGGTCCACCTATCCCCCGACCTTTCTGGGACCGTCGATCTAGAGACTCGGACAACCGTCGAACGGAAGACCGAGTCCTACCTGGCTGGCCTCGACGGGTCGTCCTGAGTCAGACCGGGAAGGATCCAGTCGGGGACGGGTCGCCACCCAGGACTCGATGTGGAAGGAGACCCACGGGGCAGGGTAAGAAGACACCACCCCCGGTATGGAAAACCTTGTCCACCTGTCCATCTAGGGTCGTGGGGAAACCGACGAACATTTGACTCTAGGGTCTGAGTCCTCACATAGACGAGAAAGAAAACCCAGGGGACAGGACGAAGGGACACAGAATCCCTGGAGGAGTCACCGAGTCTACCATTTCTTAGGTGGACGTTACGCCCTCTGAACCTAAGCTGGAGAGTCAGCCCTCCTAGGGGACCTCCTCCTTTCCGTTGGGTAAAGTCATAACAACGGACCTCTTAAGGTGATTTCGACGAGGGACCTGGTGACTTTCACGGGTCACTTTAGGACTCACGACACTCTGGATTTAAGTCTGATATGGGGTCGTTTAGTTGGACTCAGACATAAAGAGTAACTAATTTTTTTTAATTCTGAGTCACTACATTACATTAAGTACTAATACGTTATTTCCGGATAATACCTAACATTAAGACGTCACTGATTGAATTAAAATGAATAATCACAAGTAAATTTAGAATCGAATAACATACAAGTCATGTTGTTCCTGATCTTGGTAAAAAGAATTTTTTAGTCGGTAAGCCTTAAAAGAGTAGTCAAATCTGGTCTAAAGGGAGGGAGGAAAAGTAGGTTTTTGTAAGTCTATTCACTCTAAAAGGAAGTAAATTTAGTAACTAACTGGTCCTGATGTGACCTCTTATTGACCAAAAATTTGTTCTTCGTGGTTGGACTTCACTTAAAATAATTAAAGATTTAGACTGTAAAACTCTGGGGAAGTTTTCCCGGTCCCGAAGAGATTTATTGGGGGGTCCCTCAGCCAAACCACGTCTTTACTTGGGACAGAACTTTACGTTGTAAGTCTAGTAAACGTTTGGTGTGACGTCCAAGTGTCTCTTACACGGACTAAATGTAAAAGACCCAAATCATTTAAGTTAAGTTTAAATAAAGGAGGATTTACTCAAAAGTGATGGCCTTCCGACCACGTACCTTTACTGGGAAACAGCAACACCAGCGGACGGGGTCTCCGGCTTCACCGAAACCCTGACCTCGGGTCCGGTCCCAACCCCGGAGTCAGAGACGGAGGGACTCTTCCCGAGAGCGCTCCGGACCCTTGGGAGGAGAACCCCTGAGGCTTCTGCCAGGACCCACGTTCCTACTGCCAGAAATCGGTAAGAGACGTCGAGGACTCTACGTACACACCCCCCGGCACTCGAAGAGGTGCAGTGACCTAACACCCCTGAAGTCAAAATTTTTGTCTTGGACTTGGTGTAAACTCCTTTTCCGCTTAAGGATGTCACAGGAACCATCTCAGAGAAATAAAGGAGGAGACACCAGGAGTCCGATGTCACTTCGGGCACGTCCAACACCTCCCTCCTAGTCTACCCCCAGGACCACAGCCACGGACTGATCCTCGGCCACCCACCCCTCGTGTCGACGAGTCCGGAGAGCCTCTGGTTCGGGTCTCGTCGTATAACTGAAAAGCACTAAAGTCAAAAGTCACTCCCCTATACTCAAACTCGCTTGAGGTCCTCTACCACTTCCTGTCCCTTCGGACCACACGATGTCGGACACCCCAACGTTTCTCAGCCTGTGTCGACTCGCTGATTTGTTGTCGTAGTCAACAAAAATTAGTGTTCTACACAGATGGCAGGTTCTTAGAGAGGATTGAAAGGAACGTCGGAGACATCCAGTCCAAGGCCGACACACTCGTGGAGGGAGGGCTGTGCACACCGGTGAAACAGGGAGAGTGCACCGAGGTCCAACAAGACACAGTACGGGGAGTACAGAATCACCTGGAACTCCGTACCAGGAGGACCAGAGACAAAAGACGGTCTAAGTCCCACCAGAGTGACAAGAAATCTCGGACGGACGATTCATCGAAGTCAGCACAGGTCGAGACACGCTGGGGTACCTGACATCGGGTGGTCCGAGGAGACAGGTACCCTAAGAGGTCCGTTCCTATGATCTCACACAACGGTACTGGAGGGGATCTCCTAGAAGGACTGGGTGGTCAGTTTGGTCACTGAGCATGCCGAGGACGTAACCGTCCGTCCAAGAAAAGGCGATCGTGGTGGACCCTTCGGACAGGAAGTGTCTCGAGGGACCTTTAGTGGTCTGCCGACATCGACCAGCCCTGTAGTGCCCTGTCGCCGTTATAGGCCCCTTTCAGGACTCCCAGACAGTTCTCGCTCCTCTGGAAAGGGGTTTCGTAGGTCGACTACGACCGGCGAACCGGTCTTCAACCATCTCACAGGTAGATCGTTCCTCTTACCTAACAGAGCTCGTCACATCTACCTAGTTTTAAATTGAACGGAGGACCCTCTCCCTACGTGCGGGTCACCTTGGGACGGTTGACCTCCTCCCTAGGTAACAAAGGACCCCCGCCCCTCGTCGCTAGGGTCAAGACAGGAATTAGAAGGATCGTTCCCGAGTTTCTTGCGACTAGTTGACATAAAAGGATTAGGAAGCGGTGTACGTTTTTATACACATAAAAAGAAAGATACAATACTACTCATCCCTTTACTAGTAACTACTGGAACCCGGAGACAGAGGGCAGAAGACTCGACCTGGTCCTGTTACGCGTTCACGTCACAAACTATTTGACCCAACTGAATGTCCCAGAACCACTTCTTCCTTTACCGTTGGGTGAGGTCGTACCAACGGACCTTTTAAGATACCTGTCTCCTCGGACCGCCCGATGTTAGGTACCCCAGCGTTTCTCAGCCTGTGTTGACGTGTGCGTGTCCCAGAATCTCAACCTTCCGGAATTTAAAGGTAGGAAAGTAAACTGATTATCTCTTTAACTCCGAGTTCAACGGACTTCTCCAGCCCCCTCCGCCGGTCCCACGAGTAAATCGACTTCGGAGCAAAACACCGAAAGAGGTTGAGGGCACTACGGACCGGGAGGGGAGGGGAGTGGGTCCGTTAGTCAAGATAACACGAGAAATTTCAAAATAGAGACAGGTTTGGACGTGTTCTTGACTTCGTGATTATCGTCAGTAAGTATCGGGTCGTACTCATACTCGGCAAAGTAGAGAATTCAGCAGAGACCTTAGTAAATTTCTGCAAAGTTCGAAATAATTCTCCGCACCCCTAATGAAACCCCCACCCTCCGGAACTTAAGAGGACACCCAGGAAGACTTAGAGCGGTGACCCCTTGACAGGGGAAGATGAGACAGAGGACCCCCTACCCGGGGGGAATTGACAGAGGTCTCGGTGACGAGTCTCCTCTCTCCCGTTCTCGTAGGACGACTATGGGGACCTGGGAGGGGAGGGACCTCCACAGAACACTCACTCGGACCTCGAGACGACCACCCACTTCCCGGAATCTGGGAACCTTTCCGTGGTTCGGGTGGGTACTGTGCAGACACTACTCAGGGGCACACGGGGTGGGCCCTGTCAGAAGAGACGAGGTGTGTCTTCCCGAAACAAAGACCTTTAGTTTCACGTACTTACGTCTCTGGACCCCTCACCGACAAACACAAAGTGTTCAAAGGAGAAAAAGACACATCTAACGTAGCACCTTTGGGGTAATGTCTGAGGACCTCACGAGTCCTTCACTGGACTACAGGTGTGGCTCCCACCAAACGTCACTTCGCACCCATCGACAGGGTGTTTCCCGGCTCGGAGACTCGGCAAGTCTGTCTCCTCGTCGCAATCCCGTCTCTTTGCCCACAGTGTAGACGACGGGCGAAGACAGGGGGTGGGTCCTGGTGGGTGTCCTACGCCGGAGTGTCGAGGTCGAGGGAGAGGACCCCCGAGAGCAAACCCTCGACAACCGTAAGGCCGACCCCGACAGGAAGAGACCCCGACCAAGAGGAACCCCTTCCCCCATCACAGACCTGGGGACCGGACGGGGGCACAATCAAGAGGGTGGTCGGGGTGAGGTCGGGGCCCCTACAGATGAGGTACCCCAGTAGTAATTTGCACTACGGTCAATTCCTGCTCTCGAGGTTGTGGCCCGGGATACAGACTCGGACTGTCACTACAGGCGGCAAAAGGTCCGGTAAAAGACTTAGAGGAACTACAGGTGGACCCGGTTGTTGTGTCCGAAGGGAGTCACTCACTACCCCACCCGTGCCTAATCGGTAGAACTGACAGGCGGAGGGGGTGGTACCTGGGGTCCGGGCCGGAACCCCGTGGGAGTGCCGTCTCCCACTCGACTCGCGTCGGGTCCGTCGCACTCCGGACCGGGTGTCCCAAAGAAGCCGTCCGGACGGGGAACGGGCAGGACCCCGGTCCGGGCCCGAGAGAAGGGTCTCGGGCGAGGTGTCCTGTGTGAAGTTTCCCCAGTGTCCCGACCCTCCGGGTCGACAAAGAACCTGTAGTTTGCCACGAACGTTTTGTTAACTACTCAATCCTCACTTAGTCTTGGTCGGCCGAACGTAAAGAGGGCCTCAGAGACGAACAACTCTTGGAGAGTGTGTGGGGCGGGGGTTCTTGCACACAGGGAGGGGTCCCTACCCCAGAGTCGGCGTCCGCGACCTCGGTCGTACGAAGAGCGGACTCCGGGTGGACTCCGGAGACCTCTGAGGGAACAGACTGGTGGGTGAAGGACCGCCCTCCAGGGGGTAATCCCGGGAAAAGTCCCGGCTCACTGTCGTCCCCGGGACCCCACGTCCTCAAGTCCAGTGGAGGGGTGGGGGAGCTCTCCGTTCGGAGTACACAGGTCAGACCTCTGTCGGACTACCCCCAGACCCTCCCCACCCGCCGGCCTCCGCCCCTGGTCTCCGTGGTGAGAGCTAACGAAAGAGGCGGAACAGGATAACGTCGGAGGCACTTTACAGGGGTCCGAAGATAGGGATTTAGGAGAAGGGACACTAGTGGCGAAGACAGTAGGACAGTGTGAGGACAGCGAATGTCTTGGGTTTTGGGAGATATTAGTGCAGACGGGTACACCAACAACGGGGTCGCCTGACAGTCCATACACTCCGGTTCCCGGAGCACACAGAGAGTCCCCTCGGGGGCCCCAAGTAGACCTTCGACGTCCTTTCTTTGGCGGTATCCTGCCCGTCCACCGCTGCCATGGTGGGAGACCCAACGACAAACTCACCCTTTATCACAGGTACCTGGAGGAACCCCCAATTGGGACTAAACACCCACAGATCCCCAAAAAGGTCACCAGTACATACCTACACTCAACCTGACACTTCTTTCGACTCACGGCTTCTTAACTACGAAAACTTGACACCACGACCTCTTCTGAGAACGTTCAGGGAACCTGACGTTCCTCTAGGTTGGTCAGGTAGGATTTCCTCTGGTCAGGACCCACAAGTAACCTTCCTGACTACGACTCCGACTTTGAGGTTATGAAACCGGTGGACTACACTTCTCGACTAAGTAAACTTTTCTGGGACTATGACCCTTTCTAACTCCCGTCCTTCTCTTCCCCTGTTGTCTCCTACTCTACCGACCTACCGTAGTGGCTGAGTTACGAGTACTCAAACCCACCTGAGGCCCTCAACCACTACCTGTCCCTCCGGACCACACGACGCTAAGTACCCAAACGTTTCTCAGTCTGTGTTGACTCGTTGACCTGACTTGACTTGACTCCCTCCGTCCTCCGTCACCCCACCTGTCACTATTAAAAAGGGTGAACTTTGATACCCGTTGTCCAATCACAGACACTGACCTGTGGGGTGAAGGTCCTGACCCAAAGCCCGCACACGAAAAGTGAGTGCCAAGGGCAGAAGCCCCTTACACTTCAGCACACCCACTGACCTGTGTGTTGCTCTTGGTTTGACAGTGCACTCCGCGCACCTACTCCACACTTACCCGTCGGCAGGCAGGAATCCAAGACTCCCCTACTCCTTTTCGACTCAGGGCCCCGCTCCCACTCAGGAAAGTGTCTCCCTGGCCTAGGAAACTCCGGGCCCCTCCTGTCCCCGTCGGTCCAGTCTCCGGCATCGACAGTCTTGGAGCCCAAAATCTTCAAAGAAGGGCGTCTGAAGCGAAGTCACGGAGCCAGGGGCCCACGGCACAATTCACATTTCGTCATTTACTTCCCCTCTTTCCCGCTGTCTCCCGATCTGCCAACCTACCGTAGTGACTGAGTTACCTATACTCAAACTCGTTTGAGACCCTCTATCACTCCCTGTCCCTCCGGAACACACGACGCCAGGTACCCCAGCGTTTCTCAGTCTATGTTGTCGTTGTTGTCGTTTACTCGTTTCTTCGTACTTTGCAGTAGTCTAAGGAAGGTAGATTCTCCCGAAAGTCCGTGATTTTGTAGCTCGTGTGTTGTGTCAATCCCGTCTTTTCTGTTCGACGACCCTCACCGTCCGTCTGTCTCGCCCTCTCCCACCACACGCCTGGGACCCCACTAGCGCGACCCGCCCCGGACACGACACTCGACTCTACGAAGGCCCCTCTGGAACGGGTCCTGACGGGCACAGTAGGAGACAGTCTCCTCGGAGACGGGGCGGTCCGACTCTGGGAGACGACGAAGGTCCCTCCCAGGCCCCCGGACTCCCTCCCCGAAAACCCTTAACTCCCCGTCGCCGACAAATGGTTGGTCATCTCTAGACAGAAGTACAGATTGCTAACCAAGATGAACGAAAAGGGTCGTCGACCCCCAGTCGTGTCTCCCACTCCTCTCACTCGTCTCTTGGGTACCCATATCCAGTGGGTGGGAGGTAGCGGAGTCGGACCTTTTCCACGAAGTGGGACATTGTTTCCGAACCAGAAAGAGACCCCAGTAAGGAGGGTCGGACACTTGGGGTGTATCTTTATCACCCCTTGGACCACAGGCGTCGGTGAACTCACGAGATCAATGGGCTTAGGTACACGAGGGTCGGGGACGGGGGGTCTGGAGGGGGTAGGACAGGTATCCGGGCCCGCCTCGTCCCGCCTCCCGAGTCTCGGTCTAGTCGGGAGGACCAGTCGCCGAAGACGGGACTACTACCCACTAAGGTTTACAGTGGGTCCGGAGTGACGACAGAACCAAACGTCCCTCCACACAACACTAGCCTGAACGAAAGTATTTTGTTATTAGTTTGCGGAAATTTTTTTAACACAGTGAGACACATAGTCATCCCAAGTTTTCGTTTGGTTTCCCCTTGTTTGTCACTGCTAGGAACACTTGTTTGTTTACTTCTTTTATCAACCCTCACCGGACAGACCACCGACATTACGATTCCTTAAGTGACCCTCCGGTAGTGTACGGACTCTACACTACCCAGAGCTCTGTTTGCCACAGAGTAGACACACTCGTCTCTCCTTCTGTCTCTGTTCTCTTCCGCTCTCTCTCTCCCCCTCTGTCTATCTGTCTGTGTCTCTTCCTCTCTGTCCCACTCTCTCCCGTTCTCTCTCTCCCTCTGCCTCTCTCCCTCTCTCTCTATCCGTTCCCTCAACTTCGACGGTACACCCCACATCCCACACCAACAACGGAGCATCCCAAATATGACCGAGTGGGGTGACACATGTGTCCCGGGGTAATTGTCAGTAAACCGGTTCTTATTTCCTAAGGATTAATATAAAATCTTTATGTCAAATTCCTCGACCTCAAATTTTATTGACAGAACTCGAAGTCACTTAAGTAGAGACTTTTGGTAGGTACCTTCCTATAAACATAGGGCTCTCCCAGAGTCCCCGGTTTTCGTCCCTTCTAACAGACGCAAAGTCCGTCACCGGAGGACCTTCCAAGGAGCACGCAAAGAAAACACTGTCACTGCCGACCAAAGAGTTCTCGACCCCGGGTAGGTTAGGGGGCAGTTTAAGAACTGACTCTAGTCCAAATTTGAGGTCGTGACACTCACGGGGCACCGGAAGTCCGACACAGACAGACGCGACACACATTCGTCGACCACAGTCTCTGCGTCATTTCGTCCGACGCATATTAGCCTATGACTCGTGGGTTCTCCCCTGCCCCGACCCCTTGACTATTGGACAGGAGAGGTCCTCTGTGAACCTAAAATGAAAGTTGGGTAAAGATTTTTACCGTTTACGTTTCATTCTTTTGTTCAAATAGGTAACGTCCTTCCGTCCGTCTCCCTCTGTTCAGTCTAGAGACGAACCACGCTAAAATAAAAATAGAAAACGAAAACGTAGGCTTGTGTGGGTCCCCGAACACGTCCCGACCCAGTGGATCCGCAGTCGTTGAAGAGCCCCTAGTGTCAATCTCTGACTAGAAGGTCCTCCCTACCCTGTGTACTTGAGACACCTCGACCCTCGACTACCACGCCACCGCACTTCACCCCACAGGACCTCCTGTGTTGCTTCCACGATTACCGTCCACGTCCTAAGTCCGTCGGGGGAAGGGGCCGGGAGTTCCTTCGGACCTGAAGCCCCCCGGAGGGAAGACTTCAGACCCTCTGACCCACTGAGGTCCCATCTCCACCTAAAGTTGGGTCAAGGGTGTGAGACCATCCACTAGAGTTTCTCAGACGCTGTTCTGCTTGTACTGGGCGAACTCCGGTCACCGTAGGGCCTCGTTACCGGATCCAAGGATTTACACTTCGTACGAGAGACACGTCCACAAAATCTCCTTTTTCGTCCTTCAAGTAAGCCAGTAGACACGCGTACAAACCCAGAAGAAACCCGTGGTCTCCGAAAGGACCCTGCCCAACTTCGGGGAGGAGACCTCATTGGGGTGGACTCCAGGCGTCGTGTCTCTTCCTTCCCGCAGAGGTCTACCCGTCACTCTAGTCCGGTCCTAAGACACAGAGGGTTACCGACACCCCACTACAGGCCTCGGGAGAGAGTCCCACGTAGAATCCTCTTTCCGTACGACACGAAAGTCTTCTCGGGACAACAATAGCTACGGTCCTGACTGACAAGGTAAACCAAACACCAGTCGACTCCCGGGACGACGTTCGGGTCCCCAGACCCCTCCGACCTACATCCGTGAGTCGAAGTCGAGGTCCTCGCCATTAGTCCGCCAGATCGACTTAGTCCTCAGGAGGATACCGGCAACGAATCCGCGCACACATTGAACCTTAAGATAGTAAAGGTCCCACGATGGTGATAGGATTACGAGTATCATCGGCGACAGGTCATTGTGGTAACCCAACCAGGGACACAGGACCGGGAATCCTTACGAGGTGCAGTGGTTATGTGCCGGGGAAGTCATCCAGATCCCAGACTGAAACGTAGACGCTGGAACTTGAAGAGATCTTCCACTTTCCTCTTCACAACCAACAAGTCAGACACGACGGAGACCAATGAACGTGGTCAAATCCCCTAGCCTGTGTCCTTTACCGTAAACCTAATTACTGACCTACCAGGTCTTTATCAGTTTCTTGGTCTTTTATTTTGTGCAAAACAAGACGTAATAAATAAAAATGTCCCACTACCATTCTCTTTATTGCTGAAATATTAAAGAATTCAGGTATGAAGAACGTGACTATAATTGTAGTCGATGACAAACGTGAACGACTTACGTGGAACCGGCACCACCCACTACCCCGCTCTGGAGTTCCCATTCACACCATCGCTCCTCCTTTGATTCTTAAGTCCACAACGATTCCGAAGTGACCTTCGTGACCAAGATTACTGGTGTCCGAGATTTGTTTAGTATGAACTTTCTTTAGTCCGTCGAGATGTAAACTGCCTTATGACAATGCTGACGAATATTTCCTTTAGTAACGGCTGTGTCAAGACCTAAAATTAATTCAACTAGACGCATTTCGTACTACGTGGACATGTCCACTATTCAGTAAAACAGTTCTCATCTCTGGACCGATTCCTCTTCCTGTATCACGAACCTTGCGTCCCGAACCGTAAAATCTCCCTCCCCATGAACAGGACCAGTCTATCAGAGTGACAAACATAGGACGACAAGTGGCCCACGGACAGTCAACAACGGGGGGAAAAGGAAGTAACTCAAACAACACACGACACAGACCCCACCGTACCTACGGCTCCGAGACTCCCGTTTCAATCTGCACTAAGGACGGAAGCACTCCGGGCCTCCGACAGCCACCTCGACCTGTCTCCTGTGTGTCTTGACGACCCGTGGACCGTGACACGGGAGACTACGAGACTGGAGTCTTATTAGAACTTTCTGGGACCGTTACTGGGGCACCGACGGGGAACCTCCACGAGTGTCAGAGAGAAACTAAAAATAACAATCCTATGGAATGAAAACCTTTAATCGTAGTACGACCGAGACGACCACAGTCTTAGTGTCTTCCTTGACACCTCTCGGGCCCGACGGACTAGGTTAGAGGACTAAGGGTCCCTGTGGGGTCCCGACCCTCGGAGCACTACACAAAAGGTCCTCCTTTCACCAGGATCCCTCTCCCACGGGAGCCAACGGGCAGGCGACTCTCGACTCCCAGACCCGTTTGTGGTTGTCGGGCCCCGCCGGAGACCTCCACACACGACTCCAACTGGGAGCTCCAGTCGGGGAGGGTCGAACCTCCTTCGTGGTCCGAAACGCTCCGTCACAGGTCCAGGACGGCCAGGGGACGGAAGACCGACATCGGTCGTGGGACCGGCCACGGGGAGGAACGAGAGGCCCGCCACCCGTCGGCAGCCCCGACGGACCCCTCCTCCACCGCTCTAGAGACGGACAATGTGCTCCTGCACCTCTGTAGTACCGAAATAAAAATCCGAAGCGATTAAGAGCGAGAGGAGGACCAAACGCCGAGGGACCGTTGTCGAACAACAGTACCGTTGGGGGTACAATTACTCACTCCGAGAGCCACACAGACAAGGTGGGCCCGGTCCTGTTCCTGTCGTCGAGACGGTCCTAGACAGGTCGGGGACCTCCGACCCGCGGACTGTGGTCCGGCTCTCGTAGTCCTCTCCCGACCTCCCCCTCCACCAAAACGAGTGTGAACAGTGAAGAAGAGCCAAACACGGACGGACCCAAATCCCGTCGAAAGGACGTCGACCTCTCATCCCGGGACTTGGGATTCAGGATTTCCCTCTCTGTAAACGACGGCTAGATCCCCTCCACTCTCAGGTCAGTCTTCGACTCTCCGTCACTGGGGTGGCTGGACACGATCTTCGACGACAGGACCCAACCCCCCGTCTGCCCCAATGACGTCGGAGAACCCCCAAGTACGAAGGGTAGGGCTTCCACCGAACTCCGGTCGTGGGACTCAGGAGCGTGGTCGGCTGACTCGCTACGTCCACTCCGGGGTCCCGAGGTGAGGGGTTCAGACGGCATATCCACCGAAGGACCGTAAGGTGGGCGTGGGGGTACGATACACGAAGTCAGAGAAGTGGATATGTAATTCCTATTATTAGTATACTGACACACAGTCCCGAATCTCGTCACAGACAGAATTTTCCTACTACCAACCTACGTACAATCAGGAAGCAAGACCGGTAATAAATTAAAGGTGTCCTTAGGACATTCTATTTATGGTAACAAAAAGAGATTGATGTATATTCATTTAACTCCGTGGCTCGACGCCAGGAACAGTGTCCTCACCACCATCCTCGTTCTCTCCGGTCCGCGTCCCCAGTCTCCGGTCCGGGCCCCAGTCTCGTCACGCCCCTCCTGGGTACGAGCAGAGGGGGCCGCTCAGGGCTTCCGCGATCTGGTGCGGCGGTCACGGAGGAGGGACAGAGACGTGAAACTTCCTGTCCTGACACTAAGGGAATTCCTACCTCGCCCGGACCTTCACTAAAGGATGGACGAATGAGTATCGGCGTAAGGAAGATTCTTTCTTCGCCCGAGAATTACGTGTTAATCTCTACTTTCGGACTTGGGTCTCCTCCACTACGAGGTCACCCACAAAGAGTCAACTTTACATTAGTCAGGTTGACGGTCCCATTAACTGACCAGTAATGTGAAAAAAACCGAAAGCGACCCTCTTTCCCCCTCTTCAATAAACGTCCTGTCTCTCAAACATGTATTTCTCTGCCCGGGGTCTTTTTCCTGTCCCACTCGTCGCTCCGCGTGTGGACGTCTCGACAGACCCCCCGTGAAATTCTTCGACCTCAAGTCCCAGTGGCAC
Source organism: Capra ibex (assembly GCA_006410555.1). Classification (NCBI taxonomy): domain Eukaryota; kingdom Metazoa; phylum Chordata; class Mammalia; order Artiodactyla; family Bovidae; genus Capra; species Capra ibex. Next base: position 88,753,958 of record SJYO01018757.1, read on the forward strand.
CCCGGACCGGGGGCCACAAAAGTGTTCGTGGAGACACACTTTCGGCACACACCGGTCCGGCTTGGCGACCAAATTTCTGTCTTCGAGTGAGCGTCTATAGTCGCATCTCAAACGTCAAAAGGTCCGTCCCCCTTCTGAACAAGACCAAAGTTAAACGTCACTGTGGAAGACTTTAGACGAAGTCCTTAATTCTTCAAATCCACGAAAAAAAAAAATTTTTTTTTTTCGTTGAAAGATAAAGTATATCTCATATCGGCTAGTTGTTATGACCCTATAAAGGTCCACTTGTAGTTTCCCTGAGTCGGTAGTATATGTACACAGGTAAGAGAGGGTTTGAGGGGAGGGTAGGTCCGACGGTGTACTGAAACTCGTTTCAAGGTACACGAGATGTCATCCAGGAACAACCAATAGGTAAAATTTATATCGTCACACATACACACGTAGGGTTGAGGGATTGACAGGGAAGGGGGTAGGAAGGGGAGACTATTGGTATTCCGCTAATATCTCCTAACTCATCTCAAGGGACACACCATGTCATCCAGGAAGAACCAATAGTCAAAATTTATGTCGTCACACATGTACAGGTAGGGTTTGAGGGATTGAAGGGAAAGTGGGGCAGGAAGGGGGTCGTTGGCATTTGAACAGGAGACTCAAACACTCGGACAAAGACGAAACATTTATACAAGTAAACATAGTAAAAAAAAATCTAAGACGTATATTCCCTGCAGTATGTGATAAAGAGAAAGAGACAGACTGAATTCCTTCAAATCCACGAAAAAATTTTTCGATAGACACGTGGGTGTAAGTGTCGCCGTCATTAGTGTTGTCGGGGCTTGCCTTCGTTCGGTTCACAGGTGGTTTCCTATTGTCCGTTCGTGTTAAACCAGACCTGGACGGTATCGTCCACTAAGTCGGAATTTCTCCTTCCTCCAAGACTGTGGACGACGTTGGCCTACTTGGACCTTCTGCGGCACCAGTCACTCTCTTCGGTGTGTTTTGATCTGTTTGCGACACACTGAGGTGAACGTCCTCCAGGAAGTCTCTCCGTCTAGGTCTATGTCTTTCACCTTCCTACCAACGTCCCCGATCTCCTCCCCTCACTCCCCGTCAGATTACCTTACCTCAAAGACAAAACGTTCTACTTTTCAAGTCTCAAACTCCTACCACAACGACTACCGACGTACCACTACCTTCACGTCAATTACGGACATGACACGTGAGTCCTTCCCGACTCTGCCAGTTCAAAGACAGCGCCCAACAATAACAGCAAGTCAACGAGTCAGTACAGGTTGAGAAAATGGTGGGGGATCTGACATAGGGTGGTCCGAGGAGACAGGCACCCTAGAGGGTCCGTTCTTATGACCTTACCCAATGGTAAAGGAGGAGGTCCCCTAGAAGGGCTGGATCTCTAACTTGGGAGTAGAGGACGAACCACCCATCTAAGGTGGTCCCTTCTGGCACAGCACACATAAAATGGTCTGAATTTTTGTAAATTAAAGTCTAATTATTCTTAGTAGACAAACAAAATTATCAAATTTGTTTCTGTTTAAATATTTCTTCTTTCAAATTTGTAATGGTGAGCCATAACTCTGCACAAGAGAAGAGTCACACGAACATTTGCACTCACGTGTACGAGTATATACGTGCGCGCGTGTGTGTGTGTGTGTGTCACTAGAAAGAGAGGGACCCAAAACGAACCTGTCAAAGTGTGACTGAGAATCGTTTTGAGAAAGTCCCTCCACGTAACTTGGTGAACAAGTGACTCGGTGTGTCTTGTCGGCTCAAACCTCAGACTCAATGTCGGAGCTGTGTGGACATCGGAACACTGGACCTGGCCGAGGGAACAAAGTCCAACAGAATTTGTGTTACTACGGGTCAGGGTGACCTCGGAGACCCTGTGCCACGACTATAGCTCCTCGGGTCCCGTGGTGGACGGACCTGGAGGTCCAGCCTCCGTAGGGTCGAGGGGAATGAGGGAGGAGACTCGGTTCCTGCCCCGGAACCTCGTAGTCCTGGACTCCGAACCGTCAATGGCTCCGACGTGGGTAGCCCCCCAAAAGGGAGGTCCGTCCCTGTCCTCTCACCGTTGTGAAGGGGTCGCGTCTCCTTGCGTGTCAGGAGTACTCGGACCCTCTTCACGACTCGGGTCGAGTCTCGGTGGTCCCCTTCCCAGAGACGCCCGCACGACCCCCTTTGGTTCAATCCGACCGAACAAGGTTTATTTTGCGACATAAGTTAAAGTGAGACCCGTTGTAAACGACAGGCCCGACGACACTAAACGTTTTATCTAAATTCTTCTAGACAAATCAACTTTGTTATCCTTTCGTCCCCGACTCCCGCCCCACCCTCCCGACCATGTCGAGCACTCACAGAGTCAAACCATAACAGCGCCGTCTACGACTGGAACCCGACCTGCCAGGCACAACTTCCCGGAGATGTAGCGGCACACCAACCAACGGATAACGACAAAGTGTGCTCCCGGAATGCCCCCTCGCCGGACGTGGCACACGACCAGTACGGCCCCCTTCCGGGCTCAGACGCGGACACGACTCAAGGCGGGAAGGTTACTCCTGTACAGACTGGTAGGCAAAAGTTTTGGTCGGACCACCTCAGACCGAAGGTATCAGCGGGATTCGCACACCAATCGACCTATGGGGGGACGAATAGTTTACTTGTTAGTGCACATTCATGTTGGGGTCGGTCTAAACTACGTGAAGTCTTTCGCACGGGTGTAGTCTGGGAAGGTCTCACATTTCTACCTCTCTTCAGTAGACAGACCTCTTTCGTCTTACTCTCGTTCAACTCCCCTTGTAAGCTCCACCCCGAATGTCTTCGCCCCTCCAACCAAGGGTCGGCTACAACGGGAACCCGAACATTTGGTTTGGGAGACGACGACCGACCAAGACCACTACCTGTGACCCGGGGACCGAACAAAGAAAAGGATTAAGGTGAAGAGTTTCGACAAGTGGTGACTCTTGAGTCTCTACCTCCAAAATCATGTTACTCACACGGACTAGAGACCTCTGGGCGCACCTGTGGGTGCACTAAGGACCGGAAGGGAAGTAGTGGACAGGCACTTACCCAGTGTCAGTACCACAAACCCCCCTATGTAATTTTTCTTGAAAAATAACCTCACATCAACTACATGTTACAACGCAATCAGAGACGACACGTCGTCTCACTAAGGCAACATGTATGTATAGATAGGTAGAAAAATTCCCCGAAGGGTCCGCCGTGATCACCATTTCTTGGACGGACGGTCACGTCTTCTACATTCTCTACTCCCAAGCTAGGGACCCAGCCCTTCTGGGGGACCTCCTCCCGTACCGTTGGGTGACGTCATGAGAACGGACCTCTTGGGGTACCTGTCTCCTCGGACCTCTCGATATCAGGTGTCCTAGCGTTCCTCAGCCCGTGCTGACTTCACGGAGTCATGTCGTGTCGTGAGAAAGATTTTGCGAAGAGGGTGTATCCAGCGACGTCTCATAACCCCTCTCAGCGGGCACGACGGACCATGCAAGCATGATCAATAGACAAAGCATATACCATCATACACCCACAGTTCCGGTTAGAGGGTCAAATAGGGAAGGGAGAAACGGGGACCATTGGTATTTAAACAAGAGAGTCCGACACTGAGATAAAGACAAAACATTTTATTCAAGTAAACATGGTCAAAAAACTTTTTCTAAGGTGTATATTTACTGTAGTGCACGATAAAGAGGAAGAGCCAGACTGAATGTAATGAGTCATACTGTCAGAGATCCAGGCAGGTACAGAGACATTTACCGTACTAAAGTAAGAAAGATCCCGACTCATTATAAGACACCATATATGCTTGGTGTAGAAGAGATAGGCAAGGAGATAATCACCTACAAATCCAACGGAGGTACTGGACGGATCCAGTCACCTCCATTTGTCACGACACTACTTGTATGCCCTATGCCCACGAGCACAGAAGGTTCACACCGAAAGAGGTCTATACGGGTCGTCATCCTAACGAACTAGTATACCATCGAGACAAAAACCCCAGTGTCTGAAATAGAAATAAGATCTTGAAAGAGGACGTGGAGACTGGGTGGACCGACCGTCCCTTCACACCGACAGACTCGAAAGAACCTGAAGTCCGATTTCGTCCCATACGACGGAAGGGGAGGAGGACAGGTGCCCTCGGGGCTGAGGGGTCGGCGGAGGACCGTCCTCGTTCCTACTAGTCGATGAGTCATAAGATTATAATTTCCTTCCCACTCACTACCCACGTCTCAGACCCCACTATCCACGAAACACCTCCCCCTAGAAAACGACAAAGGGACACCCTGGAACCCGTCGTCACACTAAACGGTAGTTAAAGGACTACTTCCTTTCTGTAGAACCGAAGGAGACACACTCACCCGACTAGTCACGACCTCTACTAAGTGAATAGTTCTGGAACCCCGGACTCTGTCCTCAGAGGGTGCTCGTGGCGGCACAGCGGTACGACAGAGCCCCCTATTATTCCATTACACACGAATGTTCGGCCGAAGGACTACAAACCGGTCCTCTGTCGACATGGACTTGGTCGACTCCCGACAGAAAGGAGGTCGTGGGCTCTACACGTCCGGGTCTCCTGTACACACAACTTGTGACTCCGAAAAATCTTGTTCGTTTGTTCGTCACAGAGAGGATTGACTCCTGACCCTCCCGACAGCTCGGGGGCAGAGGCCAAACGAAAGACAAGTGGACGCTCAGGGGAGTGGGGAGACGGAAAGACAGAGGTAGACCCTCGGTGGCAGTGAAACGGTTCTATAGAAGACAGACTTATGCCATTACACACCTCAGGAAAGTCGACGAAGCAGTGATTTTTCGTAAATAAGTCGTGAATGTATCACACCGTGTTTCTCTTAATATTTCTGGACCCGGACGGACTCTCTAATATAAGATTGTAAAAGAATCTTTCCGTCTTTGAGTCGTCGATTACCTTCGGCGGTGAGTCTTCAATGGAAGACAATGCACTGTGTGTCTTTTTGTCGCATTCATTACCTGTTCTTGACTACACCGTCCTTCAGGTCAGTAGTTCTCGTGTGCAGTTTTTGCGTCTATTTACTCCTGAAGGGACCCCCAGGTCACAATCCTGAAACGGAGGTTACGTTCCCCATGTCCGATCCAGAGACCAACTCCCCGATTCTAGGGTGTACGGAGTTCCGGTTTTTCGGTGTGGTATTTGGTCTTCGTTATAACATTGATTAAGTTATTTCTGAAATTCTTATCAGGTTCAATTTTTTTTTAGAAAAATTTTTTATGGTTATTTACCAACCTTGAAAGAGTGGATAGATCTTGATTCAGGATGTCTTTGGAACAAAAGACATTTTATTTAACGGTTTGTCGACCGGGTGACCTTGGACGTGTCCTCCCTCTGGGGTCCCGTACTAAGAGACCCCCCACAACGAATCTTAGGACAATGAACCCAAGGACAGTGACAGAGAAGAAAGGTGGCGATGAGTCTGTGTGGGGTTCAGGGGTTGGGACGTTCTTCAGTCCCTGACGAGGCTCCTCGTCCGTCGACCGAAGGACAGGACTCGTGTCACCAGTCTCGTAACACCCGGAAGTACTCTTTTGAGGTTCGGCTCGACCCGCACCTACCGCGGGGTCCCTCGCTCCGGCGGCATGTCTTCGGCCGGCGGTCAGGTAGACACACACTCAGTAGGACACCTGCGCACTCACACACAGGTAGACTGAGGTGCCGTTAATTTGCGAGACTTTCCAACCGGGGTTCCTCCTCTTACGGGAAGTGAGGGGGTCACGACCTCTTCCCCCTCTACGAAACATCCAACGACTGCTTTAACAAAGTCGGAGAAGAATCCCCTCGACGTGGGGGTTCCACAGAGTGTGTGTGTGTGTGTGTGTGTGTCCAAAGAAGTCTCCTCATCATTACAACGATCCTTTTCTTAATTTAATCGACAACGAACATTAAGAGAAGTATCAAATATCGTAGGACACGGACCAAACTAGAGTTGACTGTGGTGTCTGATCGAGAGTACATCCACTAAGCTACTGCCTACCAACCACTCCAACTACCCCCCACCAACCCTGACTCCCAGTGGGAATGTTTCTACACCTTCGACCCTGAGTCCCCAATCCTCTGTCCCTGGTCAAGAGACTCGACGACAACGGAAAGAGACACCCTCTCGTAGTCGTAAGGTCTCGAGGACATAGATTCCTGTGAAGGACCCCTACTGAAAAGGTTCCTTCTAAAGTTCGGGGTTGATCTTTAGACCTAAAAGACAGTTATAGAGTGTCCAAATTTCATAATAATAATCAGTGGTATTTTGTGTCACATCAATTTTGGATTGTGTACCGACGATCATTAAGGTATTAACAGTAACAAACGGGGTTCCTCCGAGACCGACCTTCGGCCCTCGGGCCTACCGGGAAACGACCTGAACCCAGAACTCGTCGCTAAGTCATGTACCTCGAACTGAGTGGGGGTGGGTGGGGGTCGGGATGACGACAAGAACTGAGGGAGGGGTACAAAGTTTGCACGAAGACGGTAATATTCCCGAGAACTTTTGACGGTCGTGTTGTGTTTGAGGACACACACACACACACTCCACTCCAGACTCCCGACGCGGACCTAGGGACAGGTCCACCTTCTACGAGTTGGACGGGGTCTAGACTTTTACATGGGCTCTAAGTACCAGTACTAACCACTCTGACTCTATGAGTGACGTGTGGGACGGGCGGACGTCCCTCCACGACTCGGACACAAGGAGGGTCTGGGACCGGGTCGGTAGGACGGAGGAGGAGAAGCGGGACAGGGAGAGGGAGGGAGGTCGGTCCTGAAGGAAGATCGAGGGGAGGGGGAGAGGTCCTGGTCAAGGGTCTCTCTTCGAGGGATAGGAAGTCCTAGTCAAAAAGGGTCCTTGTCATCGTTGTGGTGACGATTTACATCTTAGAGACCCCGATTTCCCTAAAGGGTCTACCCACCACAGCGGGTCACTGAGTCGGACACGCTAAACACCAGCCTACCGGACTCAGACTCAGGTCCCAGGTGAAACATGGTTGAGAACCGTCCAATCGGAAAGACACAGACGTCTACGACGGGACGAGAACCCAAGTGTGCTTGAGGGCGCGGACTCGAACCTGAGGGGGCGGGGGCGGAGAGGGTCGAGGCAGACGGGGAGGACTGTCGGGGTGTTCCGGAGAAGGCAAGGTCCGGTGACCCGCTTCACGACCGGTCCGTCCTCTCCGGTCTCAGGAAAATGGTCGTCACAGGGACGCCGGGCTCTCCCCTGGGGAGCGCAAACAAACCTCAACTGAGTGATGCAACATAACTACCCAACTAAGACTCCGTGTGTAAAAGGGGGACTTCAACTGGCAGAGCTTTTAGTCCCACGTAAAATGTGGCTTCTCCCACGACTCTTGTCGACTGTGGTAGAAAAGAGAGAATCACCAGGACTTCCACTACTCGAACACAATGTTAGACACTGAAGGACTTAAACCACTTTACGTGATCATTAAAAATTTTTAGACTCAAATCTAGGGAAGTTGAGTCTATAGTCAGTGAGTCCAGACCACTTAGAGCTACCCCCACGAAGGACCCGAGGACGGACCCGTGGTCAGGACACAGGGGTTCCGTGTCCTAGACGGACCCGCTCCCTCGTCGTCTCCTTCCCAAAGGTCCACAACCCCTGTCCCGTTTCCACACTCACTGGGAACCCTAAGCAGACACAACTTCGGGTTCGTCGACGTTGTCGAGACACAGACTCTGCAGAAAGATTGTTGAAGGTTTCCCTCAGGAGGGGAGCGGGTGGGGTACAGTATCAATCGACCCCGAACGAGTCCGAATCACTCGTACCGACACATGGTCCGTACCCCAGTTCGTGACCGTGACTAGTAATCGTTGGATAATTATTCATCTTTACCTTCAGTTGCGACGACAGAACCAGAGTGTCCACTCTTTCGTCCGAATTCTCCCTGGAGGGGAAGGGTCCGGAACTTGAGTCCAGACAGGTTGAGCCGTGAGTGTCACATCTGGGGGCGAGCGAGGGCAAAGGGTAGGAGTCGGCGGTCTCATCAGGAACGGACGAGGGGGTGAAACCGGTCACGCAACCACTGTGTCGTCACTGTGGTCTCGAACTCAAATGTTCTTCGGTACACGACCCCCACCGTCCACCACCTGGGACCTCCAGTCCCCACCTTTCCCTACGAGTCCGGTCTGAAACTCGGAAACGTCCACCGAGGCAGGGAGAGCAGACCGACGGGGTAGGGCAGAGAGGTGGAGACAGGAAACAGTCGCGCTTAGGACCCGTCGTGTTTCCGATAACCGGAGAGGAGGTCCGGCTCAACCGGGTTCGCCAGGTCCGGTCCTCCACAGACGTGACCACGCCGGCGTCGTCCCCGCACCCCCTGCCCTGTGTGTCTCCCGTCCACCCGGTAACACCGAAATGTGGACCCGACACTGCTACTTCTCCCCTACCCTCACTTTTGGGACCTCCTCTGTTTCCTGTCCCCGTGCAGACCCGTCTTCTTCGACACCTAGACTCTGACTCTCGGGTGAACTCCTAGGTCCTCTGACGGTCCCACTACGTCCCCCGCACTTGTAGTATGGGTGGGACTGGAGTCCGTCGGAGGTCGAACCGGACAGGTGCGTGTGGACTGGACAGGAGAAAGAGAGGACTAGTGAGCCCCGTAGACACGAAAAGACCTAGTCTCCACGGAAATATTGATCTTACAAGGTAAAACTAAATACAACGAAAAAAGGGGGTAACAGTTAGTGGTTCGGTGATTATACCAAGGGGTGTTGTTCTCCTTTCATTGTTCACTGACGACACACCTCAATTCAGAAGAAGACTTATAAAATAAACATTATTGAGGAAATTAGGAGTCTTGTTGGGACGGTCCTTCCAAGCACTTATAGGGGTAAAACGTCTCCTTCTTTGACTCCAATTCCTGGAGTGGGTTTCTAGGTGTCGTTTCTTCACAACTCGGTAGTAAGACGGAGGTCAAAGACTAAGGTCTTCGGAGAGCGAAGGGGTACTAACCACAATTTTAGTAAACAAGAAGTACCACACTTTAAGACGCTCCCACAAAAACCTTTAGTAAACCCGTTTATGTGTGTGTTCTCGGCACACGAGTACTCCCCTCTTCCCTTGACTGAATGCACAAAAAGAGAGAGCACAGATGCACCCACTAAGTAACCGTACTTACAGTGGGGAGAGGGTTCCGACGTGTGCGTAAGTCCGTCCTGGACACACCTTAAGTAAAAATATAAGTGATATCAGAGATTCGGCTCGGAATTTGTGTCATCCACGAGTATTAAAGTATAAAAGTGTTTTTGTATTTTAGTAAAGATTTCAACTACCTACGTAAACCATTGGTCAAGAGTGACTTCGATAAGTAAAGATTTTTGTTACTTCTCCTCTTGTAAATTTATGCACTTAGTATTCGGTCCCAATGTCAACTTAGTCCGAAACTACCAAAAGTTTAAGGAAGGTGCGTCGGCAGAGTAGAGCGAAGGGACGGTCGGGACGAATCCACGTCCTGTACAACAAAAGGGTTAAATTAATACTCTTTTGGCTCCAGTCTCTGCCTTCTAGACGGGTTCCAGTGTTTGCAAACAAACCCCACCCCTACCCCTAATAAAAATAAAGCGAAAATTTTAGTCTCGTCTCAACTCTTGGTGGTAGAGGACCAAAGGACAAAGCACTCGTTAGTCCGGTGTCTGGACGACCCAAGACTCGACCCGGCGTCCCGGGCTACTGCTCGTGATCCGAACTCGTCGTCCATAAAGCCAAGGACAGAAAAACCAGTTATTCTGGCAGATCGTGTCATGAGACGTGTTACGTCAGGGGCGGTGTGTCTGGTCAGGTCCCGCTCTACTCTCGAGGACTGCCTTACGTGTAGTCGGTGTCGACATTTGCGTCAGATCAACCGGACTACCCCAAAAAAAGGGGGGGTAAAAATGTCAATAAACCTTTATTAGAATCCGAATGTAGTCTCAACTTTTCACCATCCTTCTCAAGGGTGTCTGGGAAGTACGTCGAAGGAGATCACAGTCGAAGAGTGCATTAATATTATATTCCCAAGTTTGACTCTTTAATGGTATCCATGTTCCACGCACACATGTTTGTGTCAGGACAGGTTGAGATCCTGCGGTACCTGGGAGACGGGTACCCTGTTCTTACAGGTCCGTTCTTAAGACCTCACCCATCGATAAAGGAGGAGGTCCCTAAGAAGGGCTGGGTCCCTAACTTGGGTGTAGAGGACTCAGAGGACGTCATGTCCGTCTAAAAAATGGACGACTCGGTAGTCCCTTCGGGTGGTAACCATTCCACACGACTCAGTGGGTCAGCACAGACTGAGAAACGCTGGTGTACCTGACGTCGGGCGGTCCGAGGAGACAGGTACCCGTAAGAGGTCCGTTCTTATGACCTCACCTAACGGTACGGGAGGAGGTCCCCTAGAAGGGCTGGGTCATTCATAACCATATTATGAATGTTAATTTAAGACCGAGGTAACTAAAGTGGTCAAAAGGGTGAACGTAGGAAAAGGACCGGACCCCAGATTACCCCTAGGGTGCACAGACCAGGAGTATGGATAACTCAGCTACTACGGTAGGTTGGTAGAGTAGGAGACAGCGGAGACAGGAGACATAGGAAAGAAACAAGTTGAGGATTAAACGTAGTACTAGGACGAATAGAACGAGATGTATAGAGTAACGGGTGTAACAGGGTCGAAGTCGGTCAGGTTCCAGAAAGCCCTGACTGAGACTGGGAGGACACCGAGGGGCGGAGAAAGGTCGTAAAAGAAGGAAAGCCTGGTGTTTCACCATGTCCACGTAGAACTTAGAAGGGACGGGCTCGGGACCTTAGTTTACGGAGAAGGACCAAGGAGACAGACCTCTTCTTACAAATTTTCGGTTCTGGACTCGTCGTTGACACGAGTAACGACAGACACTGAACAAATGCAGCCACGAAGACAGAATTTCCTTCGTCACACAGACAGGTGCGCCACTTACCCTTAGTCGGTCGTAGGACAGAACAACACTTGGTCCTTGTGGTCGTTGGGGCGGTGCACCTTTGAATTCTTAGACAGTGGCACAAGTACACTGGGCAGACCACCGTTAAATCTAAGATGACTCAAGTTCAGTCCTCAGGCACACCGAGAAAGCGAGAGACGGTCCGGAACGCAGTCCACGACCCAAATGTCACCACCCTTTCAGGACGAGGGCCCCTCAAATATTATTATAGAAGACAAGTCAGATCGTCTGTCCTGAAGAAAAAGCCAGTGACGTTTAATCCTCTTGAGTAAAGTCTAATAAGTCGTAAGATTTCGGAACGTTTAAGTCGGAACGCCCCCGCCAAGTAAAACTAAAGTCTAAGTCTCCGACAATCTGACACTTCTCCGACAAGGGGTCGGATCCCGGAGGACCGCGGTACTTCTGGAAACGGATGTTGAACCAAGACTAAACATCCGAGACTGAGGAAGTCCGGGGTGCACTCCTTCGGTCCCTACATAAGAGACTGGACTTTTCTTGAGACCTCGGATTGACGAGGGAGACTCGTAGCACCCTTGGCCGTAGACGTCTACCCGCCTGCAGACGCCGACTCCTCTACCTTGAACGACGGCCTCACCCCGAGGTGGAGGTCCCGGGAGGGTACCCCGACCCGGAGTCCCCACCCGTCGGAGAAGGTCGTTGAGAGTGTGGAGTTTCGTGGGGAAGTCGTCTTCACGTAATAGTCTCTAACACGTCGAATTGAAATTGGGTGGCGGTGCACCTTAATCTAGGCCCAAGTCCAACTTCCTCTAACTACCTGTCCTTACACCCCATCCAATGGTCCTGGACAGAAAGGGATGAGGGTGAAGAAGACAAAGGACAGACCGAAGTGTCTTAGACCGTAATAAGGTCTCGAAGGGCGTGTCCGACCAAGAATCATAAAGGAACTTGAAACACTCGGGTCTACCTGGTTCTTAGGGGTCGTATCGAGTCTTTACCCAGGAGTGTTCCTCCTAAGACGACCGGTCTACCGTGTCAGGAAAGTGTGTTCAACCCACAGACCTCCGTAGAAACCAGAGGAAATCAAACCTCTCCACTCCTACGACTTCTAAGTACGACTCAGGACCGGCGGGAAGGGCAACCAGGGGAGACCATGGTCCACTAGTGCACAGAAGAGACAGCGACCTGACTACGTTTCGCATGTGTGCAACCGGTCGAGCGACGGACAAGAATCCTCCTCCCCTGGGCGCCCGAACACCCGTCCGGTCATTGGTACGTGAGCCCAACCTTCGGACTCGTTTCGTCCGAAAGGCACAGACGGAACCCTTCATAGTACCCTGGGTCCGTAGGTTCTCGTAGACGGTCTCCGCGGACTCTACCCGTTGACCCGTCTGTGGGGAGTCGAGACCTCGGTAGGGGGTCGGTGTGAGGGTCGGAGCTCGGACCGTCTACTGACCCGGACCCGTAGAATCACGGGTAGAGGTAAAGACAAACCACGAAAAGGGTCTTTAAAAGACACACACACACACACACACACACACTTATGTCCTTTAGGTCAAATCTCTTGTCGAAACACACGAGGCAGGACGTATATACGTCACAAGACGGGAACTCTTAAAATTTACTCGACTGGATGTATCGGATAAAGTTAATTTTCACTGTCTTTCGGATCGGATCATTCTCCACGCCCCGTCCCTCCATTTCTAGGTAGGGTCCGCCTTCCGTCTCGCTGTCTCTCCTGTCCTCCAACACCCATCCTGCGGGCCTGAGGGGCTGTGGGACCGTCCCGACTCCAGGAGTACGTGCACCAAAGAACCACCGGGACCGGTACCTGGGGAGTAGGAACACCCTAACCCCGACACCTGGGGAGTAGAAGCACCCTAACCCCGACCGAGGGGAGAGAGGACCCCCTCCCAGTCTGTCGTGACAAGGACGTACAGACGTGAACTGCCTCCCGTCACGAATGGGGGAGGTCGACCCAGGACCCAGTCCCTCTGTACCCCTTTCTACGGCAAGCACCGTGTCCCGTCGGGAAGACCGTAAGAATGAAAGGTGAAAGGGATGACTAAGACGTCTTTAAGGATTAATCGAGTCAACGAGATGGTCCTACTGTTCGCGTGTAGACCTCGATACCTCCGTTCTCTTGTCGAAACGGACGTAGGCCGGTTAAAAGAGGTGAAGCACGGTCGAGGAACCGACCCACGGTGTGGTCGGACTGTGAGCCCCCACCCTCTTACCCCCCACGGTCCCCGACCTCGGTGAGTCCCGACTACCAAAGTGGGTCTTTTAGTACCCAATCTATAAAAAATTCAACGACCGAACAAAACCTCGACACAAAAAAAAGACCACCCTCCCGCCCTCCACCACACTAGCACCTCCAGATGGGCACGACAGACACGCTACGAGGATGTGCTACTGACCCGAGTGGATTCCGATGCTGACCGATTTCGTCGTTTGAGAAGTCTAAACCAGGGGCACCGAGGAGCCCACGACCTATGTCTCGCCCCGGCACAGTCTACCCCCACCCCTCCCCTGTCCTTACCTCGCTACTTGTCTCCTGATAGACATAGTCCAACCTTCCTCCGCCACCCACGTGTCACCTACGCCTTCGACGGGGCCCGAGGTTAGACGTCCAGACCGAGGGAGGGGGTGAGACGGCAGATAGGCGAGTGACCGGCACCCGTCACGAGTGGTGCCCTGCCCGTGACAGGAGTTGAGAAATGTACCTAAATGAGGAAGCCCCGCGAATCGTGGGTCACTCCAGTCGTAACGACAGTAGGGCAGAATGTCTCCTCTTAAGTCTCCGTTACTCTCCAAGCATTTAGACGAAGACGTCGTTCCGAAGTGTGGATCTGTAAACCAGACGACTCGTCTCCACGAGCGGTCGACGGACTCAGGCGAGGATGAGGTCGTGGGACCCGAAAGTCTCTGTCTTATAGACAGGGAGATCGGTCACGGAGAGTTTGGACGGAAACGTACACCGAGTGACCCTTGGAACCGTTTTACAGGTCAGTCCAGGTCGCGAACCCCCGCGCGGATTCAGAGAGTAAGGGTTGTTCGAGGACTCACTACGGGCAGGGACACCGACTGGACACCAGGCGTTCACCTCCTCACTTCGGGACCTGGTAGGACAGACCGTAAGCGACGGTCTGATATGAATGCTCTGAAGGGACCACCAGGTCACCAATTCTGAAACGGAAGGTTACGTCCCCAACGTCCAAGTTAGGGACCAGGCCCTCGATTCGAGAGTGTACGGAACACCGATTCCTTGGTTTCGTATTTTGTTTCCGTCATAGCACTGTTTGGGTTATTACTGAAATTTCTCTCAGGTGTAATTTTTTGAAATTTTTTTTTTTTTTTTTTTCGAACATGAATTCGTCGACACCACCTTTGGGGACCGTAAATTTATCTCTGTAAAAGAAGTTGTCCCGTTGTGGTTGTGTTTGAATTGCTCACTAGACAACCTTTTCTTTTCCCAGCGTCACAGTCTTCATTAGTTCAAAATATATTTTCGATTAAGAGAATTCTATAATTACCTTTAATCTCTCATACAGGAGAAGGGTACAGAGTCGGTCCCCAGAAAGACGACAAGAACCTGAGTTGGGTCGTGAAGGTCCGATGAAAGTCGGGAGTAAGAAGATTCAGTGGAACTACGTACCAAGAGGGTCGGTGTGGGGCCGTCACATGGTCCCTAGTCTGTGAGTCAGTCTGAGGTAGTGTTTTCGTCCCAGAGGTACCGTTGGTATAGGACCCGAAGTGTTCGCGTGGGTCTTCGGACTCGGCTCGACTAGGAACTCCACTGGGTCCAACAAGGAGACCCCTCTACCCCCCTGTACCGTGGGACGGGGGTGACCCGGCACCCTAGAAGTGGGGACGTGTTCCCCCGAAGGGGATCGAGACTTCTAAGGTCTACGAGCCTTGGACGGGGTGAGGGACATTAGAACGGCAACCGGAGGTCCACAAAGGTTTTACAGGTCAGGGTGCTGCTACGACGTCACGAACCGCTATGAGCACAAGAAGACCAAACTCAAAACCACCGAGTGGTGGAGACTCAGAACGACACAAATAAACAGTTATAAAACCAAATAGACGAATGACCACCACACCCCGGATACCGTCTAGGTCATCCCTCCCCCACCGTCTACCCTGAGGGGGTGTGTGTACCGCTGGCACTCCCCTTAGAACTAGGGACACACATCTCGGTCACTTTCGTACCGAAAAACCTAACCCCCAAATCGAACATTCAATTCCGGGTTTCGACGAAAGACAGTGAACCTTGACACAGGGGGGAGGACGGACAAGGGTGTGGAGGTAGTAAATCCCTTACTACCACACCCAGGTGACACAGGAAGAGTAAACCTACGACAGTAACCTCTTCGTGAGACAGGAGGGAGGTCGACTCTGGGTCCTCCACTGGATTACAGACTTCCCCGACTCTGGTTTCTTTGGTTCTACCGGGGCACCTGGGTGACCAAGGTCACCAGTGATAACCCAGCTCTCCTCCGTCACCTGAGTCATCGTGATCCAACAGGTGTCCTAAGGGACCTTCCGAAGAGAGTCCATGCCTGCGTGAAGTGCCTATCACGGGTCGCCAGTGACCCACTGGTGAAACCTCTGTAAAGGTTGACCCTTCCTCTCCACCCGGAGGGACGGAGGATACCTCAGAGTAAAAGTTACTACGACGAAACGGTGTTACACTCGACCCCTTCTGCACCGACGTCTGACACTAAAGTCGGAGGGAGTGGAGCGAGAAGTAAATACAGACTCGAAGTCCTTCGGTCACACGGGTCGCGATGACGAGATTGTGAGTCGCTTGGATGTCTTGCAGAGGTCGTCTTGGAATCACTTGTACAAACGACAGTCGGACACAATTCTGGAAGTAAGACGGGAGGGTGCGAGACGAGACTTTGTGACCGGGGTCTACTGCAAGTCCTCTTATTTTCACTGCACCGACCAAAATTATAGCTTTTGGGTTGCAATTATTTACGTCAAACCTACCGACGAGGTCAGGTGCTCAGTAAAATACCAAAAAAAAAAACAAAAATCTTCTGTCTACTACGACGACGGAGGTCTCCCAGAAACAAGTCAGGAGTCGGAACTTCGGTTGTCTTAGTCCAAACCCTAGTTCCGAGGACGTCCACTGGGACCCCTTGAGACTACATTCTCCTCGTAAAGGGGGGGTCCTGGGGGCTGTACACGTCACTCGTACTACTCGCACCTTTGGTTCGGCATCGAGGACCTCACTACTGGGTCCCACCGAGACCCCGGGACTCGTCGAAACCCCCGTCTCACAGAGCAAACACCGGAGAGCCGAAGATGACACAGAGACCCGTTCACCCCTTGGGGACCTGGAGTCAAAGGACCGGACAGTCACGTCTACGAACAGGGTTCCAACCATTCTCTGGTCGTACTTTACCTTGCGGGCGGGGGGCTGGTGGTTGCAAGTAGTGTAGATGTTCAGTACCGACGAAGATCAGCACAACGTCGCAGACCCGCTCCAGGCGCCCGGTTCTCGTCCGTCGGTTCGACCTATCCTGCCTCTGGGACGCCATACCTGTCCTGTCGAATCTTGGGAGACGCCCTCGACGGAAACCTCACGGGCCGAACCCAGGTAGTCGGCCTCTGGGGACGGACGTCCCCCCTTGACTGAGGGTCCTCTACGACGTGTGTACAAAGGGTGTGGACAAGTGGGTCTTCCCGACACCGCCCCTCTCCGGTGTCGACCCACACCCTACGTCCCTAGGTGACCCGTCTCCAGGGTGTGCCGGGAGCCCCCCGTTGACGACATAAGGCCTCCAGGGTCTTCAGTGTAAGTAGGGTTCCAACGAGAGTGGAGGAACCCCAAAATCGAGGAAGGACCCGTTGGGACAAAGATTGACGACCCCATGGGGTGGTAGACAAAAACTAGCAGGGAGAGGAGAGGACGGTCGGTGGGAGAGACGGGGGATGTGCGGGTGGAGTAAAGGGTAGAATCGTCTCCACGGACCCATCCAAACGTCCTTCGGACCAAGAGAGAGTCCCCGACACAGGTGACGACCGACTCGAGTCGGGACACGGGGTAGACAAGGAACCGATGTCGGCGACTCGTAGACACACTACCACCCCCGCCCTTCGGACTACCACAGGCCTACCCCCCGTCCCTCCTGGGCCGGTGCACGACTGGAGAGGATCGTCCTCTGTGGGTGGTCTCTCCGGAGTCCTTTCACTTTTTACTCTAGTGCAATTTTAACTTTACAAGACTTTTCACTAGACACTTCTTAACCTGTGGGAAGAAAGTTTGCCGAGCTAATGAGGGTCCTTATCACAGGTAGGTGTCACTCGTGATTTAACGACCCAGCCGACCCTTTACGACGACGACGACGTCTTAGTTACGATTAACTTAGTAATCCCGTAGTAGTGGGTTCTCCGGTCGTCGGGTCCTACGATGCAGGGCCGGGACGACCCAGACCAGGAGTTTCCTCGTTGTTCGGACGGACGGGGGGCTGTCGTGGAGAGACCTCAGTCCATCCGCCACACCTTTAAAGGAAGGTGACTTTTTATTCTGAAAAACTTTAGGTACGATGACTTCTTGGAACTGTTCGTTCTTCAGTCTCCTCTTAAACGTGACGCAAAACGTTTAGAAGCCCACCCAAGGCAGGATACACTCCTACATCGACCTCGAAGTGACTTTGTCGGTCGCAGGTAGTCTTCGAGAACCAGACTCATCCCTTGTACTCCGTCCTGGACACTGTCCCCGACGTCCGACCTGTGGCTCCAGACCGACGTCGACCGACCCACTGAGGGGGCCCGTGTGCCGTAAACATTCAAAGGTCACCGAAGTAGAGTGTGATCGTTCGGACTGACGGGTCCCGTCCTGACTCCCCAAGGGTGTATGGTGTACCAAGAGGACACAGAGGGAACGGACAGTTCGGACTCGGTGTGGGTACGTGCGTGTGGGTACGTGCGTGTGTGTATGGGTACGCACTTGTGTGTCTCTGTGCGCTGAGGAGGGTGAGTCAGGCGTCGAGACGAGACGCGGTCGGGGTCGGAGACGAGGTGCAGTAAAGAGACGTCCTGGAGGAGGAACAGGGGGTGCAGGTGGAGGGGAGAGGTTCGGCACACGAGGGGGCCGGGGAGAGGGCACCCGACGGTGGACGTGACAAGACGTGACCTGGGGGGAGACGCACAGTGGGGGAACCGGGACCACCGGTCGGGTGACCGTCCATGGGTCACCTCTGAATACCGTTTCCAATCGGATACACCGGGAGCGACGGGGTGGACCGGGTACACACAGGGAAGAAGGGTGGGGTCGAAAGTGGGTGACGGGGACGGGAACCGGGAAGGTCGAACCGACACCAACAGACCCCCGACCACTCGTTTCGTCCATGTCTCACAAACCGGTCTTTTCTTGGGCGCTCATGTGGTAATTACCCAACATGAATACCCGTCTTTAGGGTGTTTGTAGGGAGAAGAGACACCCGGGGAACCGGGGGCAGGTCCCCTTCTTCCGACAGTAGTGCGGAGGCAGCATGTACCTTTGTGAGTCCGGACGACGGAGTGCACGGGTCGGTAGAGAAGACAGAAGAGGTAGTCACCCTGCCTCTCTTAGTGGTGCTCCCCTGAACCCGATACGACACACAAAGGGAGAAAAAGGTTTGTGTCTCAGGGGTGATGGACCCTACAGAACAACAGTTCCACTGGGAAACTTTTTCGACTTGCTATCACCCTTACAGACTCGCACGTCCATACACGGCATGTACACACGTGGGACCGTATACACGTACGAACACGCACGTGCAGACGCACACACACGTCTGGACGTACCCCGTGCGCCCACACGCGTGTGTGTTCGGTTACTCGCACGCCCGTCCTCTCTCGACCTCGCCCCCCTCTATACATACACTAGTTAGTGTGTTACTCTTCGGACCTTTTTGTCCAGTCTCCTCGCCGTCCCGGCGGCAGACACGACATTAAGACTTCAACCAGGTTGCAGACTCTTCTAATTACTCACCCCAAAACTCGACGAGACACGAAAGTCCCCGCCTCTTCTCGGTCCGCCGAGCAAAAATTGGGGTGGAAGGAGGTGGGAGGGACGAGTTGTCGGGACGTCCCCTTGGTGGCTGAGCCGGTAAACAGACAGACGGGAACGAGTCTTTTCACCTAGGCCCGAGACCCGATTGCCCACCTGTGCAATGTTCCGAAGTAACACCAGGGAGGGATGGACGACGCACACGGTACTCTCACCCCTGTAACGTTGAATAAAATAGGGAGGACCCAGTGTCACCAAGATCTATTTTACAATGACCTGTCGACTCAAACGTTTCATAAAGTGGACGAAGAGTCGGCAGTCGTGGAGGTAGAGGAGAGACGGGCTCCCCTACAGTGGTTCGGGTCAGAGGACAGGGACCTTAGGGAAAAGAGTGAGCTCTAGGACCGGGGTGTACGTCGGAGTAGGAACTCCGGTCGAAGAGGGTCAGGACATCGACGGGAGGTGGGGACGGCGTGTGGAGAGGAAGGCCACCGAGACGTGGGGTGGTCCGTACAGGGGTCGGGGTACACCGAGAACGACCTCTCGGAGGACCCGTAGAGAAACAGGAGTCCAGCCTCCGACATTTGAGTGTACGGAACCCTCGGCCACTCTTTCCACGGGTCTACTCCGGTCTCGTCCTCCCCCAAGTGCAAGGGGGTTGCTACGTCCTTTTCACCAGTGTCGACACCCGCACACCGGAGACTCGACCTCTTCTTTGTCCCGGTCCCAGCCACGTCTGAGTCCTCGTGCACAGGGGACTTCCATGACGTGGGCATCGAACACTGCGTTCCCCGTAGGTGGGTCGCAATGTTCGGAAAAGCCAAAAAATTATGTCCTTTAGACCCAAAATCCACTTTGGATGACGAAGAACTCATACCGAATTTCAAAAAAAATTTGATACCGTCGGGTGAGGGAAGGACCGACGTCCGTCACAGGAGCCGTGTCACACCCCACTGTTCCATCGGAGCACGCCTACGTCCTGGTACGCATCGGGTCGTGGGGTGTGTCTGGTCCCCGGGACTGCGGTGTAGACCTCACGAGTCGTGAAGGAGGGCTCGGCACGAGTGTTCCCGTGGCGCACCGCCCGAACGGTCCGTCCTACGACTCAGGGAGAGTCGCCAGTCACCCTCAGTGAGGTACGTCCGTACGGAAATATTGTCCGGGACCTCCTCTGAAAGTCGAGCTCTAAAATACTTCTGTCATTTTTCTCCGTCGTTTGCTGTTCTAGATGCATTGCCTCTCTCTCGTCAAAAGGTAAATGAATTTGAATTCCGGGTTTGACAGACCCTGACACTGGGACTCAGGGTCACTTCGGGGTCTCGGCGACCCGGTCCCTCGTCGGGGTCGTTCCTCTCCCCACCAGTCACGTCTCGACTTCCCTCCCGGGTCGGGACTGGGCGACCGACGAGTCGGGACTGGGCGACCGACGAGAGACGACCATAGGGACAAGGACAAAACCTCGACCCGATGGAGGGAAAGTAGACCCGGAAACGAGGGTCTACGAAGAACGTACCCTGGAGTGACGGGTCCGGCTAAACGTGTTCACCCCCCCCTCCCACACGGGAAACGGGTAGTGGTGGGCGGACCCTGGACCACACCTGTGACTGTCCGTCCCTTCCGACGAGGAGATCCCAGACAGATAGTGAGACCTGGACCGTCGATAGGGGAGGGTCCCGGTGGGTCCGGTCGGTCCCCAGTCCTAACAGAACAGGTGGTGGATACGGGGGGAAAAGGGGAGACAGGACCAACCGTTTCCCCATGTCTCTCGGGTACCCCCGACGGGTGGTACTCGACACAGGCCCCGGGATGCACCGCGGGGACGTCTTTACGCGACTCCTAATGCCCAATTTCGGTTATTTCGTGAGTCCGGTATTTACAGTTCAAAGTACAATTATTTGTCCCCCTAATCCAAGTAAATACGCTTTCCCTCGAGAGGAACTTTACCTGTCACCCCGTGTCGAGATGAGGGTAGTTGTTTTTGTTTGTCTCCCCTGACATTTGGGTCTGAGTAGCGCAGGTTCCGAAATAGAACAAGGGCAGGGTAGCAAGCCCGACCTGAAGAGAGCGCCGACATCTGACCCAAGTCGGTGGCTCTACCGCCGGATCGACACAAACACACAAACTACAGAAACCTTCGCCTTCACAACTTTCCCTCACTGGTCCACGTCTGCCGGGTCGGCTCGGGTCTCGCCACGGGGCGCACCACAGTCTCCAGACACGTGACGACGAGTGCGAAGGAGCCCAAAGTCTCGTCGGCCAGGTTAGGGGACCGGGGCAGGAGGGACAGACACGTCCTGCTGGGAAAGGACCACGAGTCGACAACTCGGGTGTTGTCGAGACACTCTACGACTAGCATAGGGGTGAAATGTCTATTCCTTCGGATCCCCTCCCGGAACCCACCAAGACACCCAACGCATCCCTCCCCTCCCCGACACTACTCTCGGGTCGACACACTGTCGACACAGGTGCGAAAGGGACGACGGGACCAGAGTGGGGACGGAGGGTGTTTGGGGTCTTTACCGACGTAGGACCCGAGCCCCGTGGGGGTCGACACCACTAAGAAAAGAACTTTGTCACGACCCACCGACCACCCTGCCGGAAAGCACAGGACCGAATATAAGGTACCGGTACCGGCACCCTCGGGGACCGCCGCAGGGCCCTCCAGTGTGCACGTCGGGGACGCCGGGGAGACGGGGCAGTTAGGGTTCCTCGGAAGAGGGTCAGTCAGACTCCGAGGAACAGGAACCTGTGGCAAAAGGGTCCACACCCCAATTAATCGAGTTAGACGTACACGGTCTGTTCAATTTTGGAAGTCCCTTTGAGAAACCCTAAAGGTCCCACCCCCCTCGTACTACTACGAGGCAGACTACCTGATAAGGTCTACTATCCTGTACTGACTTCGGGGGCAGGGGGACCGCCCGTGAGACAGGGTTCGACGTCGAGGTCCGAGGGCTCGACAAGGAACTAAGGGACACCCTAGACTGACGTTCTGAAACGTTTCCCTGTTTCCTTAGAAACGACTCTACAAAAATCCCGAAATTAGGGAGCAAGAGAAAACAAGTTAAGACTCGGAGAAACAGGTGGGAGGACATAAAGAGACAGTGGAATTGAGCAGGAACAGAGTGGACGCCGACAAGGAGAACCAGGGGTTCCCTCCCCTTCGTTGAACCTAAAACCCTTGTTTCACTTTTTGGAGCAACCCCTCTTTCTTCGCGACACTGGGGTCGTCTCTCACCCGTCTACCAACCCCTGGAACCGTCCGGCCCCCCTCTTTTCGAAGATAAGAGAGGTAGGAGTTTTTTTTTTTTTTTTTTCAATAAAGATTTTGACTCGACCAAATACCCCATAGAAGCAGGTGACTCTGAAAAATTCGATTCAAGATATGAACACACACATAGTTCCACACACAAAGAAATTAACTCCCCCTTTACTATGTCACATCCAGTGCCACACCCCTCTGGAACCGGCTTTGCAGGACACATCTCAACAGTCGGGGGTTGAGACGAGACACATGGGACACGGAGGAAAGCGACTCAGAGACGGGCGAAACCGGCGACACTGTTTTACGTGTCTACCCTGAGCTGGCGTCTGGAAGGAGAGAGGGTGGAGGGTGGAGACCTTCGACCTACAGGTTCGAGTTCCACGGCAGTCAGAGTCAGGGACCGCTCCTGTGTGAAGGACCGAACGGGGGTGGAGGGGTGGGGGTAGAGGTTCGTGGGTCCCGGAGAGGACCACGGCACCGTAGGAGTCGGAGGTTCCAGTGATTGGGGGTCACCCAGGGGCGGAGGCGCTCGAGTATATTTGGACTAGCGGAGGGTGTCAGCGTAGAGGACCCTGGCACCGCACCCTCCCACGTCCCCCACCCTGCGTTACGGATTACGGGTGCAGGACCTCCTCCCTGAACGAATGTCTATGCACCCACTCGGTTCGGAGGGGACGGGTCGGGGGGTGCCCGGTTCCCCTCCTGGGTCCTCGGAACCGGTGCCGTCCCTCCGACCCCAGAGGCTCAGCGGGGGAGGGTCCTTACAGGGAGTCGTCGACCCGACTCCGGGGTCCCCTTGGAGGAAGGAATCCCTCCCTCGTCCCGGGTACGAACACAAAGATCACTCCTCCGACGTCACTCCGCGACTCGGGTACCGTGGTACCTCTGACTGTCCACCACACACAACGATTCACTGCGGACCCTCTACACATCTCCCCTGCCGACGGTGCCCTTGCCTCGCCAGAGAGGAGAGACCCCCGACCGCCCGCGAGTGCCAGGTGTCGGAACCACCCACCTTGAGGACTTCTGTCACTGCGGGTGGAGGTGACAACTCTCCGCGAGTCCCTCTTCACCTGGTCCCTTCCCTTTCTGTGTCCGAGGAACCCGATGTCCGGGATGCCCCACCTCCCCTGCCCGGTGAGCCACTGGGGACTCCCAGTGGTCGAGACGTTGGGACTCGTTCAATGACGTTGAGACTGGAGTCAAAGAGGTAGACATTTCCTCCAGCGTCCTCGGGTCCGTCTCTCGGCTCGAGAGTCATTTGGACACGACAACAATACAGTGTAAACTGACCGGAGAACGAATTAAATCATCAGTAGTATGTGGGAATACACCTCTTCCTTTACCGTTGGGTGAGGTCATGAGAACGGACCTCTTAAGGTACTGCCTCCTCGGACCACCCGATGTCAGGTGCCCCAGCGTTTCTCAGCCTGTGCTGACTCGCTGAAGCGAAGTGAAGTGAATATGTGGGAATACTCACACGGTCCCAGCCCCCCCCCCCACCCCGTAGTTGTCTCTCCGGTCCTTGTGTCTGAGACCTGGGTCCAACTTTTCACTTTCACAATCAGCGAGTCAGTACAGCCTGAGAAACGGGGGTACCGCGACGGACGGTCAGAGGAGACAGGAACCCTAAGACATCCGTTCTTATGACCTCACCCAACGACAAGGGAAGGGGTACCCCAGACTCGGTGGTCCCTTCGGGCTTAGCTCTAACGGAAACAAACTTAGGGTCGAGACTGCGAGTGGTCGACACGTTTGAATTCGTTGAGTTGACTGTAGAGAGCTGGAACGAGAAGAGTGGACACTCTACTTATGAGTACCCCGAGACCACCCACTTATGTCCACTTCGTCCTTAAGTGTTTGGGACGGGGGGTCGACACAACATTTATTTCGAAATAACTGTGTGCCGGTGAGGGTAAGTCACGTACGACAGACACCGACGAACAGACGTCGTCTCGACTTACCAACACTACCTGCGACAGAACAGACGTTAGGACTCCAGACGTAGTGGGGAGGGGGCATGCCCTCTGCAAACGGGGATAGGACCCTCCGACTCCACCACGACTCGGGACTCATTTCAGAGTTTTTCAGAGGTCGGAACTTCGAGGGGGTGGACTGGGTAGGTCCGACACAAAGATAGGAGTCCCCAAAGGATGGTGAAATTCCTGGCACCCCGTGGGAGGCACAGGACGTGGGTCTCGACGACGGGTACACTCACACCGTCCCGTAGACACTACCCGGTCGTGCGTGGAGACAGGTGTCAACACAGCGAGACACTTCCGGTCGTAGACCCACCCACCCACACAAATACTCACACAAACACACATACGCACTCTCACTTACGGGGTGATAGGGAACCAAGGTAGAGCAGGTACAGGTCCCCGTCGCCCCAATCGGGACTTGAAGACTGCTCGTCTCTTCTCTTGTGTCAAACGTCGTAGCGCTCCAGTACCCCACTTCCCATTCCCTTCAGCTCAAAGTCCCCTCTTGTACCAAGGAGACTGACAGGTTGTGTCCCTCCTGTCGCCTTCCGATCTTCTTGTGGGGCCGAAGTCGTTGTCCCTCCCTGTGTCTGTCCGGTTCCGTTTCGGGCAGCATTACTCTTCGTCCACGTGATTTCCCCGAGAGGCAGGACCCCCGAAGGGTCGTCCCCGAAACCTAGTCCTTCCCCTCCAACGACCGCTCCGGGGTTTGGTCCACCTAGGTCCACCTGGTGACACTGGGGACTGGGACAGTGACTGGAAGGGTTAAGGGTCCGGGGCCGGACCGGTGCTCTGACTCGCACGGGGTGAAGACTACCCATCCTACTCTTTACCGAAATCGTCTCACGAAGAGTCCAGACACAGAGAGAACGTGTTTATTGGTCTTTGTCGACGGGGCACCACGAGGTCTAGAAGGGTCGGAGGTACCTCGCCTTTGAGGAACCCTGAGTCTACCTTAGTCCCGGCCCCACTCTCCACCCCGACGTCTACCTGCGTCCCCGGGGGAGGGAACCCGGGGTCGGACCGGAGACAGACCAGAGACCGAACACGTAGACTTTGTCTGATTCCTTCGGCAGAGCGACTCTGGGGTGCGGCACCTTTGGGTGGGAGTACCCGACGGCTGGTCGGGTCCCTCGATACACCCCCACCGTAACCCTCCCTCGGTACCTCGGGTGGGGCGTTGGCAGGGGGCTGGGGTCCTAGACGCAACACCAGACACCTCCTCGGTGACCTCAGGTCGTTCCAGACTCGGAGGACGTGCCAGTCTTGCCGACGGCACTGGGGTAAGCACCCCTACAAAAAAGCGGTCGCTACCGACGAGTGCACCGACAGAAGGTGACGACCCTCGACCCCGTCCAGACAGGACCCACATTTGTGAGGTCGGCGGACACTCTTTTTCAGGTTTTTTCCCGACCAATGAGTCGTACCGGAGTCGCTAGACCGGCGTCAGTTCTCGGGGAAGGACAGAAGTCGCGACTGAAGACGTGTCGTGAACCCAGGGGTTCCGCCCCTACCGCCCACACTCCCCCGACCCGTCCCACCCCCGACGCCTCCTTTGACGGACTCTCGGTGTCCGTCCCTACCCGAAGACGCACCGGGCACCGGACAGTAGTGCACGGGAGCGACGGACACCTGTCACCCCTGTCCGCTCCACTAGGACCCACCGTTCCGGCAGACACACCCACCGACTCGTGTGAGGCAGAATGTCCAATAAACCCGAGGAGGGACTCGACTCCGGCGCACACCAGGTCCACACCCGAGTCCGTCGTCGCACGACACACTGTCCGGACACCCACCGGGGGAGGCGAGAGAGGAAAGAGTCAAGTAGATAACAAACGAGGGGTTCCGGAACGGCCCAGGAAGGTTCCGGAGGACCCCGTAGGACAGACTCCGGGCATCCAATGCGGTGAGTGTGGGGGGGGTTGGGGAGCCACGTGAGAACGTCGAACTTTTGGGACTACTGGGGTGGTGGTGGTCAGCGGGTCAACGGACGACAATGCCAACGACGGCAAATCAGCGAGTCAGCACAGACTGAGAAGCACTGGGGTGTCTGACATCGGGAGGGTCACGAGGAGAGAGGTACCCTGAGAGGTCGGTTCTTATGACCTCAACGGTAAAGGATACAGGACCGATTTGCCGCGAAGACAGTGCTTCAAGTGAGACTACAGATGGTGTACGGAGAAAGCGAACGCTAATTTCCTGTAAGAAAATAGGGTAACTCTCGTCGAGTATTTGATTTTGGACTACCCTTTTGGAGTGTAGGGTATAGGGACTAAGCATTCTGGTAGTCTCTGTCTTTTGAAGTCGGGTCATCTTCGGTCCCTAGACCCGACTTGCCCTCCTCTAGCCCTCCCGCCCGACCCACGACTATAGTCCTACATGGGACCCCGCAGCCGGCCGGAGTGGACTTGCCAGGACTCGGCGCTTCTGTCATCGGCCTGTCTTTTCCAACGACCTCCCTGAGACACAATTGTGTGTCGAAAGAGAGTGATCACACCTTAGTCCTGGGTGAGTAAGAGGACTTCGAAGTGACATACACAGGTCGTCTTCGAGACGACACCCTGGAGACCCGTCCGTGGGGACACGGACCCGGAGGGTCCAGTCGTGTCTGTCCCCGAATGTCGTCATTCGCCGTCCTGGACCTCGTGCACCGGACTCAGAGGAGCAGAGACACCGAGTCGCTGCCTCCGTCGGACAGGTGACGAAACGAAAGAACATCTGAAGGAAGGAGGAGAAGGAAGGGGGAGGGAGAGAGGGGGAGGGAGAGGGGGGAGGGAGAGGGGGAAGGAGAGGAGGAGGGAGAGGGGGAGGGAGAGAGGGGGAGGGAAAGGGGGGAGGGAGAG